>MU825427.1:0-154481 GCA_029204205.1 Desmophyllum pertusum | reverse complement strand
AGTTGTTCATTCTTCGTTTAATGCACTTGAACGTATTTATTCTTGTAATCGACTTACTTAGTACTGTGATTAATTTTGGGTTTTTTAATAATTCCTTTGTATTTTATTCATATTTTAAATTTGACGTTTATTATTTTTTTTATTGTAATTCATTTATGTTTTTTTTTTTCAAGTACTGTAGAGTTTTTTTTTTCTAATCATTCTATATGTAGTAAACCAACATGAAATTGCGGGTTACCAAGTGTAAGTGTTTGTGTTTAAGATAGTTACCGCAAAAAAACTTTGTAGGAACATTTGTTGCAGTATTGATAGAACCCTAGGCAGTAAGGACTGTTAGTGTTTGAGTTTTCGCTTTGGAATTCACTCCTCTAATTAAATATCAATGATTCAAGTACTTTCTCTTATAGATTATTCACCGAGATCTTGCAGCTCGCAATGTGTTGGTCGGTGAAAGAGAGACGTGCAAAGTAACTGACTTTGGAATGGCCAGAGATGTTCAACAGGACAACATCTACGAACGAAAATCAAAGGTACCAAACAAGATGATTAAAAGATTGCTGTCATTAATATCCCGTATGTGGTCGTGTTATGAACATAAAACTTTCCATATACAGTCGAACCCCTATTAAGCGGCCACCTATTATTATTAAGCGGCTAACCCCGATTAAGCGGCCAGCTATCAAAGTCCCAATATCAGTATAATACTGTAAATAAAAACCCGAATAATTTCCCCGAGGGTGGCCGCTTAATCGGGGTTCGACTGTATTACACTGCTAGAGATAGAATCTGTTTAAGATGATTTTCGTCCATGATATCTTTCCTTACTATTATTTGCATGTACCTGTTTTTCTATTGAGGTTTTTTAAGAGAAATTCGATTATGAGCCTCTTAGTGCTGAATTAGGGCTGTAATTGTTTTTTCTTTTGTCGCTACTGGCTTACTGCCAAAAACGTGAAGGCTGAATTGCTTAAATTAACCGTCGTCATTAGTAGATAACAACTTTATCTACTTACTAAATGTTTTGAACCCAGGAGTATCAGCAGTTCGTCTACTGTGATCATCAGGGTGAGGTTCTGAAAAGGACTGTTGTTGGTAAGTCTAAAGATGATTTCGGCTCATGTCAGTCGTAACATTAGTCACCAACAACAGTCCTTTTCAGGACGTCCCTCGTCCGTCCAATCACACGAGACAAACAACTTTATTTACAGCATAGCTGAAGAAATATTGCTCAGGTTAGTTATAATTAAACTAACATTTGAATAATCCAAGTTTTACGCCATATATCAAGCTTAGCATATATACCTGTGATCTTGTTTGCTTTGTCACTACAGCTAAATAAGTTCAGTCTATTTTACTTCTAGGGACGTCTCCCAGTAAAGTGGACTGCAATTGAAGCTCTCTTATATGGGACATATTCTACACAAAGTGATGTGTGAGTACAAACACACTAAAAAAAATAGGCCCGCGAGGCGTGCTCATGGCTACTGCATTTTTTACTCAGAGAATGCGCATACATGTAGCCCATGAGCCGATTAAACGAAATGGGTTAGGGACTCTCACGATTTCAATCAGTAAGTTATATTTTTCTCTACCCAGCAGTCATGAATCCACATCATCCCTTATAACATGTATACTAGACATACTAGATATAAAACATTTCCACGCCAATGGCTTTCGTTAACTCTCACCAGACCTCTCAATTGATAATATAGGTCAAGACTTCGTTCTCCGAGTTGTCGCCGTCGAGGATAGTGCAGCAACTTTGTTGGTTTTGTTATTTTTTTCTTTGGTGTATTGCATTTGATAACCCTAGCCCTAAGGCAACATCTCTTGCTTTGGCTAACCACACTAAAATAATCAGGCCCGTAGGGCGAGGGATGCGACAGGTGCGTCCGTGGACCGATGGCTGAAAATAAAGTGAATGAAAAGCTCTAATTCGCTAACTGGTGTAGTCTGGAAATGAAGCCCGAATCAACGAAGATAACATCGAAGCTTAAGGTCCGCCATTTGTAGATTTGCTGGGTGACATATTAAATTTTGGACCAGATCTTGAGATTCTATAAGCTGAATTTAACGTTAACGATAAATTCGACCTAAAACCCTCATACGGAATTTTAATCCCCAGGCTCTAGCAAAATGAGAGAAGACTGGGTACCCCAATAATGAACTGCAAAAGGGCTCAGCATGTGTGTCAATATTGGATAAAATGGACCGAACAGAGCCAGAGGTCACAGAAGAACGAAATAGAAAGGCCGCAGCAAAATCCTGTCAATCGATAGATACATTTGTCCGTAAATTGTAAATTACATGTCACATAAAGTTTCTTGCAATTGTTTGTCATTAATCCATTTTGAATTTAAAAAGTGCAAGAAATTTTTATGTTTATACGTTCGCTCTTTGCTGCCTGGTTTCAAATCAAAACGCACGAAATGCGAAATACAGTCGAACCTCTCCACAACGGCCACCTTGGGGACAGAGGTAAGTGGCCGTTGTAGAGAGGTGGCCGTTATGGGGAGGTAGGGGTGTAATATGACACCATTTGTTTTTTTGGGGGGACAACATTTTTATTTAAAAATGCATATTATAGCATATGAATACGTAACACAATCAAAATGTATCAATAAAACAGAAACCAAAATGATGTTCAGAACAGGAATGTTAACAAAACAAAGCTAGTAAGGTACAGTGAGTACATCAGTTTGTACATCGTTTACTTTCTCTTTCGTGAAATTAAGTTGTCAAGGGTTGTTTGCTTGACTGAGTGGCTGCGAGGTTCTATTTTATTGTGACTTACTGTGCCACAAGGCATTTTTTTTTTTCAATTTTGCAATGCAATTTAAACACAGAGCCTTATCAGCTGTACTCGATTTACGACTGAAATAAAAATACAGTACTGTAAAAGCGTAAAAAAAATGGAAAATAGAAAAAAATGGGGGCCTTGTACTTTCTAGTATTGTGTGATTCTTCCATCAGTGGCTAAACACGTGCCGCAATATAAGATACTGTATTGCCCGACGATGCGTGGTACAGATGAGGTTGCGTGACCTTTTATTACTGTACGCCAAAAAAGATAGGGTTTTAATGGCCGTTTCCGTTGTGGAGAGGTGGCCGTTGTAGAGAGGTTAAAACAAGAGTGAATGTATGGACTGTCCGCCGGGACAAAAGAAAGTGGCCGTTGTGGAGATGTGGCCGTTGTGGAGAGGTGGCCGTTAGTAGAGGTTCGACTGTATCAAAAATTTCCCGGCGGTACCCCCCTACAAAACTCGGGAGGCACTCGAAAGTTAGTACGCGCAAGAAAAAGGAGACGTCTGCACGCAGGCTATCCCCTCCCCTTTCGCACTTATTACGGACAGTTTTGTTTGTCCCGACGAAAAGCTCACATATTTTATCTACATTACAACGGTCACTTTTCCACTCTCATACAAAGTTAACCTCGCTTATCTGTGCACTGTATATTGTCATGACATGTTTGACAACTGTCTTGCTCACTGTGCTGCGTGGCAGGCGTAACACAAAAGTTTCACTTCCTTGGTCTTTTACTGCAGTCATTAGACGTTGCTTAATACGGACAATTGTTCGTGTCCGTCTTATCCGGGTTCCACTGTACATACGAGGCGTTCCAATCACAGTCAAAACAAAGGGATTTGACTTCACGAAACTGAAAAAAAAACCTGCCAAAAAAACCCCTGCAAACTGTCAAGCTATTGCCTTTATCTCTGTAATTGTGTAATAACCCGACCAATTACACGCCGCGAAATTATTGACATATTATAAATAGACGACGAATTATTACACAAGAATCCATCAAAGAACAGTTATCATCTTGCTTCCTACTATAATGTCACGCAAAAAGGTGCATTGTGGTAAAAAAACTCGATTCCCCCCCCCCCCCCCCCCGCAATATATACTTATACAGATTAGAACTTGCGTGGTCGTTTCAGACTCCCTCACATGGCAGCAAATAAGTCACAGAACAGCCATTTGTACTAGTACAACTTAAATTTTATCTTATTATCAAATAACCGCTATTCTGGTATCTTATGTCAACACATCACTGTTGTTTTTGTTCCGTCTTATCTTTCCTCAACACATGCACACACAGCAAATGAGTCTGTTGTTTTCAACCTACGCTCTACAAGTGACTCCACCATGTGATGATTCTGTTTGAATCACTCATAAGTACAGTTGCATCAACAGTCTTTCAACTGAACTGAAGCTGTGAACAATCAACCTCAATTCAAAGCGGGCTGGAAAAGGTAATTACATTTCACAGAAATGCTAACTAAAACTACTACGTAGATCGAACTTTATGTGTAGACAACTACAACAATAACAAGGTGTCTGAGGATATTTTTTTCCTTGACGAAGATAAAGGACAGCAAAAAAAGCGATTTTGTTTTACTCCGGCTTTGCCGTCGTGACTCACCGCTCTATCAGTTTGCACAGAGGAAAAAAAACTTTTCACCTAGGGTACTATAACAACTGTAAATGCTTCAAGTCTATCGTCTCCATGTCCTCCAAACAGACATTTCAGCCTGCGTAGCTGGCAGTTCGTTCGTGGCTTCGGCACGCGCGTATTTTGCCATCGTGCGCCAACGAAATCGCCAGCTACGCAGCCATGCTGGTCGCTTCTTCTCACGGCTTCGCTCCCGGGGGGGGGGGGGGGGGGGGGAGGGCACTCTCTTATATACGCTATATAGGTACGTGCCGCTGGACGGGGTTTTTAAGCAGTTTGGTCTGGAACAGGGTATAACAAAACGACATTTTTGGTCTGGAACAGGGTACCAGTTTCCCAGAAGTTGGCACAAATATCGTTAATTGATACTCTGGATTATGTTAGTCAGACGAATCGAAACGCGTAGGAAAGAAGCTTTACAACTGCTGCTTACTAGTTTAGCCTTTTGGGTTAGAAAAAAATCGTTAAAAATCGTCTGGAACAGGGTATCTTTTTAACATTTAGTCTGGAACAGGGTCGCAAAATTAGCCCCCCCCTCCCCGGGCTTCGCTCCTCGCGCGTGACGTGACTCTGCTCATATCCTAGCTAACTGAACTGGGTAATTACAGTACACTGCACGATTCACGTTTAACGTAACAAATTTATTAGGTCACTTTTAGCAACCACTCTGCTCTCGTAAACTAGCTCGCCGACTTCTCAGTTGCGGACAACAAACTCTGTTCAGTTTATTTACCTTCATGTCATTTTGATCAGTACATCTAACAAGACTTGAAACCCAAGCTAATTTGAATACAATCACCCACTGTTTTCTTAAAACAACGGAAACTGTACTCAAATGAGATGATCTTATCTTTCGTCTACAAACCAAGCAGATATAAAGTTCGTCTTTAATTTTAGAAGATATTTTCATATTAAAATCATTCCTCGTTTCGAAAAAAATTTAACGCACTTAACAATAGTAGATCTAAAATCCATTTTCTAATATCATTTGTCACGATGTCCAACGTCAGACTCCCGAAAGCGCGGTGAATTAATTTTCTGCAATCCAGCACGCGGCTTTGATCTTTGTCACAACAGCATTCGCAGCATTCATGCTGACATAACAAAATTCTCAAATCACTCATCACTCATACTCTTCTGATTGTCGTCATACTGTAATATCTTTGTTTACACAGCAGCATTCGCGCTGACATAACAGAATCTAAAAATAAATTGCACATCAGCCTTTCAACAACTGAAGCTCTGAAAGATTTTCAAAGAGTTGTAAATTCACGCTAGCATAACAAACATAATGACCCTCCATAGGAAAAGGGGGCTTAAGGTGATTTTTTTACAAACGCATTTAAACGCAGCGTTTGAAATGCTTTTCAAACGCATTTCAAATTATTCAAATGCATTTCAAATGTGTTTCAAACGGTTTTCAAACTAAAGGCGTTTCAAACAGAAGAAACGCGTTTTCATTGCGTTTGAAACACAAAAATAATTAATTAAGATGTGCATAATTATTTCCATTACAGAGGTTAACGGCCATACGCCGGCCAAATTTATAACAGAACCGGACAACTAGGGTCTTTTTTGTAGGGAAGCTCGCGCACGAACTATTAGACGAATGAATAGAAAAAGTTTTGCAAAACCGGTTCAAGCGTGATGGAAAACAAGTCCTATTAATAAATGCTAAAAGCGGGAACTTTATAGCTTTAGCTCAAAAATAGTATCCGATATACGGATAGCTTCGAAGGGGCAGCTCATAATCATGGATTAAACGTAAACAAAAATATTAAGAATCGATGACGTGAAAAGTTTCTAAAATTATAAAGTTCATTCGTAAATCTTGTATGCATCATCGACGGTCGTAGCCTAATTTACATTCCGTAGATTATTATCTGTTCTCTGGATCATGCTGGATACATGACGCACGCAATAAAAAAAACTGCTAACAGCTAGTAGAATTAACACAAAAAAAATCCATAGAGTGCATTAACTGAAAAATTGAAACAGAACTACAAAACGTATGTAAAAATCGACCGCCATTTCCTTCATTCAAGATACAAAAGAATGTCGCGCTTTTGTGAACAGATGATCGGCGGACTGATTAAACTAAAGATAACACTGACGTCTTCGACCCGCAAGAGTTACAAGTATGTTACAGAGGAGTTAATACATTGAGGTAAATTGTTGTAACATTACAGGAAAGAAAACGAGGAGTTATCGTACTGTGTTGGTTTCACTTGGAATCGAGGCATAGAACTGATGGGCCTCCGTGACAAAACGTCAGTGTTGCGTGCGTTATGCTCGATCTGCGGTTAGAAGTCTTGTCTGCTGTCGATGTCATGTCAAGCCTTGTCCGAGTGTTTCTGTTTTAGGTGCACGCTCAATGCATTGCGAAGTGTTTGAAAAACGTTGCAAGATCGTCAATTTATACACATGTAATGATGTTTATACTGTGTACGTGCTCGCTTACACGTTTTTTAGAACAAGAAATACACCTGAACATTCCTGTTATCTTTCTTGATATCTTTCGCGTATTTATACACGTAAACATGCTTTTAGAACGAGGTTATTCCCCAGGATTATTCCAGCGTCTTTAGAACACTTTTACGCGCTGTTCTCTTATTAAACAAATTAATTACTAGGTACATGATGTAGGCGAGTTGACTTCAGTGTGGGCGAGTTAACTTGTTGGCGAAGCGACCGGCTTCGCATACGGAACTTGATTGACTTTGTCCAAATATTGTACGAAAACCGAGTGGAAGGTTTTCGATGGTTGCGACTCAGATGAAGCTTAAATCAACGGAGACGACGCTCCAAGAATACTAATTCATGCATTGGAATGTCGTACGATCTTGACTTCATACTCGAAAGGAAAGGTAATTACAGAATTACAGGAGTTGACAAATAATGTCATAGCTTGTTCACGCATCATATTTGTTGACATTTCCGTTAATTTTGAGAATACTGCTATGCATTCTATAAAAAACTTTCTTGTTGTTTATTTTATTGATCGACCTAACGATGGAATATTACTGAACTTTTAATCAAAAGTAAAAAGTGTGACTGCACCACCGTGATTTATCTAGCTTTTTTAAATTTCATTAACGACGCCTGAAGTTACCGTTTACCATCTTCAGTCCAGCATTTGTTGTGTTGTCGAATAATTATGCTTCAGTGGTAATAATAATGCAGGTTGTTGGCAGATGGGCGTTTCAAATGCGTTTCTCCACGTTTCAAACGCTGAAAAAAGTAAACGTTTCTAACACTGTTTGAAATGTGTTTCAAACGGCTTTCAAATTATTTCAAACGGGTTTCAAATGCGTTTTCAAATATAAACGCCTTGAAACGCTGATGCGATAAGCCCCCTTTTCCTATGGAGGGTCACAGTTAACGAATATCACGTCACACGACAACCTTTTACCTGTAGAAATTTCATTTATCTCTTCAGTTATCAATTGCTCGTTTTAAACAACTGAAGCTGTGCCGGAATGATTTTCAAAAATTCTGCTCCAGTAAACTAGCTCGCCGTCTTCTTTTCGCGGCTTCGCCCCTCGCGCGTGAGGCTTAACGTAAGTCTCCTTGAAGCCTAGCCAAACAAACTGACAGCTCCCACATAAACATTACTACCTATTCCCTTTTTAGCAACTGATAATATTTATTATCTTTATTTCAGTAAACTTCAATAACGATAGTACAACTCAAACAAATGAATTGTACGAAGGACTCTAAAAGACCGGCGGTTACTCAACAGAAGCTTCAACAATGTGACTCAATCAAACGCGACCCTGTTCGTGCAGTTGTCAAAGAAATACACCTACGTAAATAAAAACATTTAAAAACAAACGTGTCTTTCATATTTATTTTGCAACGCAATTTCTCTCCATGTAGCTCACTAAATATGCCAATCTTCTTTTTGAGCATTGCACTTGACACCACTGTCAATGAAGCGAAACAATCGAACAATGCCATATCATGTTCAGTTATTCAAAGAATTGTTACAAAAAAGTCTTACGAAGGAATGTTACAAAGAATGCTTCGACGACGACAATAATGGGCACTTGCGCAAGCGCAGTACCCATAAAAAAACGCTAGAATAAGAAAACAAAGAAATTTATTTCGAAACAATTAACAATTATTCGCCGAAGGCGAGGTGAATATTGGTGAATATTCCCCGAGACGAAGTCGAGGGGAATATTCACCAATATGCACGAGCCTGAGGCGAATAATTGTTTTATAATATATAAAACAAACGTTACGGAAAATGTTGAATTTCTCCGAGGAAAATAGAAAAATACCAAAACGTTCCGCCATTTTTTTCCCGAGACAAACAAAATTGAACTTCGCGGCATTTCCAAATAAGGTAGAGAGGGTATATTGCCTCTGAGACCATGAGCAGGGAACCAATCAAATTGCTCAAAAAATGCATTATCCTATGGTTAGTATATTATAACAAACAATATCCATGATATCGCAAATACAATTTAAATGTACTTTTTTCTTACAGGTGGAGTTTATGGAGTTCTCCTTTATGAGATTTTCACGATAGGTAAGTTCCTTTACGGCGATAGATCACGTCAAACTTTGTGTTTGGAATTTGGGAAAACAGAAATCGTTTGGCTCCTTCGTTTATTTTTTTGTTTAAGGATTTGGCTCTTTTTTGGCATAAACAAACCAAATTTCCGAGAGCGAGATTCAAAATATTCCTCAGTGAGTAGAGCTGACAACGTTGAAACTTAAAGTTAAATTAAAATTCCTCAGGAGAGTTGGTGAAACAAATATGTGTTAGTTGTTTCCGCGACAGTAGATAATGTAAATTTACTTACTCATCTGTGAAGTTTATGTTGATATGTCTGACTACTCTAACTACTACTAAACGTTGCTATAGAAAACAGTTCCATTGTAGATTCTTTGAAGGTAAAATTTAGTATTGCGCGCCGAATTTGATGCATTTGAGTGTTTTGATAAGTACCGATTGTCGTCTTGATGTTTCATCTCTCATCTGTCTTTCAGGTGGTTCACCATATCCACGGATGGATGGCAAGAAAATTGCAAACTTACTTCAGCAGGGATACAGAATGCCTAAGCCACAACACGTGGATGAAATATTGTTAGTAAAATTCTGTTTTTCATTTCTTGTATATTCCTTTCTTGCTTTCAAAATCATTTATATCACTGCTCCTAGATAACTAGTTCAACATGAATTACGAAGATGGAAGAAGTTTAGCCTGCGTAGCTGGCTCTCGAAATGCGAACGAGCGCGAGTCGTGCGCGCGAAGCGCGCGAGGCGACTGAGCGAGCGCGCGAAGCGCGTGAGCGAGGGAGAGCCTGCTCGAAAGGGTGACAAAAGTCGCTTCCGCCCCCGATGATCCCCCGATGATATTACGTGACCAAAAGCTATATCATCTGTCAACATGGGTTTATTTTGATTTTTCAAACCAGTTCGAGTCATGTCCAGATCGAGTTCTCGCAATGTGATAAACTTCAAACGTACCTCAGCCGACGATGCAGGCCGCCAAATTCACGATAAATGATGAATCTTTCGATCTCAAGGACTCGACAATTGTTTGTCCATCGCCGCGCCCGCTTCTGCGGATGTGTATACCAGCGCGTATACAATGTTAAATTTCCAAGCACTGCTGTTCCAAGCACTGTAATTTCTCAGAAAGATTGCGGGCTGAAATTCCATGGATAGAATTGACCTCCAGGATTTGATCCTTGATCGTATACTCCAGGGGATAATACTAGAAAGCGGCGAAATTACAATAATCCCGGGAATAATGCACGCGTCAGTAACAATTCCCTCCTCGCCTCTGTCATCAACACGAACAGTTGAAAAATCAAACTTTTTCCGAAACCAGTCGGTCTCGCTTCGCTCACCGATTTTTTTTTATGAGCCTGATCTCAGGCTACCAGTATTAAAATGCTTTCTCTTGAAGAGATGGCGCAAGCCGTTTGTTGCTCATCCTTCAATACACCGTAACAAACTGCAGATGTTTACGCGTTCGTATTTCCTTTGAGTGACATATCAATCACCCGAAGCGGCAAATTATTCCCATGGGGCGCTCTCAGCCAATGGGAATTTTACGTTCTCTCAGAGCACGTAAAATTACAGCTTTTGAAAGGCTTTCTTGCAGGCGGTACCTCAGACCTCCCGACCCAGACTCCGCTCGTTTTCGCCGCTAAAAATTTACTTCGCGCGCCAAGACCGCCAGCTACGCAGGCTAGAAGAAGTTATACGAAAATATACGAAATAATTTTTTTAGGTTTAGATTTATCCGTACAAAACCTCATTTCCGTTTAGTTATTGTCAAAAAAATTATATTGTTTGAAAAACATATAACTTTGGGGTTTTAAGCGACACGAAATATTGATCTCAATATATAATTAGTTATTTTTATTATTATTATTTCATCCAAATTCAAGGATTCAGAGAAGCGTTCGATTCTAACAGCGATCATATGGAAACCAGGCTTAAGCGATACAGTAAATGAAATAATATTCATTGATAACCTACTTGCATAATATATATTCAATCATCTTAAAGAGCATTATAACATAGAGGGCAAAATTACTGAATGCTGATTGGCTGAGACAGAGGGCATTTTTCATTAATTTTGATTTGCCCGGGGCAAAATTACTTGATCCTAATTGGACGAGCGGCAAAATTCCTCGCCCCTAATTGGCTGAGCGCGCTGCACTTAGTTGGCCTCTTGACGGCGGGATTTTGAGCAGAATTTTTCAAACACAGCGCTCGCTTGTACGTCGCTTCGGAGTTTGACTTCAGTTTCCCGAGTTATTTGATGAAAAAGGAATGAAAACCGGGTGATAGCTTGAAACGAAATTCCGAAAGCTGAATCTCAGTGTTTCACTCGAAACAACAGTAGATTATTTCAGTTGAAAACTAGAAAACATCAGCGAGACACTTGGCGAGTTTGCGACGAAATTCATTCATGGCGGCTAACTGACTTCTTCGCTTCACTTCTGTTATATGGGCTTCGTCATGTGCAACCCAGAGTAAAGAGCACAGAGTTTGTTCAAAGAAAGAAGAAGGACAAATTAAACGGGAGAAATTACCTCTACAAGTTTGTTTGGAGTCGTCGTTTGCTGTTTTATAGATGTAGGATTGACATGTAAAGCAGCTCGCAGCGGAAAGCTTCAAAACAGCTTACAAACAGTTGAATAAAATTACTTTTACTTGGCTTGAGTGTAAGCTTGTTATTTTTTTATTTTCACGACTTACATAACGTTATCCTGTTCTGAACGTAAGGGTTTGCTCGATCTCGCTGTGATTCTGTGTGATTTTAGGAAGGAATATTTTCGTTCCTCCGGCTGAATTTAGCTTCGCGCCTTGAATGTTTTCCGAAAAATTTTGCCATCTATGTCATAAACAAGTAATCGCATGTTTCCTCGTAAAATTAAGGATTAATATCACTTGTGTTTTCAGAAGTTGCAGAAATTGCCCTTGTCGCTGCGCGACTCGGGCAATCTCTGCAACTTCTGAAAACACGCGTGATATTAGTCCTTAATTTTACTCGGCCCCATGCGATTACCTATACTTAAAGCAATCATAGCCAAAGCTTATGAATTTTCCTAAAAAGTATCTGGGAAAATTTTGGTATGTCATTTTTTTTCAAATCAAATTTGGTGATTTACTGACATTTCTGAACAATTTAAAAATCCAAGATGGCGGATATTTTTAAAGTGATATGATATGATAACATAATTGATTCGTACTTGTCACTAAAATAAACATGTTTAGGTTCTTTATGCACCACATAAGTTTCATTTTTATAGCATGAATACTTTCGCTTTTTACGATGAAATCCTTCCAAAATCTTTGCTGTTTTAGCATCTTTTATTTTTCTTGATGTTTCCAAATCACATTTGGAGATTTTCTGACATTTCTGAACAATTTAGAAATCCAAGATTAAAGATCCAAGATAGCGGATTGTTTAAATGTATGACGTCATGATTGACACGTGACTGTCACTACAATAAACATTTTTGGATGCTTTACACACCTTAAAAGTTTCATTTTCATAGCGTCAATACTTTTCGAGATACATAGGAGCTAACGAACGAAAAAAAGCCCTGGCAGAATAGGGTTAATCCTCTTTTGCATCCACTCTTATCTAACTTTAGCTCGTGTGCTATTGTTTTTACTTTAATACGTACTCGCAAATAACGTAGCAAAGTAAAATATTATTTGTATCCAGCGAACTAGGCGTATCGCCACACCTCCTTTATGGGATGTTAGTCCAAATGTTGCCGGTTACCTTTTCCGGCATTTTTGTCGGGTTGTTGACAAAATCATTTCGCCTGGACAAAGTGCAAGCCAGCGAGCCATATACGAGATGGCTGTCTCGCATGACTCGCATGACTTGTACACACTCCCCATTTACACATTACAAAGACCCTGCCAGGGCTCGAACCCAAACCTTTCGATCAAGACTCAGTAGAGTTTAATTAGTACTGTATTAGTTTACGATTGGGCCGCCGCGCCTCCTACTGCACTTAGCGTACTCAGATTAATGACAGGGTCGACTTTGTTCTGGTTTTAGGTATGGAATAATGACGAAGTGCTGGCAAGAATACCCGGATGTTAGATCAACATTTGCTAATTTGACGAGTGAACTCAAAGATATGGAAAACCAACACAAGGTGAACTCTTGGAGGATAGATAACAATGAAATTGTTTGCTTTTCTTTCCGCATATTAAGTCGAACGTTCTTATGCTAGCAAACTATCAAAATTAGCCCCTGTTTCAAAATAGTCGTAGAAACTTGG
This sequence comes from Desmophyllum pertusum, assembly GCA_029204205.1. Taxonomy (NCBI): domain Eukaryota; kingdom Metazoa; phylum Cnidaria; class Anthozoa; order Scleractinia; family Caryophylliidae; genus Desmophyllum; species Desmophyllum pertusum. The sequence continues at coordinate 141,247 of MU825427.1, read as the reverse complement.
CTTATATTGTCAGTCCAGATGTTTCCAGTTCTACAACATTGACTGTCAAAACCAAGACCATAGTAATCGTATACATGTATATAGCTAGCTGAATAAAACACGCTCAAAGTTGAAACTTTTCAATTAGATAAGTCACGAGCCCGATTAACGGTTGCTTTTGGTGTTCTACCTGATTAGCAAAGGAAACAGAGTATGTTGTTACTGGTTACACAAAGTTGCACGAGGATTTTCGACTAATCACACAGGTCAGCAAATGCAAAAAATAAATCATTTTGACCTTCAATCCAAACTGCGCCTCTATTCGCGAATCAGTTATCGGTAGTTACATTGTAATAATGAGGTCGTAAAACTAAGTATGATAACTAACCATTTTTTTATAATCATGTGTCTTCTCTACAGAGGCTGATCAACATGAAAATGTACGACGAGCAGCTGTACGCAAACGTTGAAGATTTGGTTGTGTAGACGAACAAAAGTCATCTTGTCTTACCTAACTTTAACCGATGGTCTGAAGTGTAGATAACTGTTTGACTGTATACAAAAAAAACATTGGATACTCCCCTGTCGCCTAAAGTTTGTTGTTTTAGAGTTGGTTTGGTTTAGTTTGACATAGTGTTTACGATATTAATTTTGCGTTTTTGGTCTGAAATAAATAGGTATGATTTTTGCCTTATGGCCGAAAACTGGCTTTGCATGTTTTTTAAAGGGAACTACTTTATATCTCTTGAAATTACGGGGCATAGATTGTAAAACAGAATACAAGAAGATATAAGTAACTGAAAAAACTTGAACTATATATATATAATCATACATTTTTTTAGTTTGTCAGAATTTTTTTAGCGATAATATTATTTTAGTCTGAGAACCACCCAGTGGTGGTCTTTTTAGAGAAGGACTATTTCAATAGAAAGAGCCAATTTCTCTGTTGACTACTAATAAATATCATTTTATTTTGAACAATACATCAATTTCTGTGCTACATTTTAATAGTGACGTTTAAAAACGCGCACAGGTTATTTATCCCTAACTGAAAATAAATAAACGTTTCTTAAATAACGGTCCTGGGACTGAGAGTTGTCATGAAGGGAACTGTTCTATGATCAAGCAGACAAAAAATCCCTAAAAAAGTGATATTTTAATATGGTTACTACAATTCGAAGGCCTCGCATAATAAAGTTTACGAAAATAGTACCTCTGTGACTGACCTGGTAAAGCCTGTATGTTCACCAGGAATTCGATAAGAACACACCAGGGCGGACAAAAAAATCCACCAGCGAGCCCCTTGAAAAATGGACGATAAAAATCACTCCAGCACTCGAACCATACAAGGTCGACCAACACAACATTCTAAATCTAGAAATATAAAACTTTGTTGAGTACCCCCGGGAATCTGTCTGTGCTGTATACTACAATCTTTTGCTCGAAAATTCCCGAAATGAATTGCGGTCCATTGTCGCTAGTTACCATGAGTCGTGACGATTTTCTGCAATTTTCGATGATATTGTCGGATGTCGTGGAACGCATGATTTCAATTTCGTATTTTGAAACTAATCCGCTTCGACCAACACCGAGTCACCTGATGGTAAGGGCCAGATTGTGTCACTAAAAAGCCCAATCTTGTCACTTCTCTCTCAATTCTAGGCCGCCATAAATTTGACCTCAATCTATGTTTTATGGTGACAATTCCGGAATATCCTTCATGGGCGAGTATAAGGACTAAAGGCCTCAACTTGTTAAGGACAACAATCCTATTACCACAGAGGATCATTCTTCTTTTCGCTCTTCTTTTTGCGTATAAAACTCGGGTTTTAGCGTAGTTGCAGTTATAGCATTTTTCTTCAGTACAGCCCTGGCCCTGAGGAAGGCTAATTTTGTTTAGCCGCCGAAATATTGGCCGTTAAATAAATCAGCAATTTGCCGCAGTGCCAGCCTTGCATTCAGTTTCGTTCTCTTACACTTCAAGTGACGTCGTGTTCGAGCATCTCTGCAGTGAGATCCGGCAAAAACGAGACAGTGCGTTTTATTTACGCGTTGTGTGGAATTCTGCATTCAAAGTTACAATACAAAATGTGGGCTGAAGATGCGGATTGGCACCCGGGCGACACCAGGCCGTCATTCGGTTGACATCCGGGCAAAATGCAATAGTTTTCTTCAATTCGTCGCCCGCAATCTTTTAATTTGCGACTCTACCCAATATGGAATATCTTTTTATCCTAACTAGCCGTCATAAAAAAGCCGTAATGTCGCCTCAAAATTGAATTTAGTTTTAAAAGTGATACTGGTGGCGAGTTCGGTCTCCTGGCTTTGCTACAAAACAAAGAACAAAACATGAAATGATGATATAAGTCAATCAGCAACACAAGTCAATATACACTCTGCGTGAACATTTACCCCTTCGATGCTAACAATCAGTTTAGACACTTGAAGTACTCAATTTTTTTTGGGTTCGCGGATTCAACTGACAAAACAATAATTTAATATTACTCCCAGACTGTTCACAGCCTCACTATTTTCTCAGATCATAGAAAGCGTAGAGAAAATATTCTGAGGAGGAGCATGATAGGAAGGGAGGACCATCAACGTCGAGCTCGAGGTTTCTCAGCTGTTATCAGCCGCAAGTCGACAGTGAACACAACTGGAGGTTTCGGTAATTTTGGTTCAAGTTACCTTGAGAAATAAAAATCCCACACGTCCTTTATTATATGCATAGCTCACTTGCTTGCTAAGTTTAAACAGAACCCGAGCCGACTAAACTGCATGTCCGACCGTCCCTGTATTCGTATAGAAGGTTGCGGTCGCGGAGGACGATTAAATAAGAGAAAATAATATGCTCCCAATTAATACAAGTACATATATCATATAATTTCGATAATAGCCCACCGGAAAATAAGTCCGATTCCCCAAAATCTCAGACACAACAATTTGATTTAGCTCTTAAGAAAGTATACTATATCATTTTATGTATTTCTGTCATTATAGTATATTCAGTGACTTTCAATGTTTAATTGAGGACTTTAGAACTTGCCGTTTGTGCTTCATATCGCCATGTTTACTCGGATATGTTTCCCATGCAGTACGTATGCTTCTTATTTCTTTAGACGCAAAATCTCTTTCAAGTAAACTTATCAGCCCAACCATTTTTGAAACTCAAAATTCCGTGCAATAAGTAAGCCCAACAAAAAAGCCTTGTGAACAAAATAAGCCCAGGGCTTATTATCGTAGTTTTGTGGTAATTTATTAAAGTTAAAAATATGAACATTTGACCTTCAGCTCTAGTGTGAATAAATTATCATGTTCACTGATGAATGATGAGCCGACAAGTGACAATGGCGGAAGTTCCATCAGATGTGTGGTTCGTGGTAGTAGCACTCATCTTTATTCCCTTTGCAGGTAAGCGGAATAGTTACCTTGGTTACTTCAGTTTTCGTAACTTCCAGCTTTGTAAGTTCATGGACGTTGTAACAATAACAAATAGTCTTTACTCGCCTCGCACCGAATAGCTGACACAGCTCTACCGTGAGATTTCAATCACACTGGAAGGTAAACCTAAATCGATCATTTTCAACAGGATTTAAATTTCAGTTCAAATTCAACACTATAATTAACTTTAACAGCTTTTCACGTTTAAAGCTAGTGCGAAAGAGGGAGCAACTAGTGTTGTGTTGTGATAAGGAGAATTTGTAGCTCAAATAGTAATGACTTTCAGATGTTATAAGTCCATTGAAAACATTAAGCGGCGGCTACACGAGCGATCTTTCGGTTCCACTGGCGATACGATTTTGAACGTCGCGCTAGAGACGCGAAAAATTCGCATTGCCAATGCAAGAAAAATCGCCATGACTAAGCGTGACTTCAAATTTGTATAACCTGTTGTGACGCCTCAAAGCCAGCGGTGAATTTTGCTCTGTGACGAAGCGTGACTTTCAAATTGCATAACTTACCGTTGTGACGCCTCAAAGCCGGGCAGCGGTACATTATCGTAGTCCAAGAATATGGTGAAATAATTGCTCATCTTGGGGTACAAGCATGAAACTTGGCACAGTGATAGAGCTTCCCGTACTACATAATTTTAGATGTGGAGGCACTCGCCAAAATGGGTACTTCCGTATTTTCAGCTATGGCATAAATTATCTTTGAAATCCAAAGCATAGAACTGCTTTACACCGTTATATAACTACCAATTTAAGTGGAAAATGTTGAAAAGGATATAAAGGACACTTGTATCTGTGCACCCGTCTCACATTTTCTCAAAGGGTGATACCCAGTATTTCTCAATTGAGAACGTGGGTAATACCCACGAGAAATGATCGTCTGAGCCCTCTGCACGGCCGCATTATGTAACTGTATACCTTATATGGTAACTAATGTGGGATGCCACCATTTGCTTCCTTTTCGATCTACGGTTCGCCATTTTTTCGGTGTGTGATATTTGCAGACTGCAGCAGACTTCAGACTACACAGTTAGCTTTAGGGTTAGTTTTAGATAGGGTTAGTGTAAGTTAGGGTTAGTTAGTTTTAGGGTTAGCTTAGAATTAGGGTAGTTTTTGGTTAGGCAGTTTATAGAGTTTATAGGGTTACTGCAGTCTGCAAATATCAGACACGTTATATAGTTGAGCTTTTTGGAATGAAGAGGTTTAAGCCAGTGTCGGTAAAAACAATTGTCCTTGGAAGAGAAGGAAAGTCCGTTATTCATACCCCGTTAGCAGTCAACACAAATGCAAGCCGTAAGGAGTATACGAGTACGAGCGCGAATCAGCCGACAAGCTCATCGCCGCCTGAAAGTGCAGATATTATTGATGATCACGATGTCCCCGTATTTTCTCCTGAGGCACAGCACTCTGAAGCATACAGAAGAAATTTGAACTCAGTCTTGAACTGGGATAAAGTTCGTGATCAACTGTTAAATGCGAATGTGGAAGAAGAAGCAATGCCAGCGAGTTCTCTTTGTTCCTTGTGCAAAGAACAGGAGCCATCTTTGAGATGTCAGTACTGCGGCCCGAGGCAGTTTTTCTGCTCAAAGTGTGCTCATGACCTGCACGCCGAGAGGAATCAATTCCACATTATGGAGCTATGGAAGGTATAAATGTCTTGCTTATATTATATAAAGTTCATTAATAATTCATCAAGAAAATACAATACTGCATGCAAATTACTAAATATCAAGCTTATTATTATGCGCAGTATTATGGAGTCATCGCTATTTACATGTATCTTGTGATTTTATAACTTCTTTTTCGATTAAAGCCGTGTTTTAATTTCGTTGCAGGATAACAGATTTGTTCCATTGTTCCCTAATCACGGCGTAATTGAATGCGGCCATTGTTGTTGTACAGGATCCTCAAGACGTTCAAACTGGTAGATGCCTTCGGTGAGTTGAAAACAAAATCAAAACATGCACAACACAAACGTTTCACTTGAGAAAACGTTTGTTGTTCCGGTGCCTATTGACTTGTTTATGTTATTATTACTAGTGTAGAAAGGTGCCTGGCTGGTTTCTTTGTTTTGTTGACATCTGGAGCAGCTATACCTGGAGCTATAATAACCTTCTTGAGATCACAGCAAGATAATTTCTCAGTACATATGATGTCGAAAACAATATTATTGTTATATTGTTTTTGCAGGTAACCAGCATCTAAAGGAAGTAGCGGTCTGTGAATGCGAAAGCCATGCTGTCACTTTAGTTCGGTGTCAGTTCTGGCCAGGTTCACCTGAGAGACCATCTGTTGGTTTCCATTTTAAACTCATGGACCTTGCTGAAAAACTTTTCCTTCACAGCCAGGTGTCTGTCAAGGAGTTTTTCAGAATTGCTGTTGGAAATGACGCCACCTTTGCAACCTAACTTTGTGAGTAATGTTGACATAGGGCGTTCAACACTTACTCTTTATACAGTCAACTCTCATTATAGTAGAGTTCACACCCTCGGGACATAGTTTGGTGTCCGTAATAGCAAGAGTCCACATTTAGCGGGAGTCACTTTCAGTCAAACCTCTGTAGCTTTCACCAGGAGGAGGGCTGGATTTTGTCTGTCATACGGGAGGCCATAGTAACGGGGTGTCCACTAGGCTAGAGTTGACTGTACCTCCTCTCATTTAGATAGAAACACACTCCTTAGGCTTACTAAATGGTCAAATTATGGTAAGAGAAAGTAATTAGGTTGTTCGGGTCATTACGTTTTTTAAGAAGTTATTTTTTGTCTGTATTGCTTAGCCTTTTATTCTTTTCTTTTTTTAATTAATTAATGTGCCTCCTCAAGGCAATCCATTTCTAATAAATTAATGACTTGATCTGACATGTTTTAAACCTTTTCACTTTAAACCTTGATCTATACATTTCTAATTCTAACTTTTTGTCTGCGGATGTCATGTGACTATTAAAGAAAGCCCTTCAGCAGTACCTTTATTCATATACTATTTGTTTTTCATTATTCTACAAAATCAAATATGATGTTTTTCTTCATGTTTTGTGGGCATTTGGGAAATTTAGAAATACAGTCAAACCTCTATTAAGCGGTCGCCCTCGGGAAATAGCCAACTGACCGCCTAACAATAGAGGTCAAGTTTACAGTCAGTATGGGAAAGCGCCGCTTACTTAATAGAGGACCGCTTAATTTATTGAAAATTAAAGATAAATATTAAAATAATAGTTTTTATATTTTTTAGATTTCATCGATGTACGCCATATTAAACTCTGGATGCTTTGAAGAGTACAGGTTAGTCAAACAGTGCTTTTCGCAAAGTGGCCTGAAAAATGCAAGAGTATGCATAGCTTTGGCGCGCGCGCGTTAGCCGGGATAGGTTGCATTAATTTATCAGCAAATTGTTAAAAATGCCATTATAATTAAAACTTTATGGAACTAGCTTGTTCGGTCCGTATTGGGAAGTATTGGTCTCGTTATTTTTTTGCAAGTTTATAGACCTCGCCTTCGGCTCGGTCCATAAAAAGAACTCGACCAATATTTTCCCAATACGGACCTCACGCTAGTTCAATAACATCTATATAGACAAATTCCCCGTGTCCGCCCACGGGCACTGAGGAAATTTTATAATTTGAGTTGCTCTGTCTTTGCCCGGGGGTGGGCCGGGGGAATTTCTAGTTCCACGAAAAAAAACAAAAAACAAGTCCCTTGTGGTCGGTGCGGTGGGATGGTAACCAGCTAGAATTAATCGCGGCATAAGCTAAATTTAATTATAGCTTGAACTAGTTACAGCCGCCACATATCCAGGGTACAAAATCAGAAATATTTATTGTGTTTCGCAATGACAGAAAAAACAATATTCTTAACATAATAAACACATAAGAACGGGGTTTGAAATAACCCGGTAAAGTTTATTTTTCAGTTTCAAATTTAATAATTAAGCGAGCGAGTGCAATACGATAACTTTGGCCATACCTGTCGTTTCCTTTCCGAGACCGCGGGAGCCGCGCGAAGACGAAAAGAGCGGAAAAAAGCGGGAGGGGGAACATGTTGAGACGAGTTTGAATCCATTTAAACTTTGTTTCAACGTCGTCACAACATTTCTTTTGTTATTGAAATGTTGAGAGGTTGAGGTTGAGGCCGTTTTACCGGGCATGGTCTCAACATCTCTCATCATGTCTCAACAAATGTTGAGAGAATGTTGACACAGATTTTGTGAGACAGATTTTGAGACAGATTTTGTGATTTCGAGATGATGATAATCTATTTTGATTTCCGTTGAAAAATTTAAAGGATTTGTATGGCTGGATGGCAAGGGCCAATGGTAGAGCGTCCGACTACTGTGCGGAAGGTCACAGGTTCTACTCCAGTTAATAAAACTTTGAATCATTTTTTTCTATGACAAATGATTCAATGATGATATTACATTAAATTTTATATCAAGATCACTAAAAATCATCTCAGATCAAAACCGAGTTTTATCTCAGATAAAAACCAGATTTGGTTGTGGTGTTTCACTGGGAATAAAAATTAATCCACGTGACCTAAATGGACGTCATTTATTGGCTGTCGTCATCATGAATAATTTAAAATAAGTTTGAGAAAGGATGGATAACGCTATCCACCGGATAAATCGCTATCCAGTGTACAGTGTACAAATACAAAACAAAAACAACGCTATCCAGTGGATAGTGATTTATCCGGTGGATAGCGTTATCCACCCCTTGAACAATCAGGCCCCTGATTATTTCTCTTGGCGCGAAAAAACAGCGTGCTTCGTATAAATTGTTCATTGCCGTCTGAGTAACCACATCTGTTTTTATTTTGTTTTGTAGAATTGCAATCTATCACATTTACAGAAGTACCTACAAATCCAACCTATGTTGTGGAAGGTAACAACATCTCTCTGTAATGGAGCCACGACTTAATAGGATCGGTCAGACGTATTGAACTGACGTTTGTTCAAGGTGGAAGTTCATTCGTCATTCTAGAATACAAAACACCTAACCTGCCCCAAGATATACACGCGGCTTTCACAAATCGATTAGGACCCGTGAATATAACGGACACACAGTCTTCTATTACGATCCTTAGAGCGAACAGAGCGGACAGTGGAAGCTATGAGCTCGAAGTAGTCCTCTACGGTGCCCGCAAATCGAGTTCGGTGTTTGTTGAAGTACAGTGTAAGTATTAAGTTTTAGGCTCAATTTTGTATTTGGTCCACTTTTTTATTTTCAGAGATGTGAGAACACTATTTGGAGCACACTCTTTGGATATAGGCGTATTTTTTTCGTCCCACGCCAGCTGTATCGAGGTGTTTGCTAAAAAAAAGTATTGATGCCGGCAGGCATAAGGCCCTATTCAAAACAGGGCCCACAATAGGTCCATCTCACTCCGTGGCCCCGGTCCATGGACCACCCATGGTTCCGGTTTATGGTCCATGGGCCACCCCTAATTTTCGAAGGCAAAATGTGAAGAATAGGGTGTCGTGGGTTCGAATCCCGCTCAGGACACTTGATTTTTCCCAGAATTTCTTATGTTTCTATACAATCGTTTATCAGAGTTTACCTCTCTGATAATGAACATAGTAAAAATGACCTGTACGTTTTCCTTATTTTACAGATCCGCCAGAATTTACAACGAAGATTGGTGATCAAGATGTCGTAGAAGGTGATGTTGCCAGTGTTACATTAGAGTGCATTGCAGATGGTAAACCAACACCAAACATCACCTGGATCAAAGTGCTTGATAATGGCAGTGACTCCAATGTACTGTCTCGTGAGAACACGCTTGTACTTGACAATAACAGAAATAACACTGGAACATATCGCTGTACTGCATTCAATGGGATAGGAACTGCGCCCAATCACACAGTCAATGTCAATGTTAAATGTAAGTCAATGTATTCTGTATTATTTTTTGGGATACTTGCTGGCCTAATAGCACTTTGGACTCCGTATTGAGTGGTCCGGGCTCTACATGTCGCGCTGACCAGGGTCACTGTGTTGTGTTTGTGGGCAAGACACTTAACTCACAAAGTGCATCTCTTCACCCGGCAGTATACGTAAATGGGTTCAACTAATTGAGTCAGGGCAACGTGACAACAATCATACATGTGATAAGGACTAGCATAGTTAAGTAGAATAGTTGCAGTCGCTTCATGCTTGGAAACTGGATGTGTAAGCCACCTACTGTAGGCTTCTAGACAGACTCTTTTTAATTCATTGATATACAGAATGGGTGGCTACATGTATGACATTGGATTAAATTTACATGCAGATTTACAGTTTTTACAGTGAAGATGACGCTACCGTTGCCACTCGACAAAGTGTTTGATTAATTTTTGACATCTTGTGTCAACTTTGATGGTTTCCGTTTTGTGGCGCCACATTTGAACTAGACTAGAAACTAAAACCATTCAAATTTCACGACTCCGCCTCCAACACTCCTTGGATTTTGATTGGTCAAGTCAAACGGAACCCATCCGAAAGTCGTAAAAAAGTAGTCAAAAAGATGTCAAAAATTAATCAAAAACTTTGTCGAGTGGAAACGGTAGCGCCATCTTCACTGCAAATCAGATGCAATCACTTGGACTTGATTTCTGTACAATATAAGTTGTGATGCGACAGGTCGTATTTTAAATTTACAATGCAGTTTCCTTTGTTTTTTACTGAGGTAATAAGACGACTAATATTCACTTAGTAACAGTTAAAATAATACTGACAGTAAAAAGATGCAAAATCATAACATGCACTGTATAACACACTGTACCCATTTGTCTTTCCTTCAAAAGTGTCATTACGTGATATGTAAGTTTAAATTTGCAACGGTAAGTTAAATTGAAATTTTTGCAACTTAAAAATATAATTTCTCTTTTACGCAACTTGTGTGGCTCCTGAAGTGATAACCCAAAAGAATACAATGTACATGCTTTATGTAATTATACAAATTGAGCCTCTAGCAACTAATGGAGTGGTATCGCATATTTCTGATACAGTACTTATTTACAGTACTTGGATGCTTTTGGGAGCAAGGACTGGCAGCTTGACTGTATCCTTTTATGATCATTTTAAACACCTATCAACACAAGGGTACAAGTGTTACTGCATAATACTGCGATGACTGATTGATGATCTTAGGATTGTGTGAGGCACAACTTCTGAAAATCGTAAATCCATTGCGCGCTGTGACTGCGGGGATGGGTAGTGAAAGAGTTTAAAATACTAAAGACCTACCAGTAAGGGTTATTAATTTGTTTGCACAGGCATGCATGCATGGCCCAAACAAAAACTTGAGAAATGATGGGCAAAAAAAAACGTACCTGAAATAAAAAAGCATAGAGTACATATAGATTACTTAATAGAAAGTGCGACGTACGGATTTTTATTCACAAGTTGCCGACGGAAAACGAACGAGTGAGCGCAGCAAACGAGTGAGTTTTCCGACGTTTTGCAACGAGTGAATAAAATCCGTACAAAGCACTTTCTATCATGTAATTTGTTTATTATATATATAACGAGAATTAAACATGGCCTTCAAATCAGTTTTATTTTTCCTCAAAACAAGCAGTAAATTATTACCTGCAGAAACAGCATAGCACTCAAATGGCTTCCGCGGTTGAGAAAAACAGCGCTTCGGTAATTATATAATACATGTATATTCGAGAAATTCAGCTCCATCCGCACTGGTTTAGAGTTGAACATTGCCCCACTGGCATATCTCTATGCTCTTGGCATCCTCTCAAGCCGACGTGCTGGGTGTTGTTCAACCATAAAGTGTTTGTTTGCCGTAAAGAATATCGACCTCTTCGTCAGTCAGAGCACGGGCTACTTTTGTCTTGTTTCCTTTGCCAGCTTTTTTCAATTCCTTCCGCTTTGCAACTACTTTTCCTAAAGTCCTGTCCATCTATCATGGTCGTGGGATAACCTTTCGTCCGTATCGAAGCTGGAAATAAATTACCTTAAGGTTTTTGGTTCGTATTCTCCTCCGTCCTTTCTTTCACCTCCACGATGGTCGATGAATCACATAAACTAGTAAGCTTATTTCAACAAGCTCTTTCGCTTCAACTCAAAATCTTTATCTATTTCTTTCGCTCTCAAAACCTCTTTGAGCAAGGAGACGTCTCTGTTCGTTTTGCTCAGAGTATTTTTGTTTGCTTGCTCCTATCAGTGAAAGGTAATTGCTGAGGAACAAAACGTGAAGCCGAAGCCATGTTTTTAAAACAAAAACTTCGAGCGGGCGCTGTTTTTCTCAACCGCCTCGGAAGCCATTTGAGTGCTATTCTCTGATTGGCTAGGTGGTTCTATTCTAGACGCTGATTGGTTAATTGTGAAAAAGCTATACGGGAAGCTGATTGGCCGTATCGATTTTTTCACATGTGAAATATAGGAAATACAGAATTCTATTTGCAACGTTTATTACAAGAAATTCTCGCTATATATATAATAAAGTGTGTAATTCAACATGTTAATTATCCTTTTAACATGTCAAGGTGGCATACAGGGCATCAGTGATAACAATGTCTGTTTTACTTGTTTTAGACAAACCAGAGAATTTTCAGTTTACAGCAATTGAATCAAATGTGTGTAAGGGTGGTATGATCAACTTTACTTGTTCAGCGGATGGTACTCCTGCAGTACATACTTATCAGCTGTTTAAGAATGATACAGCGTTGAGTGATGGCAGCAACAGTGATGGAAGGTGGAGCAGAACAATGTCAACTGGAGGAGTGTTCATCTACAAATGCATGGCTAATAACACTGTAGGAACAGGATACAGTGCAAGTGTTACTATTACTGCCGTCAATGGTAATCATTTTACTTTCAATGTATTATGTTGATGCACCTCTATGTACAATGCATGTATTTCTGTTTTAGCATGCAAACACACAGTCACTTTTGCATGACAGCTTTGTTTTATTGTTTGCGACACAATAATAATCATTATTAGTCACTTTTATGTGGATTACAATGCTTCAACTGCTAAATGTACTGATGGTCTTCATCAGGCAATCGGGTCGATTGGTTGTGTATTGCACTGTGGTTATTTGTGATTCTTCACTCACTGTTACAGCTTGAAACTATTCCAGGTCTCAGACTACTAGTTATATGACTTCAGTGTATGACTTTACCCAGTATAATAGTGTAGCCCATCTTTGCTTTTTTGGGGGAGCATAGGGCATTGACTATGGACCTCCACCAAGCTCATATTGCATGCTGCCCCTCCATGGCTGCTTTACATGACCCCATCTCCTGGATTCCTGAGGGTTCGATTCGAGGGCAGTATGGGTGATGTTGTTCTCAGGCTTCCGGAGCGGTTCGTTCTTGTTCTTTACTTATGGACATGATCTGGCCTTACTACTCATTGCTCAGTCTCTTCTTGCGTTAAAGACTCGGCAAAGGTTTTCGCAGTTTCAGTTTCAGTAACCTACTGAATCCACCACATAGGGGGTTGGCGTTCATAGCTTCACCAGAGCTCTGTTTGTCACTCTGTTACCGTAGTGGCCATGGGGCATACTAAGTCCCCACCATACTTCACGCTGACTGACCCTGCCCTACTTTGGAACATTGCCCAGGGTGTATGATGGGGAGATGGACTTTGTACCCCATGCAGTACATGTATATCATGTGGCAAACAATAAAACACATTAAAACATTTTTCATTAATCACATTGGTCATATCACAAATGATACTTAAATACAACAATAAAATACAATCACGTAGTGTTTACTTTAATATTAAATGAAATAAAATAAATTAAATTATAATAACTAATGTTTTAACATCTATAGTGTACATCTACATGAACTGGTACATGTAAATGGTTTTGGAACTTTCAGTACTTTTGTGGTTATATTACATGTAGATCTGTGTATTGTGCGACCTGGTTTTTTTTCAAGATTAGTTAAATTAACTATGAGTGTTTCGTTCATTGTGGTCAGTGGTCCCTCTTCTAGGTGGTCAGCAGTATCACTTGAGTAAATGCCAGGCCCGGGTGTATATAATGTGGTCTCTTCATATAGCATGCATGGCATTAATCTCGTACACAGATCACCCTCTGCCACGCGAAAGGGAGATCTGGTAAAGTTCGATTTCAAGGCCCGATATACGGGCCTTCTTGTTGTTCTTAGTTGTCCTTCGGTCTGTTGTGATCGAATAAACATGGATGAATTCCTGGAATTCGACGGAGTTATTCTGAGAATTCTTCGAGACAGAGGCTTGGAAAACGTTTTTATAAAAGCCACAAAAGGAAGCTTTGCGGGAGATCGTTTTAAAGAAAAGGGACTGTTGACACTGTTTTAGTTGTTCTTCCGACAGGCTACGGAAAATCTCTAGTGTTCCCGCGAATATGCGAAAATGTTTCAGTAGCGAGAGCCAAACACAGCACACATTAGAATAAGACAATATTTTAAGTAGTATCCAATATAGAATAGGCGTTATTTCGAACTTTACCAGATCTCGCTTTTCAGTGTCAGACAGAGTGGGATCTGGGTACGAGATTAGCATGGCATGGCATTCCTGTCAAGGCTCAATGCATTGCAATGATTTCCAGCAAGTGTTTAGCAGGATTTGTTCTCCCCCGTTCCGTCACTTTATTCTCCACTCAGTGTTGGCGGGTGCCTGGAGGGAGTCTCATGGATGGGTTGTGGGGATATACCAGCCATTGAAGCAGTATTCCATCTATGGACTGGCTTAATTACCACAGTGGAAGCCCCAGGATGTCCCAGGCACCAATCCTTCACTTAGTGAGGCAGTTTGTTAATTGAAAATACAGTCAGTATAAGTATAGAAAGTACTGTATTCCCAGGGATAGATGCCTCAATAATAATTATACTAGTAATACGTGACTCGCAGGCCCTCGCGAAGCTTTTGTTGCCTAGTAACGGGCACGCCTGCGATTTGATCTGCAAGGTTTCCAAGAATCGCTGCAAGGTTTCTGAGAATCGCCGGAGGAACGCCGTGTGTTTGCTATGCCACCGGATTTTGGTTTCGATTGGAGTTCGCTCGTCTCTCGATATCTGTAATAAATTGTAGCGCTCTTGTACTGTTTTCCCCACTTTTCCGTCCGAATGATCTGAAACCACCTCGCTTTCGTAGGTAAAATCTTCTTCGCAATATCGGATCGGCGAATTATTTTTAGACACAAGTCTTCGCGTCTACAATGAAAACTAAGCCATATGTTGATCGTACTTTGAGAAATTCCTGAGTCGTCTTTCCTTTTCCTGTTGTTGATAATGGATTTAATAAAGCCGGGTTTCTTTCACAAATGACCCGTATATAAATTTGTTCGATAAACAAACTTGGAGTAAAAATTGTTATTCTTCAGCAGCCGTTCCTGTTTCTACATTTACGTGTACAAAGATTACGTCGAAGTCAATGTTATTAAGCAAAGAAAAGGGGGTTAAAAAAAAGAACGGCCTGGATTTGAACCGAAAAAAAAAAAAAAAAAAAAAAAAAAAAGAAGGACCATGTCGGATTTGAACTCACGCCCTCAATCCCGAAGATCAGATTTAAAAGTTAGCGCCTTAAGCCATTAGGCCACGAGCCGTGTGACGTCATGTCATCCCCCAACTCCACAAACAAACAAATATGACCGTAAAGGCCACACGAGAATTGCTCTCGCGTCAGCTCTTGGGGGACAGAATTATAAACCCCGCTACGCGAGGCCTTCGGCCTCGCTTCGCGAGGAATTAATTAACAGTTTGTTTGTTTGTTGCCATTGTCCTAATTACAGAGCCTTCATCCATACCATCAATACAAGACAAGCCAGTAACTGAAGGCAGCAATGTGACTCTGACATGTCAAGCATCTGGGATGCCTCATCCAATGGTGTCTTGGATCAAGCCTGATGGTCAGCGTAATAATGGGAGCGTGTTGGTGCTCACAAGTATTAGCAGGAGTGAAGCTGGGGAATACAGGTGTGAAGCCAGTAATCAGTGTGGCAATGCATCAGAGGCAGCGACGGTTGATGTGCAATGTAAGTTGAGTATCATTTGCAAACTACAGTATTTTTTTTACTGTAATGTGTAACATATACCAAAATAATAAAATCAAAGACTGTTTTTACATAGCTATATAATGTTTCTAGTAAACTCGTGATCTCATTTGATTTCTTTGATTTTTTTTTTTGTTCTTTGAAGAAATAATATCAGTTTTAATAATAAAGAAATTGTTGTAAAAGAAATAAATTAAATTAGAAGTGTCAAAAAAGAAAACAAGAGAAACCTAATGATACAACACACAGTATTTTCAGACAGTCACAGGCTTAACTTTTGGGATCAAACAACAATTGGTTTATGATGGACGGACATAGGATCTCCTCCTTTCCCACCTTTCACGTTTTTCACATTTTAAATAATTATTCTCATAGATGCATCAGTGTAAACAAAATAAAAAAGTAATGTTTCAATACTTACAACAGTTGATTCCTAGCCAAACATGATGTTGCGCATAATGTGTTTACCTACCCTTGTGCGGTGCTCTACATGTATATGAGTTCCACCACAAGGAAGAGCACATTTGCTTTAGTGTAAAACACATATACATGTACATCTGTAAACAATGTAGAAGATATAACTACAGGTCTAGTGCACATGCTTTGGAAACAACCACCTTGTTCCAGAAAGAAAGCTACCACAAGGAGAGCATGGACATGTGTCAAACAAATAAATATCTGTGTTTGACATATACCAATAAGCAGTGTAGAATTATGTTATGTGTAATACACGCACGTAACCTCTACCCGGCACCCCTCTCCCCGCAAGGTTTTACACCTCACCAGCATAGCTCCATAGCTTCATAGTGCCATAGCAGATGTTATCCGCTTAAAACCATCACGAACGTGTGAGTTTTCTTCAAAAACTCTGCACTAAAAAGCACGTGTTTAATTTGCTCTTTTTTAGACAAACCAGAGAATGTGCAATTGGTAACATCTGCAGCTGACAACAAAGCATGCCGGGGTGATGTTATCAGCTTGAACTGCTCAGCTGGTGCTAATCCATCAGTGACGTCATTTCAGCTGTTAGAGAATGACACTGCTATCTTAGACACTTCAGGAAGTTGGAGCAGAAACTTCACAAGTGGAGGAGTGTTCATCTACAAATGTGTGGCTAATAACACTTTAGGAACAGGATACAGTCAAAGTGTTTCTGTTACCATTAATGGTAATTTTGTTTTCATTTGATTACGTTTTTAGTTATTTTAATTTACAAGTTTCTTGTGAAGTGAGGTTACTGATTTTTGTCCACCAAAGAGCACAGGTCGGATCAAGTTTCATGAAGTATTCTGTCAATATTTATTATTTTATTGAGATGTGTACTGGCCATGTGATGGCACACAGCACGCTGATGACTTAATGGTTTAAGGTTCTAACCTTTCAATCTGATCATCGTGACCAGTGACGATAATTCAAATCTGTCCAGGATTCTTGTTTTCCTTTTTTATTTCAATTACACTGACTTCAACATAATACTGCCATCAAATTGTAGACAGAAACAGGAATGCCGACTATTCACTCCAAGGTTAGCATGTGTCTACAGCAAAGTTTATATTAAATGTACACCTTGCACATGATCTAGACGAGGCCCGGAACAACAGTTTGTCTGCATAGTGAAACTTTGCCCAGACTCATGTAAACTGATTAAATTAAAACAGATTCACCAGCCAGAGAAATTTATTGGTGGACCATTTAACTTCTGAGTGGGGGTTGGGTGATTTTGAAAACAAATATCCTGCAAGCACACTTGTCCAAAAAAAAAAAAAAATTGTGCACACGACCACTGCCGAAAACTTCAGTGAAAAATACCATGCACACAAATGCCCCAGAAAGCCTGAAAAATAAATCAGGCTTGAACGGGATTCGAACCCATGACCTCTGCGTTACCGGTGCAGTGCGTACATGTACATAACTGCGATGGTCTTTCACGTATTAAATCTTTCACCTGCAGTTCAAATATATGATATTTCATATATTATATTCATTCTCATAATTATATTAACTACGAGTTTATTACAAACTCACAATATGACCAGCTCCCAGTTGGCTTGATATCTCAGTTGGTGGAGCACTGCATTGGTATCGCAGAGGTCATGGGTTTGAGTCCTGCTTTTCAGGCTTTCTTTTCACAACTACTTAAGTTGCATACATAAAGTGCAATCATGGTGTTTCACATATTAAATCTTTCACCCGCAGTTCAGATATATGATATTTCATATAATTATATTCATTCTCATAATAAAAACATTGTTGAATACTTCTTCAATGCATTTACTGTATCTTGAAAATCCCATGCTGACAGTTTGATTGCTTGAAGAAGAACTTCCCCTTTGTATGATTATTGTTTTCTGGATATTTTTAGAGCCTTCAACCATTGATCCTATACATGATAAGACAGTAACTGAAGGTGGCAATGTTACTCTGACATGTCAAGCTTCTGGGATGCCTCATCCAATGGTGTCTTGGATCAAGCCTGGTGGTCAGCGTAATGATGGAAGCAGTGTATTGGTGCTCACAAATATTAACAGGAGTGAAGCTGGAGAATACAGGTGTGAAGCCAGTAACTAGTGTGGCAATGCATCAGAGGCAACAAGGGTTGATGTGCAATGTAAGTGTTTTTACTCTTGCCTGCATTGTGCAGGTGCAGTCAATTATGATGACCAAGCAGGTTAAAAAACGTTTGTTTCACAACATTTTATAATAGTTTACCTTGTATTTTATATGTTTAACATTTTATGGAGAATTCAATTTTAAAACAATATATTATTTTAGCTTTTGGGTTGTTTTTGTGTGATTGCGGTAGAGTAATGATGTGGGCCACTTTGGCCTGAAGTGCAGACCTTTATAGACTGTTGAAACATGGGAGGTGCAATGTCCTACAGTCTGTAATTGCCTGCTCTGAAGTTCAAAAAGGGACTGCATTGCTCAGATTGCATCATAAATTATTAAGAAATGAATATCATCACCAGAAAGATTTCATGAAAATGAGTATGTTTACCATGTTTGGTTATGTTTACATTGCACTATTAGTAACCAGGCTGTGAGCTGTGAAAGGTTGTCCAATTTCCATTCAGAGATGGCTCCCCCCAAATCCATACAGACCATAATAAATTATAGTATCTGTTCCAGATTTTTGAAAGCCTTCTCCATGGTTGCAATCTAACGAAACAACCCCAAACTTGGTTAAACTGGCTAATTTTAATGTGATATTTCTTATAATGGGCTCCAATTTTTAATTCAATTAAAATTCAATAACTTGTCCCCAGTCTCAATTTGAACTTTGGAACAAGCAATGAGCAACTTTATAAACATGTTTTTACTTTAGTTACTAACTTACACGGTTGTGCTTTTGCTCTTGTTTAGACAAACCAGGGAATGTGCAATTGGTAACATCTGCAGCTGACAACAAAGCGTGCCAGGGTGATGTTATCAGCTTGAACTGCTCAGCTGATGCTAATCCATCAGTGACGTCATACCAGCTGTTAGAGAATGACACTGCTATCTCAGACACTTCAGGAAGATGGATCAAAAACTTCACAAGTGGAGGAGTGTTCATCTACAAATGTGTGGCTAATAACACTTTAGGAACAGAACACAGTCAAAGTGTTTCTATTACTGTTGATGGTAAGTGCTCAAAATAACACAATGTTTGTTTCAAATACAATATCAGCTGGTGTAGAGTATAGAGTTAGTACATTTGGGACGCAGTGGGCTTATGGTTAGCACATTGGACTCCGGATCAAGCGGTCCGGATTCGAGTGCTGACTGGGGTCATTGTGCTGTAGGCAAGACCCTTTTATTCTTTCAGTGCCTCTCTCCACCCAGGAGTATGAAAGAGTGTGTCTGTCCTAGCCTGCAGAAAATGAACCCAGCCGTGAAGTCAGTAATAATTATGATGAGCACAATACTTTGTACTGTTTCTTAGACATTTTAAATTATTTCAAGTAATTTATTAAGTATAAAAATTGTGTTGCTTTTATGTAATATTTTCTTTGTTATGACTCGTTTGTTTACAGTGCCTTCATCCATACAACAAATACACGATAAGACAGTAACTGAAGGTGGAAATGTGACTCTGACATGTCAAGCATCTGGTATGCCTCATCCAATGGTATCTTGGATCAAGCCTGATGGTCAGCGTAGTAATGGAAGTGTGTTGGTGCTTACAAACATAAGCAGGAGTGAAGCTGGAGAATACAGGTGTGAAGCCAGTAATCAGTGCGGCGAGAAATCAGAGGCAGCAACAGTTGATGTGCAGTGTAAGTGTTTTTTTTTTCTCATACCTTTTTTTCATGGTGTTATAGTATGGGTTATTTATATGGCAAGCTGGTCCATGATGAAAAGGAGCATTAATTCTGATTGGTTCCCTGAGCGGTCCGAATTTTGCAATACGGCAGCCTGCTATTAAAGATGGACCACTCATGAATTAATTTGGCCAAATTCTTGTTATGGAACATAGAACAAAAGAAAAAACGTTTTCTATTACAGTTTTGCTACTGTTACCAGGGCCACTTAAACTAAACTAACCAATCAGATTACAGGAAATGAACAATGCATTCCAACAAAAATCGTTTGAGCCAATCAATGTCCAGAACGCTGTTGATTGGCTCAAATGATTTTAGTTGGAATGCATTGTTCGTTTCCTGTAATCTGATTGGTTAGTTTAGTGGCCCCGGTAACAGTAGCAGCACTGTAAGTATAAACATTTTTCCTGCATGTGTGGCAGACAATTTCAGTTGTACTTTTACGAAAGTGTTGTGCGAAATACAAGTATATGTATATGCTTAACTTTGGTGTTTACATTGCTGAGAATGGAACTATAAAGTCATGCATTACATGTAATTCATCAGCAAAGCTTTGAAAGAGCCATTATAATAAAACCTTGAGTTGATAAATTGAACTAACAGTATTATGATTGGTCTGTATTGGGGAATATCGTTTTTTACAAGTTTTTGGACCCCCTTTGGCTTTGTCCATAAACTTGCAAACAAAGAACTTGACCATATTTGCACGGACCTCACACTACATGTACATGGAGTTCAAATAACATTTATGTATGAATTCAAATTAAGCTGAGTATCGTTCAACAATGTACAATGTATCAAAATCTAAAATGTGTTTGACACTGACTATTGTATAGAACGTTAAGTACAACGTTCTTAAAAACTAACTTAACTTAACGATCGATTTGTTACGTTTTCTAGCGTAGCACGCGCAAATAGTGAACCGTTAGAAAAAAACACATTTTAAACCGATGAAGGCCGAAGATTTTTGGTCGAAACGTCTTAAGTTAGTTTTTAAGAACGTTGTACTTAACGTTCTATACAATAGTCAGTGTCAAAACACATTTTAGATTTTAATGTCTATTCCTGACTGCAATTTCAGTATTTTTCGTATGTACAATGTAGTTTAAATGATCATTTCAGGCAAAGCTAATTTAGAAGTTTGCTGATATGCAGATATTGGATACAATAATTTGTCTGTCGCAGTGAAACTTATTTGGGATAAACTAATTACCTGTAATCTTCAAGTGAAAATTCAGTTTGGAAAAGACTGGCTAATACCTTGCCAGATGTTCAAGGAATGCCATGCATGTACTACACCACATAATGTAACTGTAACTACAGTAAGAGAGCCAATGAGATTTCAATATTTATGACCAGTTGTTCTGATAGTGAGAAAGTACATGTAGTCACTGTTCAGAATAGATGTAGTTGGAAAACGTTACTACCAGTGGTACTGTACAGTACAATGTACAGGTACACTGTATTACATGTTTGTTGTATAATGTTACTTAATAACTTACATGATTGTGTTTTTGCTTTTGTTTAGTCGAACCAGATAATGTGCAATTGGTAACATCTGCAGCTGACAACAAAGCATGCCAGGGTGATGTTATCAGCTTCAACTGCTCAGCTGATGCTAATCCATCAGTGACGTCATTTCAGCTGTTAGAGAATGACACTGCTCTCTCTTCAGGATCCGGAAGATTTAGCAAACACTTCACAAATGGAGGAGTGTTCATCTACAAATGTGTGGCTAACAACACTTTAGGAACAGGATACAGTCAAAGTGTTACTGTTACTGTTAATGGTGAGTATAATCAGGCTATTACCTTTATTCATGCATACACAGTGTACTTGTGTATACTCACTTTTTGCAGTGCAGAAACTCATTAATGGGCCGATTATTTAAACGACGTTTAGACATCGCTTAAGAAAGTCTTGGTCTAAACCGGGTTTAAAGCAGGGAACAGGATTATTTAAACGTCCTTTATTTTAAACCTCGCCTAAGCGGTGTTTAAACACAGGCTAGTAAACAATAGCAACTTAGACCTGGTCATGAGTAGGTTTAGACGTAGTTTAAACGCTTTTATTAGTGAAGGTTTGTGTCATGGATGGAAGTTCGAAGCCAGACAGTTACAGGAATACTAGGCTAACAAGCCGAGTCCGAAGAATCAGACAGTTGAGGGATAGATTAAATGCTCTAGAAGAATACGACGATGACAATTTTCCTTACTTAGACTGCAAAACAGTCTAATTTCCGTCGGCGGTTTAGGCTCAGAAAAGAAGCACGTTTTAAGAGTGGATATTTTTATCATACTAAGTTTTCAAGAAAAAAAGTTTACTTCAATAGCATGTCCATAAAATGTTCCATAAAATGAAAACATTTCAATAAGTATCTTCAAAATTATTTCGAAGTCATTAATACAAATAATCTAGTAGTTCCCTGTAGAAGGGCAGGTAGTTCTTGGCTTACATTATTGACGTGCACTTCAGGATGAATGGTAGCCCATCACGTTTGGCGAAATAGAAGTTTTGAATTATTTTCCAAGCGTTATCATTAGAGCGATCAGTATAGCATAGAAAAACGATTGTAGCGTGCAAAACCGACTAAGAAAGAACCCGAATTTTTAAAGAGCGGTTTAAGAAGAAACAATAGCTAGACCTATTAGACCACGTTTAGACGTGGTCTCCGTGAAATGCGGCTAATCCGCATTCTAATAACGCAATTTAGACTCAGCCTAGCCGTGGTCTATGGAAGCCTTGTCTAAACCTCGATTTAGCCTTAAACCAGGTCTAACTTAGACTTTGTTTAAATAATCGGTCCATTGTCTTTTGGCATTGTTTCTTTAGATTGTGTCCTCTCTATGAATAGACCTCGTTTAAATTTTTGAGGAATGAATTTTGTCAGTAATTCCACATTTTCAACGAACCTAATACACCCTATTCCAAAATGGCTGTCAATTTAAAATTATTTTGTATGTATTTGAATCATTTGCCTCACTAACCTCGTTTTTGAGTTGATAATTCAAAATAAGTTTTACTCAAGAACAAGGTTAGTGAGGCAAATTTAAATGCATACAAAATAGATTTAAATTGGCAGCCATTTTTGAATAGGGTCTATAATTGCACTTTGAGCAGTACATGTAGAATTGGACTACACTGCCTTTACATGTAATGTACACGTACAAATAATGTATGTCGCTAACTTGGTAGTAGCGTAAACATTAAACTAATTAATATAATATTATTAGTGTTGCCAATTTTGATATAGGGATTAATTAAGGTACATCTTTTAGACTGCACGGAGATGCCTGGAGTAAGTAACATTTGGATAATTAATGGAGGCAAGGTTACTCCAGGTATCTCTATGCAGTCTAAAAGGTGTACTTAAAAGAATGAATACCGTAAAAGCTATGATATATTGCGCCCCACCCACCCCCCGGGGGTATTTAATTTCAAATCATAAATTTTCGAGAAAATTCACATTAATTTGTTAAACTTTACTATTACATCACTAACCAAAACAGAACAAGAAATGGGTTGTATCATGCACCGTCCTTACAAAACAAATGCAATGTCATTAATACCTAACTCAACGATAGTTCTGGAAATTAAAGACCTTGGTTCAATACAAAGTGACTGAAACGCCAGAAAATATTACTGAAAAGTCATTTGTATCAGCTTTAAGGAAAGGGGGGAGGGGCAGGGGGCTTAATAGAGAGGGGAAATTATTACAAAGTCTGACTTCCAAATGGGTGGGCTTATTAGAGAGAGGGGCGCTAAATAGAGCTTTTACGGTATGTAATAATACACTTGAAAAAATTACTCCATTCTGATTGGCTAAGAGCAGTGCAGTTCAAGTGTAACACCAGTGCAAAAAGTGTAACACCAGTGCAAAAAGTGTAACACCAGTGCAAAAAGTGTAACACCAGTGCAAATTACAATTTCCGAAGATTTCCGAAGTCAGTACGAAGACCCCTAACGGCTCCCGACGGTCACACGAGGTATGCCGAAGATGGCCGAAGTTCACCCGAAGCCTTCCGAAAGTTTCCGAAGATCACCCGATGACTTCCGAAGATTGCCCGAAGTCTTCCGAAGATTTCCGAACTTCATCCGAAGACTTCCGAAGATTACCGAAGATTTCCGAAGATTTCCGAAGATAACCCGAACACTTCCGAAGTTTACCGAAGATTTACGAAGATCACCCGAAGATTTACGAAGGTTGCCGAAGATCACCCGAAGACATCCGAAGGATTTTCCAACTTTATCGGAAGGTTTGCGAATACTTCCGAAATTTTTACGAAGACCAAGTAATAGGTAAACAGTATTTTTTCAAGTGTGTTATTAACAAGTAATCACATGATTTTTCTCGTGCAATTTGGAATAAATAAGCACTTGTAAATTTTTCAAAGACTACAAATTGCACTCGCCCTACGGGCTCGTGCAATTTTGTTAGTCTTTGAAAAATTTACTCGTGCTTATTTATTCCAAATTGCACTCGAAATCATGCGATTACCTCTACTAACTGTATGTAACAATTTGTTGTTGTTTCAACCATATAGTGCCTTCAACCATACAACAGATCCAAGATGCGAACGTAACTGAAGGTGGTGATGTGAATCTGACATGTCATGTATCTGGGATGCCTCATCCAATGGTATCTTGGATCAAGGTCGGTGGCGAGCGTACCGATGTAGAAACATTGATGCTTACAAACATAAGCAGGAGTGAAGCTGGAGAATACAGGTGTGAAGCCAGTAATCAGTGTGGCAATGCATCAGAGGCAGCAACAGTTGATGTGCAGTGTAAGTGTTTGTCCTCTTGCTTTTTTGTTTTTCACTGTGTACATGGGTTATTTATGAATTCAAATTTACCTCTAAGTATCTTACTACATAATTATGTTCACAACAACAACAACAACAACAACAACAACAACAAGCTTTATTAACTCTTTGGTTAAAATACATAGATTTTCACCTCCCGCAAATTAGCAGGGCTATTCGAGGCGGGAGGTGACGAAAAACAAATTATAATAAGGGTAGCTAACAGTAGGGTTTTAGTAATAAATAACAAGAAGAAAATTATCAATTTATATAATGGCGTAGAACAAAGAAATTAAAGTAGTAATTTTGTTTCTGTATAAAGTAGAGAAGAGAAAGGAAAACTAACTAACAAACTAACAAAACAAAACTAATCAAACAAAATTAAGAAAGAGATTTAAGGCTATCTATGAGGGAATTGACTTCAACATAGTCGTCCTGAGCTGAGAGTATATCAAACATATGGTTGCGAATTGTTTTTCGGAAAATTGACTTAGGTTTGTCTCTCAGGGTAGGTGCGATATTGTTCCAGACTAAAGTTCCAAAACGGGAAAATGAACGTTTTTGAATTTCCAGCTTAGCATCTTTCTGAAAATAGTTACCTTTTGCTGCGGATCTAGTATTGTATCGGTGGACTTCATTATATTTTATGAAGAAAGCTCGAAGAGGTGACGGTGCAGATCCATGGGATATGTCGTGCATTAGGTTCGCGACAGCTTCGTAATAGATCATTGTTACGGGTAGAATCGATGATTTAACGAAAAATGGAATAGCATGTTCATTTCTAGCAGTGAAGTATATAAGCCGAAGAGCACGTTTTTGGAGGATTATAACCTTGTTGATAAGAAATTTAGCAGCGTGGCCCCATACACATATCCCATAGGTTAGGTAGGGTAGAATCAAGGATCGATAGATCATTAAAGGTGTCTGTATAGGGACAAAATGTCGCAATCTGGCTATAATCCCAACAGTTTTACTTATTTTGAGGGCAATGTAATTAATGTGATGATTCCATTTTAGGTTGCTATCAATGAGAACACCAAGTTCACGTTTACCTTTCAATAATATCTGTAAATAATTTTATTGGATGTAGTAATTTGACTGTCACAATGAACTTATTTGGGGTAACACCTTGCCAGATTTTTAAGGAATGCCATACATCTACTAACTGCAAGCGTTTTGAAGATTATGCTTTTGCACTAAAATCCTAGCCAATGAATGTAAACAAACAAACAAAACAAAAACACAATGTTTGGACTGAGAGCGAGAAAGTACATGTAGTCACTATTCACAATACATGTAGTTGAACAGAATTACTGTCAGTCATGTACAGTATAAAAAAATACTTAATAAATTACGTGTTTTTGCTCTTTTTTAGACAAACCAGAGAATGTGCAATTGGTAACATCTGCAGCTGACAACAAAGCATGCCGGGGTGATGTTATCAGCTTGAACTGCTCAGCTGATGCTAATCCATCATTGACGTCATATCAGCTGTTAGAGAATGACACCGCTATCTTAGACACTTCAGGAAGTTGGAGCAGAAACTTCATAAGTGGAGGAGTGTTCATCTACAAATGCGAGGCTAACAACACTTTAGGAACAGAACACAGTCAAAGTGTTGCTGTTACCATTAATGGTAATCAACGACCTATTTTTATTTATGGATCACGTTTTGAGTTGTATTTGTTTTTATGGTGTACAAAACCAATTTATAACTACTCATCCCAATTACTCAAGTACTCAAGCAGTCATCTAATCAATCCATCACTATCATTGATTTCATCAACATTGATTTCCTACACCATAATTATAAAATCTTGAATTCGTAATTTTATGTTTCTAGTGAAATCTTTCAAAAACATGTTTTGACTTAGGAATCTATTTATGACTTAGTGCAATTTAAATTTACATGTTTGTTAACCCATTTACTCCTAAACCGGCCGAAACTAGTCGTGTGGGGACCATGGTCGTTGTACCACTTCTGACGTCATCACTTTTTACACCAGATGTTTTGAATAATCAGCTGATAAAGTGGGAAAAAGAAAAGATGAATTGCACCACAGACACACACACAAAATAACTTGGAAGTTTTCCTTGCAAAATCGAAGAAACAATGTCACCTTCTGTACCCTTGACACTTAAAAAAATGTTCACTTTCCTTGACATTTTGGTGGAAACTTTTCCAACATGAACAATTGAGGTGACTAAAAGGTCAACAAACCACAAAAGAAAGCGAGGGAAAAAGAAAGCGAAGAACTTGAAAACATTTTGACCTACTTTCACTTTGTCTTCTTCTCGTTTGGCTTTGTGTACCAAAAGGCCAAAAGAAATATGAAATACTATTTCCTTTAAGTAGAAGGGATTTGCAGACAAAGTTTTAAGTTTGACTGTAATTTTTTGAGACATGTATGGCCAGAAAACGGCATCTGTGATGTGAAAATTTTATTTTATTTGGCTTCGCCTAAGATATATATAACAAAAATAAACCAAAAACGGAATAAATATTACAAATAGGCAGGGCAACCACAACAGCATGGCCAATTACAGTGGACCCAAGAACTAGAAAAATGCCATTTTTTTGGAAAAAGTTCAGCAATCAATGAGTTAATCCTAGTATCAGTAGTAGCACGAGTTACAGTGGTATTTGGTAATAATACCGCAAGTAATATTCAAAATTGTCAGAAATATCACAAGCCACTATATCAAGTAGAGTGATATTTTGGCAGCAGGTCATTTGCAGTGGAGGCACATGACTTACAGAATATAGATCCATCTACAATTATGGGCTATGCCTTAAAGCAGGAATGGAAATAGTGTTTTACAAGGAGAAAGCTGCTGTGATTGGAAACACCAGCAGCTTCAAAAGCAGCTTAACTTACACTTCAATAACTTCAATAACTATTGCAGCTTCAATAACTTTCCCACTTCGAATGTTCTTTATTGAGGTTAAATCATTCACAGATGTATCCCGTAGTTTTAGAAGAAGGGTGGTCATCTGATCCCCGGCTGCAAAGGGTTTATTGATATACATGTACTATTTATTCATGGCACTTTGTGTTTATTTACAGTGCCTTCAACCATACAACAAATCCAAGATGAGACAGTAACTGAAGGTGGTGATGTGAATCTGACATGTCAAGCATCTGGAATGCCTCATCCAATGGTGTCTTGGATCAAGGTCGGTGGCGAGCGTACTGATGTAAAAACGTTGGTGCTTACAAACATAAGCAGGAGCGAAGCTGGAGAATACAGGTGTGAAGCCAGTAATCAGTGTGGCAATGCATCAAAGACAACAAGCATTGATGTACAGTGTAAGTTAACTACTCCATATACTTTACGTACTATAGAAAGTATTTAATGACAATTGATCATGGAAGCTTAACCCATGCATCTCTTTTCAATGAAATAATAGATTTATCCAATCTATGTTTTTGCTCACTAAATTTTCAGTGGCCTCTGTCCACCTTCATCAGAGTAAACTGAAGTTTGATATTAATAGCTGAAGAAAAAAACTGTAAATATTTAGGAAGTAGTAGTCTCCAATTTAAGACAACTTGCAATTGAAAATGAAAGGAAAGTGATAGCGTAGAACTTTTGATGTTGCCTCACTGTCAGACATTCTAGTATGACTGTGTTAAAATTTTCTTCCACTTTTTTTATTAGATCCGGCCAAGATTGTTAAACTTGCAAGTGAATATGAAGTTGCTGTAGGACAAAGTTTATCTCTTCACTGTCAAGCAGAAGGAAACCCAAAGCCTACTTGTGCTTGGAATCCATGTGAACGTGTGTGTCATGAGAGCACACTCAATATTCCAGGGGTCGTTAGTGATGGTATCTACACCTGCAAAGTCACAAATGGTTTGGGCAGTGATACAAAACATACTAGCGTTGGTAAGTTGGTGTAAAGTTATAGGGTTTTCTTCATTACCCAGACAACTGAGAACTATTTGTGTTCCAATAAACTTTAAGGGCGTAGTTTTAGGCGATTTGAAATTGTTTCCAGCTCAAATAAAAATACAAAATCCATCCGAGTATACTACCGCGGCTTATGGGGAATATCAGCGTTGTACTGTATTTTTTTTAATTGACAATTGCAGTGACTCCCAATGCATCCTAAGTCGGTATAGGGTTTAATTGACATTACAAACCGGGCACTGACGATGACTGTCTAAAGCATTATGACGTCATTACGTCATTTCCTCTAGATTTAAAATCATCATCAATATGTTGATTTAGTATAATGTTCAGAGGTGAATATGGGATTTCAAGGCGTGGCTGCTAAGCTAATAAAGCCACATTTCTTCTACTGGCAAGTAAAGTATGGCGACTCGCTTTTGAATGGAATTTTCGTTTATTCTAAAGACATCACTCCAAGTACGGGATATTCAAAGCATTGGGAACCTAGGTAAATGACTACCAAGACGTTTATTTTCAAGGCGGCCGTGTTTGTGTCGGATGGAGTGACAGAAATTTGCTTCTCTTCAGACCTAAGCTACTTATTTCAGAACGATAACTACAGCTGCTCGTGAAATCAGCAACGATCAAACAAAGGTACCTGATAAATAGTGTTCTTTTGTTTATTTTACTGCTTAATTCGATGTGTAAACGATGTAACTACGGTAATATGGCGAGTACTTGCGTGTGTTGTTTTTCATGTTTTAGCTCGTAATTTTGTAGTTCTTGATATTCGCCTCTGAAAATTATACTAAAACAATTATTTGCCGAGATGAAGTCGAGGTAAATATTCTCAATATTCACTGAGCCTGAGGCGAATAATTGTTAAGTAATGGCGCGTTTTGTAGAAACGTATAAACTATTAGTTAAGTGTTATTTTTTATCTCTTGCAACAGCCATAGCAAGCACTCTGATTAACGTGACACTAACCATCACAAGTGAAAGATGCAATGATGGAAAATACAATCAATCCTTGTTATGGAGGAAACTGAATAAAACGGTAACTACTGCAGCATTAGCTTGATATAGTGCTATTTACACGGTACATTGTTAACCATGGCTATAAACAATTTGAAAATATGTGATTTTTACCATCTTCATCTCACAGTCGCCAAGGGCAACAAGCTGCTAGAACTTAATAAAGTGTTATGGCCTTTTCTAGACCTCAACTTCATTGTACTGTGTGATTGTAAAACTGGGTGTTTTAAAATCTTCAATAAAATTTGTCACGCTCGGGAAATCTCATGGCGATATTTAGCATTTAGAAGGCCGCTGTAACAGACGTGATGGCTTTTGAAAATATTAATACACGGAAACCTTATGTTTGATGCAACTGCTGACCTAAATGCATAATTAATGATATGCAACTCACTACAACGTACTACTTAGAGTTCAGTAACATCCTAGTTATACCATAGTTTCTAGCCTATTGCTGATTTAAACCAAATGCAACTTTTTTCACAATATCCTTACACAAAACGTCTCCAGAACCTAACGTTTGTATTATACTTAGATAAAAGAAGTATTTGCTAGTGAAAGTGGCTACAACAGCGCAAGACTGGTCAATGTTAGGTATGTTAGTAATCCGTTTGAGATTGATTAGGTGCTACTATAGCATTTTGATCGTCATTTTCTGATGAGGAATGTTAAATGTCTACGTGTCTTTTCCAAGGTGTGGAAGTGTGGTCGTTGATCTGGCGCTTAAGTTCAGTTCCACTGTTAGAGAAAGCATGGTACTTTCTTTACTTTGAGATGCGGCCAAGAATGGAATGTTTGGAGATTTTCATGTGAGTGCTTCATCCGTAGTAAGGACACGACCTGTCACTGAACGAACAACAACAGCACCCACAGCAGCCACAGCGTCCACAGTAACACCTACCAGCTCATCTGACAGTGAGTTTCCATTGTATGCGATGACTCTGTATTATAAGTTGACTTATGACTTTAAATATTTAACCAAACGAACGTTATCGCGGAAAGTAATTGACCCATGACAATTACATGCAACCAATTATTGGACAAGGTCGTGATTGTAAGGTCATTGGCGAGCAATCGATTTCTGTATTTGTGAACGCCGAAGGCAGATGCAAATAATTCGTTGCCAGGTACAATTCACACGATTTTGTGCCAACCACTTTGTCATTCGATTATTGAGGTTGTTTTTCACAATGTTTTTTCTGTACCTTTAAGATGCAATGAAAATCGTGTAACTGCCTGCGTATGATAAGAGTGTTATTTGTAGGAAGTTGTTTGCAGGTGATGTAGTGATCAGTCAAATAATAAAAAAATGATAATGGATTTTGTTAATTACGTTCCCTGTGTAGACTGCAAAAACAGTCGTTATTTTTCCGCTCAATAAGGCGCTTCGCGCCGTAAGCGTGATCCTCGCGCGCGAAGCGCACAAGCCTCGCGCGCCCGCAGGGCGGGTGAGGCGAGAAAAATAACGACTGTCGGCATTCCATACAACGAATTCGTTCTGACCGGGGGTTCAAATAATATCGCTGAGGTGTTAAAAATACTTGACAGCTCCAACCACATTTTTTGTTTGTCCAAGTTCGCTCTTCAGTGTTGATGTCAACGAGAGTCTTGAGGATTAATTTTGGTTCTATATTGCCTGTAAAATGTAGGAAGTGTTCTGTTTGAAGAGAAATCGGTCGGATGAATCAAACAACACTGAAGAAACCCGCCTCGCGAAGAGGGAAAAATAATAAGAGTACACGTAGCGAGCGCGCCAGACAATGGCAGATTTGTATCGCAATTAATATTTGGACATTTTAAAACTAAATGGATATCCACAGAAAACATACTTGCCGAGCCCCAAAGAATTGGAAAAACGTTGCAGCCTTTGACCGAGGTTATCAAAGTCGATCTGTCGCTTCAATTTGAAGAAGGAACTATCTTTTCGTTGAGAGTTTGCTCGCCGTGTGCCCTCTGCTCTGTGTTCGCAAATTTTAAAAGAGAAATTAAATAAGAGCAATCAAACTTTTACCATCGCTACTGATCACGACGCCGCAACTTGAGAGGAGGACGGTTTGAGATTGAAACGAAGGAGTAAATATCCCCGGTAAATTTCCGACATCTCCATAAAAGTGCGCGCGTGTATCAACAGAGCTATAGGAGTGTTCACTGTTTATCAACATTTGTTTTGTTATTCAAATTTGTCAACCATTAAACAAAAGAACTCTTTGTTTCAACAGCCAATAGTTCTCTGGTTGGCACATTAATAAGAATAGGTGACGTAACGAGAAACATCGCTATTGTAGCGCCATCATTATTATTTCCCGAACAGCAGCCATTAAAGGAAGCTTAAGCTCGTCGTTCTCTGACATTACGCTCCTAGGACAAGGAAAATTTTCTGCCAGATCTTCCCGGAACAGAACGCGTTCCACAACGGAACAGACCCATTTTAGACCCGCCGAAACTTCAGTTGTCGTAAATTATGCAAATTCCACGAAGAGCTCGTTTTACGTGAAATTGACACAGCTTCGAATATCTCTGATGAGGTGCGATGAACATTTTGTTGACAGGTAGCATCAAAATTCAACCAATGGGAATTTCCCGTTCCTGGAGCAACGGGAAATTCGAACGAATTCGTTGTATGGAAAGCCGACAGTCGTATTTTTCAGCGTCTCTCCCCAGTCCTACTCTCCGTTTTCACACTCGCTCCAGACCTTTCATTCGAAGACCGCGCGCGTATGAATTGTAACGCGAAAAATACGACTGTTTTGCAGTCTATTCCCTGTGGAAAAACCTTCGTTACTATTACCGTTATTGTTGTTGTTGTTGTTGTTGTTGTTGTTGTTGTTTTAAATAAAAGCTTTGCAGTAAAGTCTTAAATAAGATATACTACGTTGGATGACTTTATTTTCCAACACGAAAGATAGATAACATAAAGACAGACAGACAGGAGAGACACATAAATACGTATACGGTAAACAAAACTGAAGATACTTATCGAGTACGCCACCACATGTATGGAAAATGGGAATGTGCTATAAGCAACTCAGTTAAATGTCTTTATATTATTTCAGATGAGGGTCGTGGAGGGTGTTCTTGCAATTGCACCATATTAGGATTTGTGATCGGCATCCTTGTTATCATTAACAGCGCTCTTGTTATCTACATAGTATGGCTTCACAAGAAAGGTAGACATTTTTCAGTTATTCTTCATGATAATTTTACACCCAAATTACAGGGGATATTGAGAATTTGAGTAACAATTACATAAGTTAGCCAATCTTTTGAAACGCATAAAATCGCTTATTAAAGTGGAAATCAGAAATGTAGTTGTCTGTATTCCTCTCTGAGCTTATATAATTCATTTTGCTTACTGCTGTTACTGCAAGCTAGTTTCTATGCAATCTTCCTCGCCATTTCGAATTCTCCGTGTGCTACCAGCTCCACTGCGTCGCCGCCATTTGCTGCCATCTGAGCACGGGCCTTCCACTCTTTCCCAAGTGAATATGACATAAGCTTTACACTCTGCATTTAAGGAATATCTGTGTAAATGGTGTTTACTTTCAGAAAATAACTATGACAATCATAGCACGCGTTTTTGTATAGGCTAATTTCTAAATCCTTCTGAGCACACGACCAATCCACCTCTAGCACCTCTGTACATGTTCACCGAAGTCTTCCTTCTCTTCGTCTCTGGTCTCATTAGCAACTTTATGCATCTATTTGGGAAAAAAGTTGTCATCGCTAGCCTTGTTTATTTGGCTCCCGTCCAATCAGGCAGCTTAAAGCACAATCTCCGTGATTGTGGCAAATCTAGTCAGCTGCTGAGCATATAGGATCGTCTTCTCAAATGCGGTTCATAATCTTCCACGTCCTGTTAATCTCGCTTAATTTCTGCTAATAATATCTAGCATTTCCCTTTTTCGTCAGTGCTATTGTGAAACTCTACTAAAGAATAACTTTGGGACTGGTCAACATTTATCTCGGACTGATGGTTTCCATCTGGCTTTCATTATCAGCTAAAATATTTACTTCATCTGTGATTCCGTAGGTGGTTCGTACCTTTACGTTCCCATAATATAAAGTTCCCATAACATTATGTTTTATTATATAGACACAAGTGTTTTACTGGAAAATAGACCACTCGTAAAGTTCATACGAAACTACATCCGGGACCCGAGTGGCGTATTTTCCATATCCTCACTAGTGAGGATATCGATGACGTCATTTCCCGCTTTTGCATGGCTTTTTTGTGAAAAATGGCGAGCGATAGATTCGTGAAATTCACTGAAGCCGACATGAAATCGTTCACTGAGGAGTAGGAAAATGTTAACACGAAGAAGAAAACTTCATATGACTTAAAATTATTCAAGGAGTTCCTTGCAAGTGAAGACGAAAGGAGAGAAATTCGGAAAGTCCAGCCACCGAGCTGCAAGAGTTCGCGATAAAGTTTGTGCTTTTGTCTTTTGCCTATATAATAAAAAGAAAATTACACGGTGGCTTGAAGATATGAATTTTATTTCTCGTGGTAAAAACAATATTTTACTCACTCGCTGCGCTCGTTCGTAAAATATTGTTTTTACCACTCGAAAATAAAATTCATATCTTCGCGCCGCCGTGTAATATCCTCTATATATTTAACTTAAACAGGAAGAGGTGACGGCCTCTCGCCAAGCTCTCCCTACTTTCCCCTCCTAGATTAAGAATGGCAATGGTTGGACTGTATTTATAAGGAATTTACATTTTTCTTTTTAGGAACAGCAAGAAGAGAAAGGTAATCTTGCTTGTTACAGCGCACATTTTAATATTTTTTATCATCTCAAAAATGATTTTTATCGTACACTTATTTTGTATTGATTATTTAAACATTTCGCTTAAACAAAACATAATACCTGTCTTCCAGTATGTTCACTGAAGCTGAAAATCGTGTTTTGGTTCCTGTAAAGGTATTTTGTTTATAAGTTACTTCACACTATGGTACTTCTTAGGGTACGTTTTCAAAGTAAGCTACAAATGAGCGCTAACTATTATTAATAGTTGACAAGGAATGAAATTCACTTTTAGCAATCTCTTTTGTCTGTGACAAGGCTCTTGGCCAGCCAGCATCAGTTATCACTTAACAATCAGTTTTGAAATTGTTGGCTGACGTCCCCAAAAACTGATTCCGGTACCTTTTATGGGTATTATTATTTTTTACTATTCGACGAGAAATCCCGTCACTTTATCTCAGATCCCCTCTGAAACAGCGGATCGATTGCTAAGTACTTATTAAGGAATAGGAAAGAAAATAATCATACAGATACAAATATGAAGTTAAAATTGATTATATTTTTTCGGCTCCTTTATTTCAACTGAACAAGTCCACTTAATACATCCAGCAATGATTATTTGTTTTCAGACCTTAGCCAAGGTTTCTACACATTTATGAACGTGTAGTTTCATATCCAGTGCTCTACAAACTAACCTAACCTGGCTGCGCTTTTATCACCGTCAGTTACCGTATTCCCTCGATTAACCCTATTCTGCCTGGGCTTCGTTTTCGTTCGTGAGCTTCGGGAGGGGGGGAGGGGGCAGAATGTGCCCACCCCCATGTATCTCAAAAAAGATTTTCATGCTGTGAAAATGAAATTTATATGGTGTGTAAAGCATTACACAATATTGACATTGACGTC
This sequence comes from Desmophyllum pertusum, assembly GCA_029204205.1. Classification (NCBI taxonomy): domain Eukaryota; kingdom Metazoa; phylum Cnidaria; class Anthozoa; order Scleractinia; family Caryophylliidae; genus Desmophyllum; species Desmophyllum pertusum. Next base: position 106,145 of record MU825427.1, on the reverse strand, counting down.
ATAGATTTAAAAAAATCTTGGATCCGCCATCTTGGATTTCTAAATTGATCAGAAATTTCAGAAAGTCTCCAAATTTGATTTGAAAAAATGTAAGAATGAAAAAACTGTAAAGATTTTGAAAGGATTCCATACCCCATTTTGGGTAAAACGACCTACATCTCGAAAAGTATTCATGCGATGAAAATGAAACTTATGTGGTGTGTAAAGCATCCAAACACGTTTATTTCAGTAACAATCGTGAATCAATTATGATAACATATCACGCCAAATGAGTCATACTTTTAAAACATCCGCCATCTTGGATTTCTAAATTGTTAAAAAATGTCAGAAAATCACCAAATTTGATTTGAAAATATCGATAAAAAATATAAAAATGCAAGAACGGTAAATATGTTGGAATAAACCCTTCGTAAAGCTGAAAAACACGAAATATGGATAAAATGACCTGTCAAAACTTGGTTGCCATGGAAAATTCAAGTCAGGTAATTTTTTGGAAAAGTCACAACGTTTGGCTATAATTGCTTGAATGCTCTTTAAGTACGATAAATTTGAAATCATCGCAATTACTCCAGGTTTCTTGCCAAAAGCAAAATTGTACAAAAATAAAGCTGGTTTAATCATGAAGATTGAACATAGAAAATTTGAAATTAGTTCCTTAGGTGCTTAATCGAGGAAGTAGTGCTACAAAGACAGTTTTTGATCTGCTTGGAATCGTTTGTTGTTGATATGTTTTTTATCGTTTTTCTTTTAGGGTATATCTACCAACAATTAATGAGAAAGGAGCCAATGTAAATGTAGGTCTATATAGAGCAATAGAAAAGTCAGTTTGCCAGTTTAATAATACAATATGAATTTCATACAACCTCTATCATAAGCATGTTTGAGAATTCGTTTTTTACGTTTTCCATACTACTTCATGCATCATGTTTGTCGAAATGTGCATGGAATAGAAGGAATGAATTTAAAAAATACTGATAGGCTGGTAAAACAAATAAAAGACAAAATACGAGAGAAAACAAGTACTCTGCACACGCTCAATAAATTGGATCACAGCTTCTGGAGAAACGAATTTGCACTTGACGAATAACAAGTGTTAACCAGGTCGTAGATCAATAAAGCTCCATAGCTCCATATACCCGGGCATTTGGCGGTGCAAACATCTTTTAAATTATTTTGATATTTTTCAAATTCCCTATAAATGTTTAAATCATTTTGAACACGGAATGCCTCCGTATTAAAAACCTTGAAGTGATATTTTCACAGTGGAGAGCTAATAATTACCATGGTAAATTTTCGGGAGACAAAAATTTCATTTTCAGTTGCAGCGACAAAGGTAAAGCCGCGCTTTCATTCGACTGTTGTTGCCTCAACTCAGCTTATATCCCCTGCATTATATATTTAGCTATATCCATCTAGGTTGTTTATAAATAAGACATATATTGCTTGATATTGTTCGAAGAAAACAAATGGTTTGAAAGATTTGAAACTAATTTCCAAGATAAGTAGTTTATAAACTATTACCATTGTCAACTCTTTGTGAAGTAATTTTCCTTCAATAGATTGCAGTTGAAATGGATGATTTTCGGCCAAATCAGTTTCCCGCAATGACACAAAATTCTGAAGTTTCTCCTCAAAGGCAATACATGACCCTGGATGAGGCGACTCGATCACAAGACGAGACAGATGTTACACCGAAGAATGCGTCACAAAGTGCTGCACAAATCAGCCAATATGCGCCTCTTCATCCATCAACACGCTCTTGGGAGGTTACTAGAGAACATGTGACTATAGAAAAGATCATTGGCAAAGGTGCTTTTGGTCAGGTTGCCAAGGGAACGGCAATGGGCCTTCGCGGAAGGCCCCAGAAGACGCTCGTGGCTATCAAAATGTTAAAAGGTATGACCTACTCGTATGAGTTATCGGGTTTTTTTGGAAATCGAGGGTTCGAGAAATCGGGATTCCACTGTAATTTGTTTCATATCATCAATTTTACGGTGAGTTTGTGCGTCATTGAACATTGGTTCTTAAATTTGTTTTCTAACGTATTACTACTAATAAGGGGAATCTTGTTTGTAAACTATGCGTTTTAAAGTTTACTTTAGACAATTCAACCAGAATAATCAAAGCCATGAGTAAATGAATGGTGTACAATGAGCGAGTTTTTAGGGAAACAGAAAAACGTCTGAGCCCCTGTTTCCCTAAAAACGCGCTCATTGTACACCATTCATTTACTCATTTCATTTCCTTGAACACATTTTTCATTAATTTCAATGAAAGCCATTATTGTATGCTTTGTTTTCTGAAATTTTATCTGCTATGTTTTATGTCGTCTGCCTTATTTTTTTAATAGACCTGCTGCATGGTGCGAGGAAAAGCAGTGGTTAGCTTACAAATATTGAGGATTCTTGTAATACTTATCCTCAAATTTATAAGCTAGCATTTTTGGGACTGATCATATTGCAGATAATGCGCCCGAGTCAGACAAGAAAGACTTGTTATCAGAACTTGAAGTGATGAAACAGCTCAAACCTCATCGTCATGTCATCAAACTACTGGGATGTGTCGCCGAATCTGGTACATTCTGAGATTTAAAAACCCTTTAATGAACGTTTTTAAAATCTATCCTCGTACAATGTTTAAGTGTCCTTTCGTTTTTGTTAAAGGACGATGCATAAAGTCATTTTTTGACGTGATGTACACATTTATGAACGGAAACCGCAAAATAATAGTTTACTAAGGTAGAGAAACACCAAAGATGTAACAAGCAACCAAAAAAGAACAATGATGGAGAAGATTAAGACGGATTGCGAATGGCAAACATAAAAAATTTAGGCTAAACTTTCCAAGATGTGTAAACAGTGACCATCATTACAATGGAATGGGTCCTTTTTCTCAACAGTGTGTATTTCTTTTTCTTTAGAGCCTTTGTTAGTGCTGATAGAATATGTTCCATTTGGAGACCTGCTGGGTTACCTGAGAAAGAGCCGTGGATTGAATGACAATTATTACAAAGACCCGGATATCAAACCACAATCAAGTCTGACGTCACAACAGCTGATGAAGTTTGCTTGGCAGATCGCTGATGGAATGTCCTATTTGTCATCAAAATCAGTAAGTGAAGTAGTTAATTATTGGAAGCTTTTTCGCGCATTCATTGCTCATCGTGGAATGTACTTTGCTATCGCTTAAGATTCATCACTCTGTTTACGCCATGTCAGGCTATGGCGCCATCTCGTCGTCCGCAAGAATACATTCAATGGCGAACTATCGTCAGAATTCAAAGCTTTAACACATTTCATGAAGATCGTTATGATATAATGGCATGCCTTTTTCTGTAGCCACACGGATGGTCTCGTGTAGGTTTTTTCTAGCGAGGAAAGAGTTCCACTTCATCGGGTATCGAACTGACACGAGATGATGATTCCCATCTCTACCAATTATCTGACATTTTTAACCTTCTCGTGTAACGTTAAAACATAAATAAGGTAAGAGAGGATGATTTAACCCTATTCTGCCTGAGGGGGGGCGGGGGTAGAAAGTACCCGCGCTGACTTCAAATGTATCGTACTTAAAGAGTATTCAAGCAATCATAGCCAAACTTTATATATGACTTAACCTAAAAATTATCTGGGAACATTTTGGTGTGTCAATATTTTGATCACGTGACTTGATGTTTCCATGGCAACCAAGTTTGACAGGCCGTTTTAGCCAAATTTGGTATTTTCAGCTTAATTTTCATGAGATTTCCGCTTTCTACGAATAGTTTCCTCCAAAATCTTTGCAATTGTTGCATCCTTATATTGTTTTCAATGTTTTCAAATCAAATTTGGTGATTTTCTGACATTTCTGAACAATTTAAAAATCCAAGATGGCGGATCCAAGATGGCGGACATTTTTAAAGTATGACGTTATTTTGGCATGATATGATATCACTGAATTGATTCGTAATTGTCACTAAAATAAACATGTTTGAATGCTTTATACACCACATAAGTTTCATTTTTATAGCACAAATAACTTTCGAGATACAGATCGTTTTACCCAAATTTGTTGTTTTTTTAGCATAATTTTCAGTTTTCATAACATTTTTGCTTTTTACGATGAAATCTTTCCAAAATCTTTCCCGTTTTAGCATGTTTATATTTTTCTTGATTGTTTCAAATCAAATTTGGAGATTTTCTGACATTTCTGAACAATTTAGAAATCCAAGATTTAGGATCCAAGATGGCGGATTTGTTTAACGTATGACGTCATTATGGCGTGTATGACGTCATAATTTCATAATTGACACGTGACTGCCACTAAAATAAAGATTTTCGGATGCTTTACATACCATGTAAGTTTCATTTTCATAGCGTCAATACTTTTCGAGCCCCCCAGGCTCAGGAACGAAAAAAAGCCCAGGCAGAATAGGGTTAAGATTAGGATTCCCCTGCCTCATGATAATTTTTTTGAAATATATTATTTATTACTTTCACGCCATGCTATGGAGAAAGTTATTTGAATTTTGTTCTGATCGAGACTCTGACGTCACATTACTCGAACTGACCAATCAGGTAGCGCTCTTAAAATAGCTCAGCTATAGACTGAAAATGAAAAATAAATTTCAGAACATTATCATTGGAAAGATGCCCATCTATGGGGGATGCTTCTCTTATTTTAACTTCTCTTGACAGACTACTTTTGCAGGTTTTTGAGTCTGACGATATCTATGTTGACGTCAGCGCTGTTGCTTAAAAGTTCGAGCTCATACAATACAATGCAATACAATACAATGCAATACTTTATTTATTTACGTATCACCTAGGAGCTAAATAAGCTCGTTAAAACGTGAACGTGCGTGAAATTAAAAACAATAAAATCATATACTTATTACATACATATAAAATATCAATATTAAGACGAGAAAATGCTATTCTACTAATTGATACTAAATTAAATATTAAATATTAAAACCTTTTCTATATCGTGCCCTCCATGATAAAATATTATAAAATTACTAAAAATATCATTCAGACTAACGTTACTATATCTTTCCATTCCCCCTCCCACTTCCCGCGCAAGATCGAACTAATATAATTCATTTCCTCACACTAAAAGATCTAGAAGGTATGTGCTCGTAATGAACGTTTAAAAGTTGATAAAGTTCATAAAGTGTACTTATAAGTCCAAATTTTAAATTTGACTTTGAATATGTTTCCCGTTCTTCGTTTAATGATAGTTAATAGAGGGAAATGGTTATGAAGCCCGGCAAACTTCAAAGGAGCAAACAAGGATGCCAAGATTTATGCTGGAAGGTCCATGACCGTGCACATCTTTTGTTTTGCGCTCATACTATGCATTAATTACATAATCGCAACGTTTCTATTGGTTAGTTGCTTGAACACACGTAACCACCTATTGTTAACCCCCAAAATAGCGAAAAAAAAACATATAACAAAGAACTTTGCCGGGCTTCATAACCATTTCCCTCTATTAACTTTTATGGTTTAATGCAGTTATACTTATTTCTTCTTGTACTGACTTACTTATTATTGTGATTATTCTCTTTGTATCTTTTTCATATTTTAAGTTTGAAAGTTATTTTATTATATCTCTTATATAGTACGCGCGCTGTGATTGGTCAATTTTACGGGCCGTATTCTACGGTACGGCCCGCGAAATTTGAGAGTGCTACTGATCATGACGCCATCTTTGCAAGTTACTTTCGATTAATTTCAAATTCTGCATAATAATGTCTCAAGAAGACGATTTTGTAACCTGCAATCCGGATGAAAGAGTTTTAGAGCGAAGCGAAGAGGATCTTCCAAACTTCAAACGCGATTTATCAGTCGGGAACTTTTAGAAGCCGAAAACGTCCAAGATGTGCGAGCCGGCCGGACTCGATTCAGGAACTTGACAGTTTTATCTCTGCCGAAAAGTCCGCAAACTGACTGCGAAGAAGACGAATTCTGAATGGAAAAGGTTCGAAAAGGTCTGTTAAGAGCAGACGAATGGAACATTTAACGTGGAAAACGTAAGTCTTACCTGTTGATGTTTTTGACAAGCTTCTCGGCAAATTTTTCACCAAGTTATTATGCGACTTCTGCAGCGAACACTTCTCAGGACTACACAACAAAGCGCCACAAAATGGACGGCAGTATCTGAGAAGACTTTTGTCCCGTAGTTTCGTTACAATTTTAGTGTTCTCTAGTCCAGTATTTGTAAGAAACACTCGTATTTTCACTCAGTTTGACGAAGACGCTGTAAGTTGATTGCGGTGCTTTCTTCTCAATCGGTGAATCAAATTTATTGTCCTTGTCTGTTTAACGAACTTCAAGAAGTAGTTTAAAAGTAAACTCGAACTGTACCTAGTTTTCATGCATTTACAGAAAATAAGTAGGTAGAAATTGTTTGAAGACGTTTGAAGTTTGGATTCAAATCGTGTTTACAACTCGTCGAACTCGAACAATCGACTCGTCCTTTGCCTGTGATGCGTGTCAGTCAAATGAAACCCCTTTCCTCGCGGTTGACTTGAAATGTTTTCCTTTTCCAAAGGAAGAGATATAATAAATATCTTACTAACCTCGTCTTTTCGTTCCGTACTGTAAGTTACGGATCCTCGCTTGGGCCATAAATCGAAGGGGAAAAAACTCGGTCCGTAACTTACCGTACGGACCTCGAAATCGGTTAGTAAGAGGTATATATTTTATTGTAACTAATTTTTTTTTTTTTTTTCAAGTAGAGCGTTTTTTAAATTATTCTATGTGTAGTGACCCATCATGAACTTGCGGGTTACCAAGTGTAAAGTGTTTGTGTTTGTGTTATAAGACAGTTACCGAAGAACATTTGTTACAGCATTGATAGAACCCTATAGGCAGTGACGAGTTTTTCGCTTTGGAATCCACGCCTCTAAATATCAATGATTCAAATACTTTCTGTTATAGATTATTCACCGAGATCTTGCAGCTCGCAATGTTTTGGTCGGTGAAAGAGAGACGTGCAAAGTAACTGACTTTGGAATGGCCAGAGATGTTCAACAGGACAACATCTACGAACGAAAATCAAAGGTACCAAACAAGCTGATTAACATAGGCAGAATCTGTTTAAGATGATTTTGGTCCATGATATCTTTCCTTGCCATTATTTGCATGTACCTGTTTTTCTATTGAGATTTTTAAGAGAAATTAGATTATGAGCCTCTTAGGGCTGAAGTAATTGGGTTTTTTTCTTTGTCGCTACTGGCTTACTACAAAAAACGTGAAGGCTGAATTGCTTAAAATTAACCGTTGTCATTAATAGATGACAACTTTATCTACTTACTAAATGTTTTGAAACCAGGAGTATCAGCAGCTCGTCTACTGCGATCGTCAGGTTGAGGTCCTGAAAAGGACTGTTGTTGGTCTAAAGATGATTCCCGCTCATGTCAGTCAGTAAGTCAGTCAGTCAGTCACCAACAGCAGTCCTTTTCAGGACGTCTCTCGTCCGTACGATCACACAGACAAACAACTTTATTTACAGCAAAGCTGAAAAAATATATTGTGTTTGAATAATCCAAGTTTTACGCCATATATCAAGCTAGCATATACACCTGTGATTTTGTCTGCTTTGTCACTACAGCTAAATAAGTTCAGTATATTTTACTTCTAGGGACGTCTCCCAGTAAAGTGGACTGCAATTGAAGCGCTCTTATATCGCACATATTCTACACAAAGTGATGTGTGAGTACAAACACTAGAAATGCTAGAATAAGAAAACAAAGAAATTTATTTCCAAACAACAAACTATATCCATGATATCGCAAATACAATTTAAATGTACTTTTTTCTTACAGGTGGAGCTATGGAGTTCTCCTTTATGAGATTTTCACGATAGGTAAGTTCCTTTACGGCGATAGATCACGTCAAACTTTGTGTTTGAAATTTGGGAAAACAGAAATCGTTTGGCTCCTTTGTTTATTTTTTGTTAAAGGATTTGGCTCTTTTTGGTATAAACAAGCCATATATAGTAAACCAATTTTCCGAGAGCGAGATTCCAAATATTCCTCAGTGAGTAAACAAATATGTGTTAGTTGTTTCCGCGACAGTAAATAATGTGCATTTACTCATCTGTGAAGTTTATGTTGATATAATGTCTGACTACTCTAACTACTACTAAACGTTGCTATAGAAACAGTTGCATTGTACATTCTTTGAAGGTAAAATTTAGTATTGCGCGCTGGACTTGATGCATTTGAGTGTTTTGATAATTACCGATGGTCGTCTTGATGTGTCATCTAATGACTGCTCTCTTTCAGGTGGTTTCACCATATCCACGGATGGATGGCAAGAAGATTGCAAACTTACTTCAGCAGGGATACAGAATGCCTAAACCACAACACGTGGATGAAATATTGTAACAACATTCTGTTTTTCATTTCTTGTATATTCCTTTCTTGCTTTCAAAATCATTTATATCACTGCTCCTAGATAACTTGTTCAACATGAATTACGAAGATGGAAGAAGTTATACGAAAATATACGAAATGATTTTTTTAGGTTTAGATTTATCCGTAGAAAACGATTAGTCATTTGCGATTAGTTATTGTCAAGAAAATTATCTCGTTTGAAAAACATAACTTTGGGGTTTGAAGCGACTTGAAATATTGATCTCAATATGTGGGAATTATATAATTAGTTATTTTTATTATTATTATTTCATCCAAATTCAAGGATTCATAGAAGCGTTCGATTCTAACAGCGATCATATGGAAACCAGTCTTAAGCGATACAGTAAATGAAATAATATTCATTGATAACCTACTTGCATAATATATATTCAATCATCTTAAAGAGCATTAAAGCAATAATAGCCAAACTTTATGAATTTTCCTAAAAAGTATCTGGGAACATTTTGGTATGTCAATTTTTTTCAAATCAAATTTGGTGATTTACTGACATTTCTGAACAATTTAAAAATCCAAGATGGCGGATATTTTTAAAGTGATATGATATGATAACATAATTGATTCGTGCTTGTCACTAAAATAAACATGTTTAGGTGCTTTATACACCACATCAGTTTCATTTTTATAGCATGAATACTTTCGCTTTTTACGATGAAATCCTTCTAAAATATTTGCTGTTTTAGCATCTTTTATTTTTCTTGATGTTTCCAAATCACATTTTGGAGATTTTCTGACATTTCTGAACAATTTAGAAATCCAAGATTAAAGATCCAAGATGGCGGATTTTTTAAATGTATGACGTCATGATTGACATGTGACTGTCACTACAATAAACATTTTTGGATGCTTTACACACCTTAAAAGTTTTTTCCATTGCGTCAATACTTTTCGAGATACATATGAGGGTGGGGGGGACTTTCTGCCCCCCCCCCCCCCCCCAGGCTAACGACACGAAAAAAAGCCCAGGCAGAATAGGGTTATCCTCTTTTGCATCCACTCTTCTGGTTTTAGGTATGGAATAATGACGAAGTACTGGCAAGAATACCCGGATGTAAGACCAACATTTGATAATTTGACGAGTGAACTTAAAGATATGGAAAACCAACACAAGGTGAACTCTTGGAGGATAGATAAGAATGAAATTGTTTGCTTTTCTTTCCGCATAAGTCGAACGTGCTTATGCTAGCAAACTATCAAAATTAATCCCTGTTTCAAAATAGTCGTAGAAACTTGGCTTATACTCATTGTCAGTCCAGATGTTTCCAGTTTTACAACATTGACTGTCAAAACCAAGACCATAGTAATCGTATACATGTATATAGCAGAATGCAACACTCTCAAAGGGCCAATGATTGAAAATTTTCAATTGGATAAGTCACGAACCCGATTCACGGTAGCTTCTAGTGTTCTACCTTATTAGCAAAGGAAACAGAGTCTGTTGTTGTTGGTTACACAAAGTTGCACGAGGATTTTCGACTAATCACACAGGTCAGCAAATGCAAAAACTAAATCATTTTGTCCTTCAATCCAAATCTGCTCTATTCGCGAATCAGTTAACGGTAGTTACATTGTAATAGGTCGTAAAACTTTGTAAGATATCCAACCACTTTTCCATTAATTCGTCTTCTCTACAGAGGCTGATCAACATGAAAATGTACGACGAGCAGCTGTACGCAAACGTTGAAGATTTGGTTGTGTAGCCGAACAAAAGTCATCTGGTCTTTCCAAGCTTTAAACCATGGACTGAAGTGTAGAGAACAGCTTGACTGTATAAAAAAAATCCCATTGGATACTCCCCTGTCGTCCCAAAGTTTATTGTTTTAGAGTTGGTTTGGTTTAGTTTGACATAGTGTTTACGATATTAATTTTGCGTTTTTGGTCTGAAATAATAGGTATGATTTTTTGCCTTATGGCCGAAAACTGGCTTTGCATGTTTTTTAAAGGGAACTACTTTATCTCTCTTGAAAATATATGGGGCATAGATTGTAAAACAGAATACAAGAAGATATAAGTAATTGAAAAAACTTGAACTATGTATATAATCATACATTTTTTTAGTTCGTCAGAATTTTTTTTAGCGATAATATTATTTTAGTTATTTTAGCCTTTTTAGAGAAGGACTATTTCAATAGAAAGAGCCAATTTCTCTGTTGACTACTAATAAATATAATTTTATTTTGAACAATACATCAATTTCTGTGCTACATTTTAATAGTGACGTTTAAAAACGCGCACAGGTTATTTATCCCTAACTGAAAATAAATAAACGTTTCTTAAATGAGTCCTGGGACTGAGAGTTGTCATGAAGGGAACTGTTCTATGATCAAGCAGACAAAAAATCCCCCAAAAAGTTTAATATGGTTACTACAATTCGAAGGCCTTACATAATAAAGTTTACGAAAATAGTACCTCTGTAAATGACCTGTTCACCAGGAATTCGATAAGAACACACCCGGGCGGACAAAAAATCCACTAGCGAGCCCCTTGAAAATGGGCGATAAAAACACTCCAGCACTTGAACCATACAAGGTCGACCAACACAACATTCTAAATCTAGAAAACGGCCATCCTAAATTACAGTACATTCTTTGAGATAGGGCTGCTGTTCTTTTCACATTCGGATTCAGGTTCTGCAGGAGTCGCTTCAACAGTCAAGGAAGTCGCTTCGGACGACACAAACAGCGATTCCTCATACTTCTTAACAATATTGGTATTTCTTTTTAGCTGAACACCTTGAGGTGATTCAATAACAACACTGTTTCCACTTTTGGTAACAACATCATGTGGCTGTGTTGCAAATGGTGTTGATAAATTGTTTTGCCGCTCTTGTTTCAGTAGAACTTTGTCACCTGTATTTAAAGTCAAATTTTGTAATAAGCCCCCCACCCCCCCCCCTCTCTATTAACCCCCCCCCCCCTCCTTCTGTCAGGCTGATGTAAATGACTTTTCAGCAATATTTTCTGGCGTTTCAGTCACTTTATATTGAAACGTGGTCTTTAATTTCCAGAACTATCGTCGAGTTAGTGTATTAATGACGTTTCCTTTGTAAGACGGTCATGCATAACCCATTTCTTGTTCTGTTTTAGTTAGTGGTGTAATAGTAAAGTTTAAAAAAATAATGTGAATTTTCTTGACAATTTATGATTTGAAATAAGCCCCCTCTCTATTAATCCCCCCTCTCTAATAGCCCCCCCCCCCCCCACCTTCTTGAGGCCTGAAATTAAATAAGCCCCCAGGGGGCTTAATAGAGATTTTACGGTTTGCCTGAATATTCAGCATGCCTCTTCTTGTCTGCATACAGCTTAGCTTTCATACAGCTGCATACAGCTTAGCTTTCATTTCCCCGTCTCTGTCTCGCACTTCGCTTGCTTCACTCTCCTTTTTTAACTCGGGCGATATGCCACGCATCTTTCTCCCGAAGAGAAGTTCAGCTGGACTCACGCCAGTGGTGGTATGAGGGGTTGCCGGATCTGTATGCCACCAAAACACTTGCGCAATTGTTTTCTTCGATTCTTTTTCTCCAGCTTGAGCCATTGTCATTATTTTCAATAGAGACCTGTTTCTGTCCCTCCACTTTCCCATTTGTTTGGGGCCACAAGGGCGTAATCTGTTCCGGGGGAAGGGGGGGGGGGGGTACTCCATATAATGGACTATACGGGGAGGCACCGCCTGAAAGAGGTAGCTTTTTTCAGCTGGAGGTATATAAAAGGGTAGATATTTCACGAGTATAGAAAAGGGAAAACTCTCATTTAGGTGTTTAAAAGGGCCTTTCAGAATATCTCCAACAGACGCACCTAACGGCTGATTCATCCAAGTATTTTAAGGGGCTACTCAAGCTAAAAGTTTAGTCAAAGTCGTAAAAGAGATGCAGTGTTTCAACTGTATGTATGTGAAAGGGAATCTGTCAGTGCTGTTATACTACAATATTTTGCTCAAAAACTCCCGAAATGAATTGTGGTCCATTGTCGCTAGTTATTGACAATGGTAAACCATGAGTCGTGACGATTTTCTCCAATTTTCGATGATATTGTCGGATGTCGTGGATTGCATGATTTCAATTCGTATTTTGGAAGTAATCCGCTACGACCAACACAGAGGGAGCACCTGATGGTAAGGGCCAGATTTTGTCACGCTAACAAGCTAGACTGTTTCACAGCCTCTCTGTTTTCCTCGACGCTAACAGCGAGTGGAAGCGAGCGCGGAGCGCGCGGGTGTGCTCAGTTCCAGTTCGCTCGCGGCTACAACGATCTTAGAAAATAGATAGGCTGTCAACAGTCTACTAACAAGCACAATCATCTTGTCACTTCTCTGTCACTCTAGGCCGCCATACATTTGACCGCAATCTATGTTTTATGCTGACAATTCCGGAAAATCCTTCATGGGCGAGTATAAGGACTCGAGGCCTCAACTTGTTAAGTACAACAATCCTATTACCACAGAGGATCATTCTTCTTTTCGCTCTTCTTTTGGCGTATAAAACTCGGGTTTTAGCGTAGTTCCAGTTAAGAGCCAGGAGTCCACATAATCGATTTTTGTAGCCTCTCCGAACTGAATTGCAGTGAAATATGCAAATTATCTGGAAATAATTATATTGCGTTACCCAGACTCCGTGACTAAAGAAGTCGACTGCGCAGACTCAATCTACAGACATTTGCATATTTGGATGTCACGTTAATCACGAAATATATAAAAGCGAGAGTTATGCGTTTCGAAGAAGCTACAAAAATCGATTCTGTAGACTCCTGGCTCTCAGTTTTTTGGCGAGAAAAGGACTATTATAAAAGACAATCACCAAGAAAGGAGAAATAAGAGAATTATTTGGCTTTAAATAGCTGCTTCGCTTTGTTTCGGAACGAAAGCATGTGGACCCGTCCAATACGTTAATTTGGTGGTATATCGAAATATTGGCTGACTTATATACTGTCTCCAAGAGAATGCCTTAAAGAACCCAAGCCAATTCTCAGGTATGTTTTAGATTAATGTTTAAATGTGCGATTAAGCCCGGGGTATCCAATCGATGAAATCGATGATCGATGACAATCGATATCAATCGATACCAATCGATATCAATTAATCGATTGATATTTTATTCGATGACCAATCGATGATGAAGATTTGTGTGGTTATCGATTGGTATCGATTTCCAATAACAATCGATAATATCGATTGGTATCGATTGGTTGCAAATTTTGTCACGTTTCACAGCACATCTAATGATCTTTGCACGCGTTAATTGTTAACACATTTTATTGTAATGCTTTGAACGTTAACAGGAGAACAAGACTTATTTCCTTCTCTCTCTACTTTCTCTTACGATTTAACAATTGGACGGCAAGCTCGAGGTTTCTATCAGCTGATAGTTAGTCAGAGAGGATCCACAAGCTCGGACTGCGGTGGGTGGCCGAGATGTCCACGATGGTTAACAACTTTAAACGCATTTCCGCGTTCTCCCCTCTTCCGTACTAGCAGTAAAGAGCTCGCCGACGTTTACCTCAAAACGATACACCTTATTATAGATAGTTGAACTTCTTCCCGGACTTCTTGCGTCGACATAATGACACGGGAATGACAGTGACGGCCAAGTGGCAATTTGAGTGCACGTGCAGCAGGGTATATTCTTTGCGTTGATAAGACTGGGCCCAACTTGTTTTGCCAACCTCGTCCCCAGGGCCTTCTCAAACTGATCGGACAAACCTCGTTCGAGCTTGCTGATCAGAGTGTTTTGCCAATCGATAGCAATCGATGAGCGGTTTTTGTGTGGTTATCGATTGATCATCGATTGACCGATACCAATCGATACCAATTAACTAATTTTATCGATTGATATCGATTGATCGATTGGTTTTCCGATCATCGATTTCCATCGATTGAATACCCCGGGGATTAAGCGAAGATTGAGAAAATTTGGAGTTATACCACATGATGAATTATGCCATAGAAAATGTCTCCCTAATAAGAGTTTCTGTTATCGTAAATACCTCTCCCTTATTTTTGAATTGTTTCATTATGGTAGATTTTGCTACAGCCATAAAAATTGTCATCCAGTGGATGAAAAATAGTTTTTCTGTCGTTAGAAAGTGTCCAAAGCTCTCTGTATGGTTTGGTTTGCGAACGCGAGGATAGTTTATAGTAGCGAATTTCAGGGTTCAACTTTGAGCATTTTGAGTGTCGGAAAACGAAAACCGATTTTCTTATTTTTTCTTAAAAGGAAACGGCTTCTGGCGGAAACAAACTACATCAGGTATCTTTCCTACCTAATGGGTATTTATGAGCAAAAAATGAAGGAAATCGATTTTTCAACTTCTGCCACAAAATCCCGATTTTGCGTGGTTTTCCCTGACCGCCGTTCTTATAGGGGTAGCCGCTTAATAAGGGTTTTATTTACAGTTGATTATACTGACAATAATTTCGGGACTTTGATAACTGGCCGCTTAACCGGGGGTGGCCGCTTAATCGGGATTCAACTGTAGAAGGTTGCGGTCGCGGAGCACGATTTAATAAGAGAAAATAATACGCTCCCAATACAAGTACATATATCGTATAATTTCGATAATAGCACCCCCCCCCCCCCCCCCCCCCCAACTGTAGAAGGTTGTGCGGTCGCGGAGCACGATTTAATAAGAGAAAATAATACGCTCCCAATACAAGTACATATATCGTATAATTTCGATAATAGCACCCCCCCCTCCCTCCCCCCCCCCCCCCCCCCCTCGAAACTAAGCCCACATGAAAAAATCTCAGACGCAAACATTTGATTTAGCTCTTATGGAAGTGTACTATTTTTTTTTATGTATTTTTGACATTATGGTATATTCAGTGATTTTCAATGACTTTAGAACTTGTTTCTGCTTCATATCGCCTTGTTTAGAGCCGAGTTTTCCATGCAGTACGCATTCTCGTCGCCAGAGGCCACGATCCTTTTGGTCAGCATCAAGAATCGGTTCCAAAACCGGAAGTCCGCGAATCTCGGACTAACCGTCAAATCTGACAAATCTGATTGGCCGAGAATACAGAACGAGTACTCTGCGCATGTTCAATCTGAATTGGTTCCGGCTGACACAGCGGCAAAATGAGTGCGCGTGTGCCAACCTGCTCACTCATTTCCATACAAACATAATGGCGGCAATGCAAAATTCCCGGAATTTGTTTTCATTTCGCGTGGATAAGGCCGTCACGGAACAGATAAGGTTTTTACCTTGAAAACAATTCCGAGAGAGACTCTTATTTCACATATCTTTTTTAGTAAACTAATTATATTTTCCACAATAGTGAATTTTATCGCTCGAAGTCGAGCGATCGTAAGTGAAACATGAACTCTTTGAGCTATGTTTTCGTGTTTCACTTACGATCGCTCGACTTCGAGCGATAAATTCACTATTGTGGAAAAGATAATTAGTTTGCTAAAAAAGATATGTGAAAGAAGAGTCTCTCTCAGAATTGTTTTCAAGGTAAAAACCTTATCTGTTCCGTGACGGCCTTATCCACGCGAAATGAAAACAAATTCCGGGAATTTTGAATGCCGACATTATGTCAGTATGGAAATGAGTGAGCAGGTTGGTGCACGCGCACTCATTTTGCCGCTGTGTAGTTCCGGCTTGACTCGATTCTTGGTGCTGACCAAAAGGATATCGTGACCTCTGGGGACGAGAATGTGCAGTACGAATATGCTTCTTATTTTATTAGACACAAAATCTCTTCAAGTAAGCTTATAATTATCAGCAGAACCATTTTTGAAAATCAAAATTCCGTCCAATAATAAACCAACAAAAAAGCCTTGTGAACAAAATAAGCCCAGCGGAATGTTACGGTCAGGGAGGGCTAGCAGCGAGGCCTGGGACCTAGTATATATGATTGCACATTTAAGAAAATTTTGGCCGAGCGAGACTAAGTACTGGTTTGTTTAAAATAAACATGGCCGACGATGGCGGACATGACGTGCGTTTGTGTTCGTTCAGAAATATTTTGGCGATTCCACGTTCAAACATCTATGGGAACGATTCGGTCGCTGTTTAACTGAACTTTGGTCATTGTGGGACACCATGGATGAAATTCCACAGCAAACTCCCGTAGAGGTACGTTTCTCGAATGATTGACATATTTATTTACTTGTGCGATCATGTATAGCGGAAAAGCGGCAAGATCAAAGGGCGCTGCCTGCCCCACCCCCCCCCCCCCCCCCCCCCACCCCCCCCTGGTTTACGGTAATTTATTAAAGTTAAAAATATGAACATTTGACTTTCAGCTCTATTGTGAATAAATTAGTATCATGTTCACTGATGAATGCTGAGCAGACTAGTGCCAATGGCGGAAGTTCTATCACATGTGTGGTTCGTGGTAGCAGCACTCATCTTTATTCCCTTTGCAGGTAAGAGCGGCATAGTTACCTTGGTTAGTCAGTTAGTTGTAGACCCTTTGATATAATAGAGTAAGCGGTTGCTCGGCAGTTGTATTCATCGCGTTGAGATGAAAACATATCCTCGAGGGAAAGGCTTACATGGCAATGGGCTCCAAATTTTAACCAGAATCAACTGCTTGGGGCTCACGGCGTCTAACAAGGACAATTAGCTATTTTAAACTGAAATATCACGACGTACGTCTCTTCACGTGTGCCTTCAACAACAACATGGCTGCCATCAGCACGCCACCGCGCGGTCAGCGCAACACATCTGCGATTAAACGCATGCATGCTAGCAGTCCATTATTAGAAACCCCGAATAGTAAATCGAAGGTGAAGAAGAACAAGACAAAAGAAACAGAAGAAGAGAATATATCACTACAGATGTCCTATAACCTAATCAAGGAAATGAGGGTAGACATGGACAAGAAATACAGTGCCATAGAGAGCAAAGTGGAGGCTTTGGAAAAACAGATGTCAACTGTCGAGGAAAAACTTACTAAGAAAATAATTCAAGAAACAGAGAAGGCGAAGAAATCAATAGAAGAAGATGTGAATGCCTCCTTTCAGTTTCTGGAAGCAGAACTCGCCACGAAGATTGCGTCACTAGACAAGATAAAGAATGACCACAACAACCTGGAGCAGTACACGCGTAAGAACAGCGTTAGACTGTTTGGAGTAAAAGAAATTGAAGACGAGGAGACAACGCCAGAGAGAAATGCCGTGAAAAATCTTCGAGGATAACCTTCGCGTTAGCCTAGAAGATAATGAAATTGAGATCGCCCACCGAGCCGGAAAATACAGCCCCAGAGGGCAAATTTGATGCAAAGAAGGCCAGACCCATCCTCATCAAATTTCAGTCTCACAAATCAAAGGAGAAGAATCATGAAATCCAAAAGAGAATTTAAAGGCAGCAATTATTGGATTGCAGAAGATCTCACAGCCATAAATGCAGGAAAAGTTAAAACACTTAATGAGCTAAGAAAGGCAATGAAAATAAAAAATGTGTGACAACCGACGGCAAGATCAGGGTAAGAAAGCTGGATGACTCTGTTATTATGATTTTCACAGATGAAGATATTAGTCAACTAGCTAGAGAATAAACAATAATATTAGTTGGCTCACGTTTTGATGTACATGTACCTTGCAACTGACTAACCAAAATGATTTGCAACATATGTCAAAGAAATTTAAATAATGAAAGAATTAGACACAATGAAGATGATCAACATTGTTGTATGGAATGTCCTGTCCTTGCCATTTCATCAATTGAATAATGAAGAGCTTTGCTATGAAGTAAATCCGCAATATAACCTGGGAAATTTGATCAAGAATAATTCAAACTGGTCTAATAATTACAATCCATTCTGGTTAAATAACGACCGTGGAATTCAAACAGATAATGACATTGACCCTGACAGCAATTATCTATTCAAACAAGTTTCCGGTGACAAATGCCACTAACTATACTGAGGAAAGTTTAAGAATTTACTACAGAACGAAAATATATCTAATCAGAGCGATGAACTTTCCTTGCTACATATTAATATCAGAAGCATCAGAAACAAATTTGATGAGCTATCTGATTATTTGACATCACTAAAACACAACTTTTCTATAATGGGATTAACAGAAACCTGGCTAACCGAAGATTGCGCAAACATGTACAATATTCGTGACTATAAATTGATAACAGCAAATCGCAAAAACAGATCAGGAGGTGGTGTAGGAATGTACATTGCAGAACGAATTAACTACAGGTTAAGAGAGGATCTATCACTTTTTAATGAAGGTGTTTTAGAAAACTTTATTCATTGAGCTAAAAACTAATAAAAAAGAAACAATAGTAATAGGTGTCTTATATCGCCCACCGAATAGTAAATTGAATGAATTTGAAGACGAACTTGAAAACTTATTAAGCAAAATAATAAAGAAAACAAATTGTTCTACTTAATGGGTGACATAAATATTGACATGCTTAAAATGAATCAAGTATCGTCCGTTGACAAGTTCATGCATCAGTTATTTTCGTCTTCTTTCTATCCGCTCGTGACTAAGCCAACAAGGATAACGGATAGGAGTGCGACATTGATAGACAATATACTAACAAACCGACTTAACGGTAATGACTTACGAGGCATACTGCTCACTGATATATCAGATCATCTTCCGATCTTCACAATCAAACGAGACGTTAAAATAGACAAAAGCGCCAAGGGTAACCCAAATGAGTCGACATATAAATGCAGAAAATATCGACAAATTAATGATTGACCTATCACAAGAAGATTGGACAGATGTAGCCCAAAATAATGATCCTAATGAATCATATAATATATTTTATAATAAACTATATAACCTATATAATAAAGCTCTACCAATTAAAACTAATACAAGCGGAGTTACTAAATTTCAACAAAAACCGTGGCTGACGAAAAGGAATTCAAAAATCTCTTCAAAGCAAAAATATGCTATATAAGAAATCAGTAAAAAGGCCCTCAACAGAAAACAAATCTAAATATAAACAATACCGAAACAAGCTCCATCACTTAATAAGGATCTCTAAAAAGAGATACTATAAGGAAAAATTCGAACAAACTAAAAATAATATAAGACAAACATGGATTATAATAAATGAGATAATCAATAAACAGAAAACCCGCAAAAAATTTACCAAAAGAATTTCGCTATAATAATAGTGAAATAAACTGATCCACTTGACATAGCAAATCAATTTAATGAATATTTTGCAAATGTAGGCCCTACCCTTGCCGAAAAGATAGCACCATCTTCTATAAGATTTGAAACCTTTTTTAGAAAGAAATCACTATGAAAGCTTTTTTATTAAACCGGTTACGGAAGACGAGGTAGAAAAAGAGTTGCTGAAAAATAGATCCTACAAAAAGCACAGGAATTGATGATCTTAGTCCAAGAGTGATTCAACAAGATAGCGCCTCTAATCAAGCAACCTCTTACTTCAATTTTCAATAAATCATTCACAACAGGTTAGGATTCCTGAAAACTTAAAGACGTCACTTGTAACACCTGTATACAAGAATGAAGACGAGAGTTTGTTCTCTAATTATAGACCAGTAGCTGTTTTACCATGTTTCTCCAAAATATTAGAAAGAATAAATGTACAACAGATTAATTAGTTTATAGAAAAAACACAACATACTATACAGTAAAACAATTTGGATTTCGGAAAAATCACTCGACTGAGACAGCTATTATAGATTTAATAGCAAAGCTAACGGATTGCAATTGACAAGAATAAGTTAACTGCTGGGATATTTCTTGACTTATCAAAAGCATTTGACACTGTCCAACCACTCTATTTTAATTACTAAACTTCAGCACTATGGAATAAGGGGAATAACTCTTGAATGGTTCAAAAATTATTCTAACAAACAGAAACCAGATAGTCAAATTAAATAATACCTTATCGACTAAAGAAAAAATAACTTGTGGTGTACCACAAGGCTCAGTTCTAGGCCCACTGCTCTTTTTAAATTTACATGAATGACATCCACAAATGCTCGGAAATATTATCATTTATTCTTTTTGCAGATGATACTAATGTATTTTTCTCGGATACTAATATCAAAGTACTCAACCATACATTTAAACGACGAACTAAAAAAGGTATCAAATGGTTAGAAGCAAATAAACTTACTTTTAAACATAAAAAAGACCCAAGTTATACTTTTTAAAACAAAAAATAAGAAAACTGAAGAGCCACTTAAAATAAAAAATCAACGACAAAGAGATAAAACAAGTGGATTCTACAAGTTCTTGGGTATAAACATAGACTCCAAGTTAACATGGAAACAACACATTGATTATATTCAACACAAAAATTTCAAAAACAACTGGAATTCTTTGTAAAGCTCGGCATTATGTGTCACTAAAAGTATTAAGAACGCTTTATTATGCATTAGTTTATCCATATCTCCATTATGGAAATGTCATCTGGGCAAATACATATCAATCGAGACTGGAAAACAATAAGAAAACTGCAGAAGAAAATTATAAGAATAATAACATTTTCCGACTATAGAGATCACACCCTCCCTCTTTTCAAAAAATTATCAATTCTTCCAATTGATGAAATAAATAGAGAGAAAACTGCTTTATTTCATGTTTCGTTACTTCAACAAAATGCTGCCAATGGCTTTTGACAAGTTTTTTTTCCCTTAATAGGGATTTGCACAGCCATAATACCAGATCTTCGACAAAGATTCATGTAGACCTACGTACGAAACAAATTATAAGAAACATTCAATAAAATATAGAGGAAGTCAAACCTGGAATAACCTTCCACCAGATATAAAAAATGTCTAAGTCAATATATATCTTTAAGAAAAAAATCAAAGAATATCTTCTCTGTAAATATATCTTCTTGAAAAAAAAAATGTATTTAGGCAAAAATTAGCCTTTCTTGTCGCGTTCTAGATCGAGCTCTTGTCGCGCTCAGATCGGAGATCGCGCTTCGTCCTTCGACAATCCGCAGCTATACGCTTTCATGTATTACTGGCCGGGATCAAAAATTAAAATATATCCCATATATACATATGTATTGAAATATGATTTAGGTAATGAATAGTTAACTAGTAGCCATGTTATTGTAAAGTAGGTAAAAACATGATGTAACAGGGGCTCTCCTTGTAAGCCCAGTAGGGTTTGTTGAGAGCTCCTGCTCCCTTATCATAACTATGACTTACACTACTGTAACTATCAATCATGGGGCAAATAAACTTGAAACTTGAAACTTGAAACTTCTTGGTAGCCGAGCATCAGCTGAAATGCCTTCGAATGTTTTCACACGTTTTCAAGAAAAGTTATCCGCAATCCTGCATCACTCTGCAGTGTGGAATCAAGTACTGATTTGTGCATTTAGGTATTTGAAATCTCGGGGTTTTTTAAGGTAATGGAAAGTTGTGTAATATACTTTTACCGTAATCTCGCTTCAATAAATAAAGTCTATATTCTATAGTCAACTCAAAAAACTATATATGTGACCCTCCACGGGGAAAACAGATAAAAAAGGTGATGACACGGGCACGCTAATTTAACACGCTAAACAAAAGACAAATATTTTAACACGCTAGAGCCGTGTCACGTTGCACGGCTTTATTATAATTTTCTTTTGTTTCAAATCCCAAGGTAAAAAACAAAAGAGCGTGTTCAGTCTAACAAAGAAGTGTGTCAAGATTGGAAAACAAAAGCACCGAGCAAAATGACACGCTAGCGAGCAAAATGGCACATTAGCCGTGTCGAAATGCACACTACCCCGGTATCAAAATACATGTAACGGAATGTTTGGTTATCGAAATAAAACAAACGGTTTAATTTGATTCCGTTCGATTTGATTCCGAAATCGAACTCACAAAAAGTTCTGTTTTTCTTACGGCTACAGTATCAGTTATACTTTAGCTGTGAAACTGAGTGTTTCGCCTGCTTTTACGTAAATAAAATTCATCGTCTGCGACGGTGTTGAACAAACTTAATGCGCAAGTAGATATTTACACATCATGGGCTTCCGAAATAAACTTGTTGTTAAAGTAGAATTATTTCAAATGGCAAAAATAATCGTTGCGTATCAAGTATTACCCATCGGACAAGCTTGAAAATCAAAATTGATAAAATTTACGCGCTCATCGGTGGACTGAAATTCAATACGCGTAAACTATGCAAATTTGTCATGTTGACACACGGCCGAGACATTCTGGCGAGTGTAACGCAACAACGAAAATGTTCTTTTACTTCTTTATAAGTGTTGAAATAATTATAAGTTTTATCCGCAAAAAAAACTTACTAGTAAATTTTTGTATACGACATGAAAGCGAAATGTGTTACGACTTGAAGTCCCGCCGTGAAAAGACGTGCGACTCCACATTTCTATGTATATTTACATCTTCGCGGAGGGTAGTATCGAAAGCGAAGCACTCGAAAACGAAGACCGAAGCACGAAGCACCCTGAAGTCGAAAAACGAATCACCCTGAAGTCGAAAACGAAGCACCCGAAGTCGAAAAACGAAGCACCCGAAGTCGAAAGCGAAAGCACCTTGAAGTCGGAAAACGAAGCACCCTGAACTCGAAAATGAAGCACCCTGAACTCGAAAACGAAGCACCCTGAGGTCGAAAACGAAGCACCCTGAACTCGAAAACGAAGCACCCTTAACCCAGTGGGATTTAAAGTCGAAGTCCCTACCTCTGGGGTCGAGAACAGAATGTGTAAAGCAAAAAAGCAACCTCGCTCCCAGGGTCTACTCCGCTTTCAAGATGGCGGCTGCGCGCGGGACATCCGCCACAAATCGTGGAGTATTTTGTCACGTGACACAAGATCGATTGTCTTCGCTACACTTGACCACCTAAGTACTAAATGAAGTGTAAGTACTACTAGCCACTGTGTACACTGTGTATTTTTTGCTTCTTCAAACCTATTAAACTGGTTTATCACGACAGACAGACTCGCTTTATTTTCTGAATCTTGTAATCTACGTTGCAATAGACGTAAAACCATTAAAATGTGATTTAAAATAAACTACTGATACCATCTACAGCAATATGGTAATCTTAGGATTCAAAGTCAGTGACTTCCTTAGCCAGAATAGCAGGCGCTGGAGTAATAAAGGGCGCGAGTTGTAACGGCGCGCGAGGAAAGAGGCTCGTTTCCTCCCTCGCGCGCGCTGCTCCAACTCGCGCCCTTTATTGCTCCAGCGCCTGCTACTCAGGCTACTGACTTCTTTATAAAATTACTTCCCATTTCATAAACATTCAGTTGTATTGTCCTCGTCATTTCTGACCCTTGCACTGTGATCGACGTCATATGTATACAATAATTTCAAAAACGTTGACTGATACTATTCACAATTACAAATAACTAAAGATAATTGTAAAACTGAAACACGAGTTAACAATTAGTTTGACAAGTCGACAACTATTTACTAGTAATACGTGACTCGCAGGTCCTCGCGAAGCTGGAATGGGATTAATTATTTTTTGGGAGGTGAGGGTGATAACCAAGCCTTAGAGATCGACTGGAGTTCATTAGTCTAGTGACATCTGTGTGTACGCCTTTCCTGTTCACAACCTTGTTTTGGAAAGTTATTTTATCTCTTATGTACTGGAAAAAACTGGATTTCAGCAATTTTCAAATCATAGAGCTGACTCAAAAAATAGTAAGGACTTCACTCAAGAAGACATTTTAGATACTGTACCTTTTAGTGGCAATTTACTCAATTATTCCTGGAATTTCTGGTAACATAGAGGATTTCTTGTCACGCAACACTCAAACACATTGACAACAAAGTGAAATTTTCTAGTAAATGTTTGAAATTCATTTAGCTGAAAAACGTTTTACATATCCAAAAATAACTTCCTAACATTCATAAAATCTTCTTAAATTATGACATTCTGCCGAATGGCCTCGCTGAAAAACAATTTATATTAATTCGTAAAAATTCATAAAACAATGAAATCTGACACGTACAGAAACTGTAACTGCTCAATTCAATTACAAACTTGGAAAATTAAATACACACCATTTTTCTTCACAAACGAGCTTAAAATACATAGAAATCATAACGACGACGGATGACATAAAAGCATTAATATTTAGTTCTTATCATTTATGTGAATATCTGCTTATAAAAAACAAAATAAATTCCAGAAACAGACCTTGTATCAGCTGATTCAAGTTTTGTGGATACACGCATCTTCTGAAGACGACAAATCTCCAAATTCTGACCCGAAGTCAACCTCAAAATTACTATCCCACACATTTCGAAGAAAACGTCTTCAGCAGAAGTACATGTTCTTTGAAGGCGACCCATCGAAGCAAGAAAATCGAATTCAAAGTCGCTCAATCACTACGGTCTTGGCGTAATGACGCAAACTGGAACTATTGCTTGTGGTTTTCCGTTTGCATATCTCCCCGGCCTTCGACCTGTAATTGTGAGTCCTGCCCTGCTGAATTTCCAGTGGAACTTGAAGGAATTGCGGGTCAGATGGAACATTTTTTCTCGAGCACCAATTTTTCTACTCTTCGACCCATCCACAAGAAAACACAGAGTGCGCCCCGCGTTCGCAACCGGTTTATGAACCGCTGATTTTGTTGTTACCTAGTAACGGTCGGTACCAACGGAAATAAATAAAGAAATATGACCGTCAACGCCATGCGAGAATTAGATCCAGTCGAGCTCTTGGTGGACAACATTACAAACCTCGCTACGCGAGGAATAAACGCACTGATGGGTCATTTAACAAAAACGTAAACTGCAACAATAACGAAATATAATTTTAAAATCGAAAAGTCAGTGAAATAACGCTGATATTCGGTTATAATGTAGTTGCAGAGGTCGACAACAAATCTGCAGCTGAAAGCACTCCTGCAAATAAACTGAAACGAAACTATCGGTGAAGCTTAGCCACCTTCGGAGATAAAGCGTATAAAGACCTTTCTCAAAATGGCCGCCGTCATACAAACGTCCTCTAAATTTTGTACTTTTCAACTTCTGTTTTCCTCGACTCAGATAGAACCTAAACCTAATGACACTTCGTACGATTAACCAAACAAGAGGTGGTCTTCCAGGTGCTGGTGTTGTTTTTCCGCTCAGTTTAATATTAATTTTTCAGCGGCCATTTTGGAGAAAGGACTATTTCCTATTATCAACAGGAATCGCCGCGATTTCATTCACCAAATCGCGCTTTTTCACACAAACATTCCCCAACTTGTTTTCGTCTGAAAATCTACAATTAACTCATGCAAGGAAAGCAAAGCGGCGTGTTTGTCTCGAAATACATATAAAGTACTGAAAAAGGCGGCAAATTGCGCTTGAAATTTTATTGAGGATAACCATCTACTCCTCCTTGTAGTTGCAAATTATATATAAATCAATTATGTCCAAGTGAACAACAACTACACAACTTTGAACTAAAATTTTGGGTAAGGAAACAAAATATGCTTTGTGCTTTGACTTAT
Source organism: Desmophyllum pertusum (assembly GCA_029204205.1). Classification (NCBI taxonomy): domain Eukaryota; kingdom Metazoa; phylum Cnidaria; class Anthozoa; order Scleractinia; family Caryophylliidae; genus Desmophyllum; species Desmophyllum pertusum. The sequence continues at coordinate 80,339 of MU825427.1, read as the reverse complement.
TCTTCCAACGAGATGTTTTTGGCCAAACAATTGTAATAACCTATTTCCTCAGGGTGCTTGTTTTCGACCTTAGGTGCTTCGTTTTCGAGTTTCGGGTGCTTCGTTTTCGACTTCAGGGTGCTTCGTGCTTCGGTCTTCGTTTTCGAGTGCTTCGTTTTCGATACTACGCGGAGTTGCAATCCGATGGATGCGTCAAAAGAAGCAGTGTTCACAATATATGAATCAGCCAATATATGAATCGAGCATTTAAATCGACAGAAACAACTTCTTAACATTTTCTTTGTGAAAATGTATTTCATAAACAAGAAAATCGATGAGAAATAACTGAATAATAATTTATCTGATGGACAAGGCTTAGAGTTGGCGAGGAGATGATCGATGCTTATAATATTCAACCCCGAAGCGTACATTCTCGTATGTGAGCTTGTGAAGTTTCTATGTGGCCAATGGCAACAAATTCAAATTATCGCTAAAAGCGCAAGTAATATATCAATCAGCGACCAAAAATTTTCAAAACAAGCGCTCGGGTTTAGTTTCGTGACAGCTCTGGCGAAACCCGAGCGCTTGTTTTGAACATTTTAGGTCGCTGATTGATATATAGCCTCCTCGCAGACGTTCTTTGGGCTCGTCACGCAGTCTTCCTCTCCCACTGCGTGACGAGCCCAAAGAACGTCTGCGAGGAGGCTAATTGATATATTACTTGCGCTTTTAGCGATAATTTGAATAATTGATATATTCCGTGATAAAAAAATTATCCCGGGATAAAAAAAATATCACGAGATAAATAATTATCTTCGGGATAAAAAAAATTAGGTATGGCACCTATGAGGCCACCATACGAAAACTGATTGAATGCAGAAATATTGTTAAACCCGACGCGTGTTGATGTCAAACTTCCCCCGGCGCGTTCCTAGATCCTGTTCGCTTTTAGAGTCATGGCAGTTTTATACAAGTATTTGGAAAGCAGTACAGCCTACACACTGAGTCTACATCTTATATCCGGTGTCTTGTATAAATTTCAATAGGTATTTCTATTTCACGTGCAGAGCCTCGCGATTATTTGCAACTGACGTCATCGCCGCCATGTTGGATAACCATTAACAAAAGAATTTAATTAGCTTTATAGTTCCTGTCATCCAACATGGCCGCCAGGGTCTTTGTCATTTAAATCTCTCGGGAATGGTTGCAAACCAGAATTCATCTCCGGTATACAAAAGAACTACAGTGGAACCACACGCTGAAGTGTCCGTAATTAAACGGGTGTCCGTATTAAGCGGGCTCTCAGAATAAACGTCACGGACACATGTAGCTGGCAAAAGACGTCCAAAGAAGGGAAGAAGGCTACAAGCAATGACTGCAGTAAAAGGCCCAAGGAAGTGAAACTTTTGTGTGAACAGAGAACTGTTAAAGATCTTTAAGCGTCTACAACGGTCAAAACATCGGAAGAAAGACAGTTGTCAAACACGTCACGCTATTGTGCTACTGTTTTAGTAATAAAATCGCAATAACCTGTAGTCAAGCTTTCATTTTCTAACAGGATTTAATCGTGAAAAATGAAAATATTCCAGTGCACAGATAACCAGTGTCCGTAAAGCGAGGTTAACTTTGGATGAGAGCGTGTCACTCGGGGTTCGCAGAAAAGTGTCCGTTGTCCGTTGTCCGCATTAAGCGGGTTAATATAAGAGAAAATATATGAGCTTTTCGTTGGGACAAACAAAACTGTCCTCGTAATAAGCGGGTGTCCGTATTAAGCGGGTGTCCGTAAAGTGGGGTTCCACTGTATCAGGTAAAATTCAGATTATAGTTGCAACGATATGCCACCGAAAACTTCCAGAAATGTGGTTAGCGTTTTTAAAAATAAAATATTGAAGTACCCTGCAGTATAAAACACATTTGAAACAAATAAATGGTTGCCTGCGTCGCGGAAGGAATCAACGCTAAATATAAATCAGGGCGTAACATGTCGATCAAAATCGATCATCGAAAACGTGGTCGATAAGTCGATAGTACTCGATATTTGTTCGATAATTGTCAATCGACAAGTTTAATTTGTCGATAAAAGTCGATAATCACAAGAGTTGTCAACTGATGATCGATTTTTATCGACAAAAATGGAGACAATTTTCAATCGGCTACGAAATTAACCAAACCAATAATAGCTCGAACGACTTTTTATGAAAGTGTAAAACAGCCCCTCTAAAGTAAATCTGTATGGCAATAAAAGTTAAATAAAAAAAACTGAGCAACCAAGTGGTTTGTTATTCAATGTAGAATCGAATGTTTACCTTGAGAAATGATAAAACAAGTGGTTCGTTCAGCTGAGCTAAATCGTGTTCCCTGCAAACATAACCCGAACTGACGTTCCTGAGCCGCGTTTCTTTTGGTCAGCACCGATAGGAGGTGTTTTTTCTGCCAGGGGACGGGGGACGGAAGCGGGCCAAAGATTAGACCAGTAACGGAAAAAGCGTGGACACATAAAAAAGCGGGCCAGACCCAATGTAAATTGACAGTTTATTTTCATCAGTGGTTTTAATCAGTTTTTAATCAGTTCAACAGTTTTAAGATACACGCTGCTACAACTGCACGTTGTCTTCGCCAGCTTGGCTAAATTCGCCGGGTTTATAAGCTCCTTGTTTCTCCTTGCGCCTGTGGTTGTTGTACCAGTCCGCAATCTACGTACATGACAACAGTAGCCCGAACAGCGTTCTTGTAAACCAAATATTAAAACACTAAGAGATTCGATCTGAAAATGATTTATTTGAGCTTCCAATATTCAGTGTAAAATCGGTAAAATAAAGTCTTGGCATAGCCGATCCGGCTTCATTGATCCGCGTTCGACAATAGTCTTGTCCATACGTCGTTTTTTTATATTTCGATACTTGTCGATTGAAATCGATCAAAATCGAACTGTTACATTAAAAATCGATCAAAATCGATAATCACAAGAAATCGTGTGATCGACTTTTATCGATTTCCGATATTTGTCGATTGATTAGTATCGAATTCAATCGACAACGATCGATTTTATCGACTATCGAAATTATCGACATGTTACGCCCTGTATAAATGGTGGAAGCAATTTTATTGCCTCGACTGCCGTCTTGCAAATATACAACTGTACCAAACCAGCTTAATGTATGTGCTTATAATCCTATGTGCTTTCCCGCATATATGTGCATGGAAAAAGACTAAATTATCCGCAAACCAGATAAATCCTACCTCAACAAATTCACTGCGGCCGGAAATGGGAAGGAGAGAAAAATTATAGCTTCAATCAATTCCATATCCCACAGTTGCAGGTATCCTTAAAGGCACGTTTGAAGCAAAATAGATTTAAAACCAACCATATAAAGCACAACAAGAAATACACGGCAAAGGATATCCTGACACGTACGGAATGTGACATCAATTTTATTCAGTCCCGTTTATAAGACCGTTACGTCAAAGCAGGCAAATTTTTATCTTTGCCCTTGCGTCCATATCAAAAATGTGTACTTCCTTTGCCATACAACGTCCTTTCCACATAATCAGGGTACACAAATTGCAATAAATACTGTGTCACTCTCATGCGCGCCGGTACCTTCGCGTCCTGTCGTCAACATGTGGTCATGTTACGGGCAGCAACAAACGTTCTTGAAAGAAATTTAAGCTTAAGAGACTTGTAGCAGACTTGTAGACGATAAAATAAGGTGGAATTCATAAATGCATCTTACACAATAGAAAACCGAGGATAGGAGGCATAATTACACGTCCGATTACCAAATGGAAGACACCTTCCTTCACAACTCCAACATGGCGCGTCGCGTAAATTTCGCGAGGTCAACACACTTTTGTCTCTAACTTTTGATTGGCGCATAGGACAATGCCCAAACTTGGCCGAGAGCTAAATAATAGAGGCATGGGGTAGATAATGCCAAAAAAGGTTTTTTTTTAAGCGGCCGATACCCATATATGGGCATCGAGCCGCTTCAAGAAATTGACGGGTTTTTTTTCCGTAGTCACTAACCCCAGACCTCTACACGGTTGACATGATCGCATCACGGTCTAAATTAGCCACTAGATAATTTCTCTTCCACAGGCTTTCTGTAGTGTCGTGTAAGCGCGTACATGTATTGAGTTTATTACAGGAATAGCATTGAAAAAAGGAAAGACAAATGTCCCACAGCAGTGAACAGCAGTGTTGTTGCAAAATGTGCTAAATTTGGCGGTGTGACCTTTGCGCGTTATTCGATCCCAGCGAGGAATCGGCTTCCGGTCTCACGCTAGCCTGAGATTAGGCTCCTGAAGAAAATTTGCGAGCGAAGCGAGCCGAGTCGCTGCCTGGGGCGAGAACGCTTTCGTTCTACAGCGACTCGGCTCGTTTCGCTCGCAAATTTCTTCAGGAGCCTGATCTCAGGCTAGTCTCACGCAAACTGCGGACTTTAGCGAGACTGGCGTGACTACTTGTTTTTTTCGTAGTCACTGCACTTTCCCCAGTTGACATTGCATTTAGGCACTAGATAATTTCTCTTCCACAAGCTTTCTGGATAATTTCTTCCTACTTTTAGAGAAAATTTCGATTTTTATATCGTGTAAGTGCTCTTTTCATGTTCTTACAAAGAAACAAGCGAAATATTTAACGAGACAGGGCAACATAACATGTAATAGTCATCTGCTATCACTGAGTTTCAATTCTAGGGGGTTTTCCCATTACATGGTAAACATGACTTCCCAGTATACGCATGATGTAATAGCTTGTAATAGAGAGACACCATTAATTTGCTCTTCGTATCTAGCGTTCATAGCGCGGGCAGAGTTGTAAAAGTGCGTATTATCCTGTATAGGTTTTGAAGAAGACTTTATTAGTGGGTGTTAAGACATCTATTCTTTGTAAAGGTAGGTGTTCAAATGTTTATTTGGCTCAGTTTAGTTGACGACATTTGGTTAGATATTACAGTTCTACGCAGTGAGTTTGATATTAATATTGCATCACGCAGTCACGTTTTTCGTCACGCAGGTTCGTGTGTTGACTCTTATTTGGGTGGTGCACCTCAGAGTCCAGTGACGATGGGAGGAGAGGTGGATTGTTGTTGTTTGTTTTCGTTCCTGAGCCTGGGGGGGGGGGGGGGGGCAGATAGTGCCCCCCTATGTATCTCAAAAAGTATTGACGCTATGCAAATGAAACTTATATGGTGTGTAAAGCATCCTAAAATCTCTCTTTTAGTAGCAGTCACGTGTCAATTATGACGTCATACACGCCATAATGACGCCATACGTTAAACAAACTTGCCATCTTGGATCCTAAATCTTGGATTTATAAATTGTTCAGAAATGTCAGAAAATCTCCAAATTTGTTTTGAAAAAATCAAGAAAAACATAAAGATGCGAAAACGGCAAAGATTTGCAAATATTGCAAATATTTCATCGTAAAAAGCAAACATTTTATGAAAACTGAAAATTAAGCTAAAAAAACAACAAATTTGGATATAACGATCTGTATCTCGAAAGTTATTTGTGCTATAAAAATGAAACTTATCTGGTGTATAAAGCATTCAAAACATGTTTATTTTAGTGACAATTACAAATCAATTGTGGTATCATATCACGCCAAAATAATGTCATACTTTAAAAATGTCCGCCATCTTGGATCCGCCATCTTGGATTTTTAAATTGTTCAGAAATGTCAAAAAATCACCAAATTTGATTTGAAAACATCGAAAACAATATAAGGATGCAACAATTGCAAACATTTTGGAGGAAACTATTCGTAGAAAGCGGAAATCTCATGAAAACTGAAAATTAAGCTGAAAATGCTAAATTTGGCTAAAACGGCCTGTCAAAACTTGGATGCCATGGAAACATCAAGTCACGTGTTCAAAATATTGACACACCAAAATGTTTCCACATAATTTTTTAGGAAAAGTCTTAAAGTTTGGCTATGATCGCTTGAATGCTCTTTAAGTACGATAAATTTGAAGTCAGCGCGGGCACTTTCTACCCCCCCCCCCCCAGGTAGGATAGGGTTAACTCAATTACACTTGCAACGATCGCAGTGATCGCAGTCACTGCGATCATATGGAAACCATAAAATGCTGCGATCGTTGCGATCGTTGCGTTCTCGATCGCAGAGATAGAAAAATTTATATCTCTGCGATCGTTGCGATCGTTGCGTTCTCGATCGCAGAGATAGAAAAATTTATATCTCTGTGATCGTTGCGATCGTTGCGATCATATGGAAACCACTCTTGCGAGAAGAAGAAGAAGAAGATCGTTTCGATCATATGGAAACCGGTTGATCGCAACGATCGCAGTCGCAAGGATCGCTGCGATCGTTGCGATAGTTGCGATCGTTGCGATTATATGGAAACCAGGCTTTACGGTGACCAAATGAAACTGGTGATTGGTGATAAATACTGCTCAATGGACACGTCAAATGACAGGTAATGTACAAACAAACCCGAAGAAACGCTTTGCGCTTTTGTGAGACCACTGCAAGTTCACGATTGCATTCTCCTTCGTTGAATGCAACAATGCGGGTTTTTTAGGGGCAGTTTGATAATCCATGCTTTTAATTATTTGTTTACAGATGGAGACCTACATTTACACAAGAACCAGTGCCTAAACTTTGTTTACAAGAAGGCAGCAATGCAGTCTTAACATGGGATTATAAAGTGGACAATAGGACAGCTGAGTTACAGTTTATCATTTGGAAGGTATACAACAAAACTGAAATGAAACAAGTTACCTTGTAGTGGAATACAAGGATGGTCGTATCCAGTATTCTTCCCAAGCATTGTCAGTATATGGGGACTGAGAGGTTGAAGAAAGAAGGAAGAGCTACTCTGGTTATAAAGGACATCACCTTTGAAGACTCGACCAACTATTACTGCATCCTCAGAGGAGAAACTGGAGCAAGTTTAGTGAGCATTGTTGAACTTATTGTAACAGGTAATGCTTAAAGGGACACTGTCCTGATTTTAGCATGATTTGGGGAAGCTCAGAAACATATCTAGATCATAGGAAATTGAACAATAATGGTTTGATTCTATAGAATAGCACTCGACAAATGACAGGAACCCATTAGGAAGTGAGGATGACAAAACGACAGCGAGGATGGAAATGGATTGCAATATGGATTTTTGAAAAAAACGTCAGGATGTCAGTTTTTCAAAGTTTCAATTTTGGCTCGGAAATCTTTGAAAATTTTGGAGAAATGTTGTTGCATTACGGAATTTCTTGAAGAAATTGCTTTTTATCATTTAGTTAGAGTTTATTAAGTTGTTATTTCATAGATTTAGGGACCATTTCATGCATTTATAACAGTTTTGAGCAGATATGCCGGGACAGTGTCCCTTTAAGGGCCCGATTACATGGCGAATTTCAGCCCGGTAAGGGGGTTTGGAATTTTGTTGCGATTACATGACGAATTTCAGCCAAAGCTGAAATATAAGCCTAGGCGCCAAATTTAAAATTGCGCGGGAATAGTCATCAGAGAATCAGGAGCGATTTTAACTCCCGGCAACTTATTTAAATATCGGCTGAACGCTTGTAGCATGAGGTATATAAAAATGAAAGGATCCATTCCATATTCAATGACATCGAATAAGATTTTCAATGTTCTCTTCTTTATCCACTGGAACCTTGTCTCCTTCGCAGCCGCCATCGTGTTTCATTGAAAACACAGGAGCGATTTTAAAATACCCGGCAAAATTATTTACATATCGACTGCACGTTTGTAGAACGCACCTTTTTTAGAACAAAAGGATCCACCATTCTTATTCAATGACATGCAAATAATTATAAGTTGCCGGGTATTCTACATTTCAGGCAAAACATAATCACTGCGCGTGTCCAAGTTCACTTTCAGCCCGGGCTGAAATTCCATTCCTATTACTTGTCCAGCACAAAACTATTTGCTGGGAAAACAAGCCACATTGCTTGATTTTTGATAACTTAAAAATACACTATACTAAAGCCATCTGTCAACTCAAAACAATCAACATGATCTACAGTTTCCAATCCAATCTTTTCACATGATCCATAACACCATTTTTTACCACTCCAAAAATAGCTCTTGCACGCACGCATTGCGTGCCTATGTTTTTTTTTACGCCCACTTCAAGATGGCGGCCATTTACATTTTGTATTATTTTTTAAGCGAATTAAATATTGTTTCAGGTTAATCAACAGTTTAGAATTTGAATTTAGCCAACATTTACTGTTTGGGGTAAAACATGGTTTAAATTATGACGTTTATTAACGATTTTATGATTCGTTCGTAGAAAGCCGATTGGTATTGGTCATTAGTATAATTTTCAGAGGTGAATATGAGCATATTCACCGCGCAAGGCGGTGAATATGAGATTTCAAGGGGTGGCTGCTAAGCTAAGCCACATTTCTTGTACCGGCAAGTAAAGATGACGACTCGTTTTTGAATGAAATTTTCGTTTATTCTAAAGACATCACTCCAAGTACGGAACATTCAAAGCATTGGGAACTTAGGTAAATGACTACCAAGACGTTTGGACGGAAAATATTTTCAAGAAATGATTTTAACGCATTTAAAACTCGTAACTTGTCAAGGTTTTTGTGTGGCCAACCAAGGCGGCCGTGTTTGTGTCGGATGGAGTGACAGGAATTTGCGTGAATATTTTGAAATTCACAAATTACGCACTATAAACATCTTGTTCTTCATTTGCTTATAACTTTTAGTGGGAATTTCCGATCTTTTCCGATTATTCAGCAAAGGTTTAGGTGGTATCAAGCTTTCTAACAATAGGTGCGATCTTAGCATTATTGAAGCGTTCTTGCAACAGATGAAGCAAATACACGAGCATATTATTTTATAGCTAAGATTCAGCAGTGAACTGTGTAGCAATTTCTATGCAGCCGATTTTGTGGAAACTTGCTCACAGTAAACATTGAAGTCTTGGAACTTATTGAACGTAATTAGAAAAAAAATATATCTTCGTTTTATGAAAATATTCGCGATTTCGTAAAAAACAAGGTTTTCTAATAGTGCTTGTATCACTAATCTTAAATTTCGTTTGGCCTAAAATTAAAAGCCTTCTAAAATTTAAAGATTCCTTATTTTGAATACCAAACATTAGATAAATCAGTTGACGCTTTCCTGCCGAAAAGTAGTTTTTAAAAAGGGAATCTCCGCTCCAATAAATAACCGCGGGCCACCTTAACAGACAAATCCAACCTGTGCACCGTCAACGTCGGAAACACGGAGTTGTACATCGATGTTCTCCTCTGCTGACAAAAGCCGTTTGGTGGCTTTTAAGCTCAATATTTTGACATTCTGGTTTGAGCATCATTTGCTGAAGGGCGCTCAAAAAAAAGCGGTGAAGCTTGACCAGGGCAAGGAGTTCGTAGAATTTCTCAAACCCACCGCAGCACATTCTGCAAAATATTCAAGTGCAGATCAAAGTACCCAAGCTATCCCATGTAATTCTGCCATAAAAATACAACAAGTTAGTTAACAATTATTGTACAAATGTATTCAACATTTTAATTACAGTAATTTGTGACCATTTTGTTTTGTACAGTCCCATCAGTTGTATATCCACTAAAAAACATCACAGTAACAGAGGGCGAGAACAGGACTCTAACCTGTAATGTTTCTGGGAGTGCTGTGTCATCTGTGACATGGACGGCAGTCAGCAGTGGTAGTCGTTCAATGGGAATCACTCGTGAACTCACACACATCAGTAGGAATGATGCTGGAGAATACAAGTGCGAAGCAAGTAGTTCTTGTGGAAATGATACTGCAAGCACATTTCTCACTGTGCACTGTAAGTGATAATAGTTAATTACAAGTTGTACCTGATTGAACATGTACATTATTAATTATTCTTTTGATTGTAATTATTTTAAATATTGTATTATATATAGACACGTGTTTGCACTGTGCACATTTCAGAAGGACAAATAAGCCTCGATGAGTAAATATTAAGTAATTATCTAGTTTGGGAATTTTAGCTAAATTTTAAGAAGGTAATAAGGACAAAACGAAGGCTGAGATCGATATTTTAATGGGTTTGAATAACGTTTCCATACATTATCACGTTGTTAACGATTAAAGATGTCGACACGTCAATCAGCTTTGTTCTGACACTTTGAGGTTCACTAACCGACGTTTTTTAAAATAGAGTTCGAGTTGTCGGGGGAAATGTTAGCCAAGGGAAAGTAAAATTAGTTCGAGTTAGCGGGGAGTTCAAGTTAACCGAGTTCGAGTTAGCTGATAGTAAATGACTGAAAAACGGGGTCAAATCCAGGGGAAATCGGATATTGTTCGAGTTAGCGGGTAGTTAACAATTATCCTGCTCAATCTTGCGGAATATCGCTTGATACTTAGCCGACGAGGCTAAGGCCGAGTTGGCTAAAATTAGGCGATATTCCGCAAGATTGAGCAGGATAGTTGTTTTATTATTCACCAAATTGATAACACAACTAAACCATAGGTACCAAAGGCGTGCGGGAGTTATTTTTTTTAACCGATGCGCATTCAAAATTGTGTGTTTTGATACCATCCCATGCAAGTAAAAATATGTGATAAAATTCCTGTTGTTTATCCCAAATTAATTATATTTTATCCTTCTTTTCCCATTTGCATGGATCGTGATAGGGCTATAAGAAGAAAATAAATGCACAGGAATGAAAATAGGCAATATTTAAACTGAACGCAAAACATAGTTTATGTAATAAGGTTGGGATAAATTTATCACATGAAAAACAAAACTATCATATTACATGGGTTTTGGGAAAAAACAGCAATAGTATTATGTTACATATGTTCGCGAGGAAAACAACAGCATGATCTTATACGCTTGGGAGCAAACAAACAAAGACAAAAATCGACAGGAAATCGTTCCACACAGAAGTAACATAACCAACATTTTTTTCAGTTTCATTTCTGCAATGTCGCATGATCCTTTCACGTGCACATAACAACGTCAGGTATCTGATTGGCTATGATTAACTTAACTTTGTACCGGTACAAGTGCACAAGTCTAATCAGAACAGAAATACCAGCTCAAGAATTTGGACAATTTGACACTTACCGTGAAAACAGCAAAATGTAAAAGCAAAGCCTGTACATCGCAGTAGCACAATCATTTGCACATCTTTCTATAATTAACTTGGGATTGTACAGGTTCAAGTATGTAGCTACAGTGAACGCGTTCGAGGAACGGCAAAGTGGAGCAGTATAAAAGGAACGCTAAGGGAACTCAGGAAACGCAAAGTGGAACGCTAAAGGAACGCTAATAATGCGTTTCATATATTAAGGGGAACGCGTTCAAGCGATCTGGAAACTAAAGAGAACGTGTTCCAATATTATACTGTAGGTAAAGCGCATTAATGGTCCCGACACAAGATTGTGCCGTGTATTATTTGTGTCCCTGAGATCTCAAGTTTTCGGCAGGTCCTTGCCATCTAAATTGCCACTGCTGGTACTTCGCAACACAGAGTTTATAATAATGACCAATAATAGATCTGGGAACACAAGCTCCTACGAGCGCTCCTACGTAGACTTTATTTTGGCTCGTAACGCAATTTGGGGGTGACTAGCCAGTTTCGCTTCAAATTTCAGATCGTTCGACGGTCGCAAGGATGTCGCCAAATCTACCTGCGTTGACGAATTTTGGCGTTTCTTTAACTGTTTCATGCAGCCCAAAATAACACATTTGGAAGTCATGGTTATTTTCTAATATTTCGAACAGAAGTAAAAATAAATCTCAAATGACTGAGGTTGTTAAAAACTGATTTATTCTCGAATTCCGTGCTCGAAACTGGACTGGAAGTCTATGTCTATTTTTATATACAAGCGTGGGAAACAAAGCTTCTGATTGGTCAGTCGGTAATTCGATTTAAAAAGTCAACAAGGCTGCTTTTACATGCACGTACTAGCCCGCTCGTAGATCGAAGATATCATAGGATGGAATTTGTGATAAAAACTAATCGGTCTCACTTTTTCGCTTGCTTTGTGATCGACCGGCTTTCGATTTATAATTATTTTTTTTTAACTCTTTTTACTTATAGAAGCCTCACTGCCGATCATTTAGTCTATTTCAAAACCCGAGTTTACCGGCTGCCTCTCATTTCGCCACAAATTATTTCGCCACAAATTAATCCTCACAACTTGTATAATAATCTGATATACATGCTTCCATTATTTCACACTTTAGTCTGCATTTTACCCCTGGTCTGTAGTCTTCGTTGCATGCATTTCGCACTCTGCGTTAATACACTGACCGGATTTTTTCGTACTTTCTGAAGCTATTTACGTCCGAGCTAAAATTTACGAAATCACGTCTTCTTTCGACAACTTGAAGTATTTTGATACTTGCCTTTGAAGTTAATGAACAGCCATCACAACGTATAGTGATGTATTAAATCACCTAACCTAGATGCATCGAACGACAATAACACTAAAATACAAACTTTTACAGAAACACTGCCACAACACTACTGAATAAAATCGACCCGACCAGATTTACCTCCAATCAACTGTTGACAAGAGATCATGACAAACTCCTGAAGCACATTTCAAATTATCTCCTCAATTTGTACAAAATGTACAAAGAAAACCTGTACATCGCAGTAGCCGATCTCTTCGCCATTCTTCTAAACATCAACAAACAGTATCAACAAAGATGGCCGTCATCAAATGGCTCTCTCTCTCTGGTTGTTCATAGTAGCCCCAATCTGATTGGTGTGACATACAAGGCAGCAAGATTGCCCGTCCAAACCGCCGGCTAAGAGTATTTTTTTAGAAAAACAAAATAACACAAAAAATACTCTTTCCACTTTTATTTCAAGAATTGACTTGAACATTTTACCGCACGCGTACGAAATTACGTATATCGCAGGATATCTGTTGAGTACGGCCGACCGAAATTGAGAGCATCATGACTATATTTGGACAGTGTTACAATTTGTTGAATACTAATTCGAGTTATCCGAGCTTGAGTTAGCGGCTTTCTACTGTAATGCATATATGATTTGCGCATAATCACGCGACTCTGCCAAGTCTACCTGCCTGGTAGTTATCAATTTGCTAAATCTCAGTACAGCGAATTTCATGTTCAATTTCATGCAGCCAGACATGCTAGAGTCGCGTGGTGGAATCATTAAGAGCGAGCAATGAAGGGCGAATCATCTTTTTGCAAATACGAGCCAATATATTCCACTAAAGGGGTGAAGTTTATTTCACTGCGCAATAAAGTGACACGAGGGTGGCCAAAAAGGCCTTTTCAGATTTCAATTGTGCATACGATGGAGAAATATGTTTTAGAAGTTAATGTTTATACAACGGTTGTTGTTCATGGCTAGAGGATATTTTAACATGGTGTCAAAAATGAGTAATTTATAATCAAAGAGTGCTCTGGAGGCAGTGTACTGTGCACTAAGAAGCTACATGCATATAATCATATATCTATGTTTTTCCTCAGACAAACCAGAGAATGTGCAATTTGTAACATCTGCAGCTGACAACAAGGCATGTCAGGGTAATGTTATCAGCTTGTACTGCTCAGCTGATGCTAATCCATTGGTGACGTCATATCAGCTGTTCGAGAATGACACTGCTATCTTAGACACTTCAGGAAGATGGCGCCAAATTCTTCACAAGTGGAGGAGTGTTCATCTACAAATGCGTGGCTAACAACACTTTAGGAACAGGGAACAGTCAAAGTGTTACTGTTATCGTTAATGGTAAGTGCTCAAAATAACACAGTGTTTAATTTGTTTCAAATACAATACCAGCTGATGTAGCGTATGGAGTTAGTACAATATGTGACGCGGTGGCCTAATGGTTAGCGTGTTGGACTCTGGATCTAGTGGCCCGGGTTTGAGTGCTCACTGGGGTCATTGTGTTGTGTTCTTGGGCAAGACACTTTACTCTCACAACCAGTAACTTGTCTGGGAAACCTAACAGACCTGGGGTAACCTGCGATGGACTAGCATCCCATCCAGGGGAATAGTGAGACTCCTAGCTAGTCACTTCATGCTTTGGAAACTGGAGTTATAAGCACTGGCCTCATCAGCCACTTAGACTTGAAGACAGACTTCAACCTTTGACCTTTTAACATGCACATGTATTATTGTTTTTTTGCGTTACAGTAATAATGTAAAATTTTTGTTGGTTTGAAGAACGACATTTAGTAACTTAATACTTTGGCATTCATGCAGATTCAATGATGATATGAGATTATTTTCAATGACACAAAACATATAAATGCAGGAATGTTTACCCTTAAAGGGAACCTCCACTCGTTTTACAAATATGGCCAAAAATGTTCTAAATGTACTAATTAGAAGATCTGGAATTTAAAAAAGATCTCTCCTAGCGTAATTTTTTTTTGATCGCCTTCCAAAGATGCGCCCCAGAGCCGGTTCAAAATTACCGCGGCCGCCATCTTGAAAAGTACGCAAAGCACTGTGGGCTGATGACGTATCGTGGTTGCTTCGAATTCGCCACATCGCGAGATGCCTCACTGTGTTGCTTTTGGCTGCAGTAATCAAACGAAAAACAGGAAAAATCCGAAGCTAACTTTTCATATTTTTCCAAAATGTGATGATTTACGCCGTGCATGGATTCAAGCTGTTGGAAGGACGTCGTTACCCAAAAGTCCCCGTCTATGTTCGGAGCATTTTGCTGCTGATTGCTTCGAAGACAGTGTTAGACTCCAGACTGAGCTACTGGGATCATCTCCATGGAAGCGAAAGCTTAAGCCTGACGCCATTCCCACTATCTTTCTTCATAGACCAGCCCGATCTGATCGACTTCATAGTACTAGACGCGCCGAGAAGCGACAACGACAGGAGGTTTGTATGCTCAACATTCTAGAGACCTCGCATAATTCGCTTGCATAATAAATTTGCTTTGTTATTGTCGTTGCATTGTTATTTATAAGCGCTTTTCGTCCGTCTAGACACTAGATGCTCTACTGCAAAGAAATCCAGGTCCTTCAAAACTGCAAAAAGACGAGCCATTACATGACGAAGCCGTGATTGAGGAAGAAATTGATTTTCCTGAGATCTCAGGTCCGATAATGCATGATGTGGCCACACAGACGGAATGGCCAGGAACATCGACAACGGAAAACACTGAAACATCAACACAACGAAAGGTTTATACAGTGACATGCGACGCAGAATGCCAATTTCCGCTTGATGTTGTCAAGACAGCGTTATCAGATCATACCTATGTTACACAAACCGTACGGGAAATAGTACACGCACCTACACCTATCACTGACAACCCAGTGCCTGACAGCAATGAAAGTGCTGAAGATGGGTATGACTCGCAAGGATCCCAAGTGGATCTATTTCCAGATTTGAATGATAAACTACCTTCTGTCACAGATGAAAGTAAGATATTGGACCTGGATGTCCAGGAACCTATGGACATAGTTGTTTCTCAACAAACAACTTCAAGCGGTTCACAATATGTTCCAAGTGTGGGTGGCTCTCAACAGGATAATACCTGTAGCTCGCAAGACTCACAAGATGCCAGTGACAAGCCAGACACAAAGAACACATATAAAGAGCGAGTTTTCCTGGTTTACGAGGAACAACTCAAAGAATTATTACGATTCTGCCCAAGGTGCGGCTCTTTAATAATACAAGAGAGCACTGTTGAAAAGCAGAATGAAGGATCACAACTGTCACTGAAATTAACTTGCATCAATAACTGTGAGTATCATTGGCAATCACAGCCACCATTGTATGATATTAAAGGAGCTGGAAATCTGCTTATTACAGCTGGAATTTTCTTTTGTGGTATTCCATTCTCCAAATGTGAATCACTTTCCAAATTAATAAAATTTGAAATTCATTGGTAAGGGAACCTATTTTAACATCAGAGAACGTTATATCTTTCCTGTTGTTAAATCCACTTGGGAACAACAGCAACTGGAGATTTTCAATGATTTGAAGGCCAGGGAAGGCGGTGTTGCTTTGGCTGGTGATGGCCGTTGTGACTCTCCCGGCCATTGCGCAAAATACTGCACTTACACCCTTCTTGATGTTGAAAGTCAGAACGTGGTTGACTTCAAGGTAGTGTCGGTTTCAGAGGTAGCTAACTCTAATGTGATGGAGAAAAAAGGTTTCATTGAAACTTTGGAAAATGTTGAGGGTAATGGTGTGAAAGTTAAAATATTGTCAACTGACAGGCACCCTCAAATTAAGAAAGAATTGAGGGCGAACCATGATCACATTGATCATCAATTTGATCCATGGCATCTGGCCAAGTCAGTCAGTAAGAAATTGTCAGCAGCATCTAAGAAATCTGGTTGCTCAGACCTGGCACCATGGATTCCGTCAATCATAAACCATCTCTGGTGGTGTGCCGAAAGCTGTAATGAAGATGCAGAGGTGTTGCGAGAGAAGTGGTTGTCAGTCATTCACCATGTAACAAACAGGCACAGCTGGCCAGGTAACAAGCATTTCCACAAATGTGAACATCAGCCACTTTCGCCAGAGCAACAGCGTAAGAAGAAGTGGCTCAAACCTGGCAGTCCAGCACATACTGCACTTGTCAACATTGTTAAAGACAAGCTTCTTCCGAAAGACATTGTCCATTTGACAAAGTTTGTGCACACTACGTCTCTTGAATTGTACCATTCTCTGTACCTCAAGTACTTACCAAAACTGCAACACTTCACTCATGATGTAATGAAAGTTGTCACAATGCTGGCAGTACTTGACCACAACTTTAATGCCAACAGACCTCAGGTAAGTTGTTTGATGGTAGACTTATTATGAACCAGGAGTGACTTACATAATTATTATCAGGACAGTTACAAACATGACACTTCCCCTGCAAGGTTTCAAAACCCTGTTGTCCTACAGTGAACCTTGAACAACTTCAAAGGGAGTAATAATATTAGCAGTCATACTAACAACAATAATAGTAACATGAAATTGTGTACTTTGATCTGAGACTCCCACATTATGACAGCCTCATCCCTAGAGCCTGTGATTTTTTTGGGTCAGCATCTGACCATGAGCCCTGGTCAGATGCGATTTTTCCTCAAATCTGATTGGTGTAAAAAAAATATTTGGACAATAGCAAACGAGTACTCTGTGCAAACTCAGAAAATCTGGTCTGTCCAGAACTCGCGATCTTCTTGGTGCTGACCAAAACAATAACAGTCTCTGGGGACAAGATTGACATTACGAAAGTGAAAAACACTGCTATAATCTGGTTATATGCTTTTCTTTGAACTAGGCATTAATCCAAGCTGGTGAATCTCAGGGAGAACCAAGGTTCAAAATTTCCTGGAGCAAAGTGTCTAAGAGATTTGGAGCAGAGCCAGTTTTGGAAAAAAAATCCTATGAATATCTTGAGGATATGCTGCAAGCAGCAATTCTCTTAGCAGCTTTCAGGAACCAAGCCTGCTCCACAGGTCAAAGTCAGATCGGGTATTATGGCCCCAGTAGAAAGGCCAAGTCGCAAAGAGATAATTGATAAAAGAGCACAATTATCTCGTTTTAAGTAAATTAACTGTAACCTTTTATGCCCCAGCAATTACGTGCAAAAAATTGTTATTACTCCCTGAATTCTACAAGAAGGTCCAATTACCAATAATATTATTTTCTCATATCAGTAACAAAATTAGAGGTTGGAATTGCGTTTCAAAAGTCAGCAATATATTCTCTCAGTTTTACCAAATACCAAAAGAAGAGAAACAGCAGAAGGTCATGTGTATTTTGTACATTTTAGAGTTAATGCCAAAGTCCCAAGAGTGATCAGAAAATGATTTCTCCTCATTGGCACTCATACAAGTCATGAGAATTAAGCAACTGATCACAAAAGAAAACTTAACTTTGATAGTAAAACAAATTCTCCTAACTAGAACTGAAACAAATGCATGAATACAGGTAAGGAGAATTTGTATGTTGCCTTTGGGGCCTTAATATTCTGTTTGAATGAATATAACATTTAAATGTCAAAGTTAAAAAAACAGGGAACAATAGTATTATTTCTGGACTGTTTATTATGTCAAAACAATGAAACCCCAAGAGTGTAAAATTTACACTCTTTAAATGTTCTTTGGTCATTCTTTGTATATTCCTCTCTCATTGCAGGCACAATAATTATTGTTATGGGCATTTAGGGCGGAAAGAGTCTTACTAGTACAGTGGAACCACACCTTACAAAGTTAATGTTCAGGGCCTGGTTGTTCAAAGGGTGGATAATGCTATCCACCGGATAAATCACTATCCAGTGGATAGCATAGTTTGTTTTGTCAACGTTTATCCACTGGATAGCGATTTATCCGGTTGCGATTGCGTTATCCACACTTTGAACAACTGGGCCCACTCAGTAAGGCCAACCTCATTAATACGGTCACCCCGTTAACTTGGCCAGATTTTTAGGCCCGTTGGTGGTAATATTACTGGGTTCCACTGTACTTTGTTGTAGTTCTTAGAAGCAAGATGTTTAAAATGTATTTTCACACATGCTTTATTCATCTAGGGAAATGTACAGTCAATTTCAATTACCTAGTCCATAATACTGTTTGTTTGGAGGTTTTTACTCTCCTAACTTGAAATGTAATGTTAATACTTATTTTTACCTTCCTTGCCACCCGCCTCGACTAGCACTTTGCTATTTGCGGGCGGCAAACACCACGTAATTAATTTTTAAAATAAAGTTGGAAGTTGAATTTGTTTTTATGTAAAAGAACCTCACAGAATAATGGAAAGTAGAGAATTACTAATAATGTTCAGTTATGAAGGGAATAAAATTATTTTTTACAGTAACACTAATGATTGTCGGTGGTGTGGTGGCGTAATGGTTAGTGTGTCTTCTCCAGATCTAGCAGTCAAACACCAGCACATATGGTTACACATGGACCACCTAGTTTCCCTTACCCATTGGAATTCAACAGACTAGTACAGACGTGGTGGCCTAATGGTTAGCGCATTGGACTCCAGATCAAATGGTCCGGGTTCGAGTCCTTGCCGGGTTCATTGTGTTGTGTTCTTGGGCAAGACACTTTACTCTCACTGTGCCTCTCTCCACCCAGGAGTATAAAGGGTACCAGCAAACTGTTTAGGGCAACCTGACAAAATGCCGGGAGGTAACCTGCAATAGACCTCGCGGGAGGTGATTATAGCAACATAAGCCAAGTTTCTCGACCAATCAGAATATCGGATTCTTTTATTCACCTCTGAAAATTATACTGCAGTGAACTCGAGCACGCATGGAGAGACTTTTTAATCTAGAATGTGACTAATAATTATTATTATTCACATTCTAGATATTTAAAAAATCTCTCCATGCGTGCTCGAGTTCACTGTCAAAGGCACTGTCATCATCGTCATCTCCATCTTTGTACCCTGTGTAAATACCATCTTGTGCAGGAAATTCAGCTCTAATTTGCTTTACTGCACAAGATGGTATTACACGTCGAATGTTCTTCCCAAGGTAGCCATGAACCCACCAGGTGAATTGCCTATATGCAGCAAACGGAATGACCTAAAACAAAAAGCAAAATGTCATTAAACCAAGTGGATGCACTTGGTGTGTTTGTTAATTCATTATTTTATCATATTCTAAAATGTATTATATATACATGTATTATAAAAGGTATATGGTGTACTTTTCTATTTGTTTACATTTGTTCATATAAATTGGATTTCATCAGAAAATGATTTAAGAAGTCTGCTAAGAAATATTCGATTAGAATGAAAAAAGAAACATGACAAGTACATACCGGTATTTTTAAGTTACAAAAACTGGGGTGGAGCTGATTTCAAGATAATGCTGAACAATTAACATTTCAAGTTCATTACCTGTTCGACACTTGCTGCCTATTTGGAAGGCCAGCACTCTCTCGATCTTGTAAACTGACCAAAGCTGTCCACAGCACGTCTCTGTTGAGGTACACGGCGTGAAAGTTTTCATGCTCAGTAATACAAGACAAACCTGAAACGAAATGGCCAAGTCAACACTGATCTTGATTAATCGAACGAATCGTAAAAAAGTCAGTCGAGATGAAAACAACAGTATTAGTAATATTCGCTTTTAAAACGAGAATAAAAACGCAAACTTCGCGGCATACATTTATAGAACTGAAAAAAACATACATGTATTGAATCGACTACACTCAAATGTCTGTGTAATTTTAAGCTTACTCCCCATGAACAATATGTAAACAAAGATTAGAACAAAATTATTATAAAATATTCATTTTAAATCACACCTTCAATCGTCTTCGACAAAAATGTCGGCTCTTTGCAGCATACACATTCCCTTTCTGTCGGCATGACAGTACAACGTTCGCAAACGCACCAAGAATTGTCCAAAACGGCGACCAGTGTTTGAAACCAAAGAATCATCTTGTTCATCTTGTTCCTCTTCACTTTCTTGGTCCTCTCTCTCCTCACTCGACGGATACTCCGGTTCCAACTGATAAGGCAGAATCTGCGACATGTTGAAGCTGTACTGTTTTGTCTGTTTTGGAAGACGCAAAACCGAGAACTTTTCACAACAAAATACTGAGCTTACGTAACCAGCGAATTCGAAGCAACCACGATACGTCATCAGCCCACAGTGCTTTGCGTACCTTTCAAGATGGCGGCCGCGGTAATTTTGAACCGGCTCTGAGGCGCATCTTTGGAAGGCGATAAAAAAAAAAATTACGCTAGGAGAGACATTTTTTTAATTCCAGATCTTCTAATTAGTACATTTAGAACATTTTTGGCCATATTTGTAAAACGAGTGGAGGTTCCCTTTAAAATAATAATAGAGTGCAACTTGTAAGCAACACAAAGTTTATTCTCAGACCATGAGGAGCAGACACAAAGGGCGCAAGTGTACATGTAACCTGAAGTCAGTTATGACCGGAAATAACACAGTCTCCTGGCATGGTCTCTTTTATTTATTTTGAGATTGATCACACATGATTATTTTACATACATGCGAGTATTGTCCTAAAGAGTGTTTATCTATTCTGCAGAAAATGTTAATGTTTGCAAACCCAGCGGACATAAACCTGTAATAATTATGATGCGGAGAGCTCGAGTGCTGTTACAATAAACTCTTTATGAAGTGCACAATGCCTCGTAATGTTTCTTAGAAATTTAAAATTATTTCAACTAAGTATTTGTTGCTTTTATGATTCATATCTTCTTTGATGTTGTGACTCATTTGTTTACAGAGCCTTCATCCATACAACAAATACACGATAAGACAGTAACTGAAGGTGGCAGTGTGACTCTGACATGTCAAGCATCTGGGATGCCTCATCCAATGGTATCTTGGATCAAGCCTAGTGGTCAGCGAAGTGTTAAAACCGTGTTGGTGCTCACAAATATTAACAGGAGTGAAGCTGGAGAATACAGGTGTGAAGCCAGTAATCAGTGTGGCAATGCATCAGAGGCAGCAACGGTTGATGTGCAGTGTAAGTGGTTTTTTTTTCCTGTTGCTTTCTGCTTTTTCGTTTGTATTTCACAGTCTATACATGGGTTATGTTTGAATTCTAATTTAACAACCAGTCTATTGTCTTTGGTGGATCGATAGTGTTTCAGATAATGTTATTGGATACAGTAATTTGACGGTCACAATGAACTTACTTTGGGTAAAAGTTTTGAAGACGCTATAAACATACAGATTTTCGAGGAATTCCATACATGTACTAATTGCAAGAGTTTTGAAGATTATGCTTTTACACTAAAACCGTAGCCAGTGAATGCAAAAAAAAAGTGACTGCCATATTCCTGATCGGTTGGACCGAGAGTGCGAAAGTGCATGTAGTCACTAGCTATCCAGGATACCTGTAGTTGGAAATAGTTACTGTCAGTGGTACTGTACGCACAGCGCATTCATAACTTACATTAATTTTTGCTCTTGTTTAGACAAACCAGAGAATGTGCAATTTGTAACATCTGCAGCTGACAACAAGGCATGTCAGGGTAATGTTATCAGCTTGTACTGCTCAGCTGATGCTAATCCATTGGTGACGTCATATCAGCTGTTCGAGAATGACACTTCTATCTTAGACACTTCAGGAAGATGGAGCAGAAACTTCACAAGGGGAGGAGTGTTCATCTACAAATGTGTGGCTAACAACACTTTAGGAACAGGAAACAGTCAAAGTGTTACTGTTAACGTTAATGGTAAGTGCTCAAAATAACACAGTGTTTAATTTGTTTCAAATACAATACCAGCTGATGTAGCGTATAGAGTTAGTACTATATGTGACGCGGTGGCCTAATGGTTAGCGTGTTGGACTCTGGATCTAGTGGCCCGGGTTTGAGTGCTGACCGGGATCATTGTGTTGTGTTCTTTACTCTCACAGTGCCTTTCTCCAACCAGGAGTATAAATGGGTACCAGTAACTTGTCTGGAAAACCTAACAAACCTGGGGTAACCTGCGATGGACTAGCATCCCATCCAGGGGAATAGTGAGACTCCTAGCTAGTGACTTCATGCTTTGGAAACTGGAGTTATAAGCTTTGGCCTGATCAGCCACTTAGACCTGAAGACAGACTTCAACCTTTGACATTTTAACATGCACATGTATTATTGTTTTTTTGCGTTGCAGTAAAAATGTAAAATTTGTGTTGGGTTGAAGCTTGACATTTAGTAACTTAATACTTTGGCATTCATGCAGATTCAATGATGATATGAGATTAGTATATACCGAACCAGTGAATAATGCTTTTCGCCCGTTCTGATTGGCTAGCTCGGAGGTGAATAGTCTTTGCTATTCACCTCCGAGCAAAACAAAATGGCCGTGCCTTTTGCTTCTTTGATCAAAGCAGAAATTACTTCCATAAACGAGGCCGCTACACGACACTGTGTTATCAAAAATACCTGAAGATATTTAGAGGTGATCATTTGTAGCAAGTTTAGTCGTGTCACTAAATAAAATCGCCAGAAATGTCGTACAAAATGTTTTGTTTACTATCGAGCAAATAGCTAGCCTGCGTAGCTAGAGTAAGAACGTGACAACGCTCAGTTGTAAATAATTTCGAACAGTTTTAAAAGTCTTTGAAGTGGTTTCAAACGCTGTCCAGTCCAACTAACTTTAAAATGCAATTCCTACCTGAAATCCTGAATGCAACAGTGTCTTTCAAAAAGCAAGAAGTCCCTCCTGCCAACGATTTAGTTTTGTATTCGGATCGACTAATCTCGGTCTCACTACGCTAGAAAATATTCCTGTTGCCGTATCATGATCAAGAACTGCCCAAATGCTGTGGCTTCTCCAAACTTTACTGCTTCTCCCCTCCGGTAAATTAAAAGCAGTAACATCAGACGGTGGATACAGTCACATCAGTGTGAGAAATAATTGAACTGGAATTACGAAAACGTCTTCGGTTAGGCAGCATCTTGACCATCTTGTTCAGTTTATAACGGCACTTGCAGCTTCAACATCAGTTTCTCAGGCAATAGAAACTGACAGAACTTGTAAAATACGAGAAAATAGAACTCGTCGCTTTTGGTCCATCAGTAAAAACGGAAAAAAAAAATAATTTTCCCCTTGAAATCGTCAACGTCCAACATACGAGACATGTTGATAGCCTGATGTTGTCATGTGACTTTTCCCGCGCTGTCCTGGTCGCGCGTAGGGTTCCACTTTTAAAGGATTTTTCCGATTTTTCGTGGTAAAATAAATCTATAATTTTGGAGCTAGCTATTTCACTGGTTTGGTGTATACTAAAAAAAATATTTTCAATGACACAAAACATAGAAATGCAGGGATGTCTACCCTTAAAATAATAATAGGGTGTTGAAGCTTAGATTCCGTTAGGTCAGGATTGGTTCAGAAAACAACAGATAACAACTTGTAAGCAACACGAGGTTTATTCTGTACATCGCTCCTCTTGGATAAAAATGCTGTTTTGCAAACACAATAATTATCATCCTTATCTATTATTTATTATATTAGTCTACTGGTTAGTTAGCGTAACTCTGTTTTATTCCTATTTTTGCGTGTGTGCGTGTGTGTCTTTGTTTGTTTGTGTGCCCGACCTTAACATGTAAATTATATATTTATATTAACTGGCTGCCTGGCATGTTTAACTTCTAGGTTATTTCGGGTAGCCAGTACCCCTATTATTTTTTTCTGTCCCAATTATTGTAAATACTTTAGTAACTTGTGGGGTAAAATAAAGTTTGTTGTTGTTGTTGTTGTTGTTGTTGTTGTATTCTCAGACCATGCGGAGCAGGTACCGAGTGCGCGTGTGTACATGTAACTGTGAAGTCAATTATGACCGGAAATAACACAGTGACTCTCCTGGCATGGTCTCTTTTATTTATTTTGAGATTTATCACAGATGATTATTAAATACATTGTGAATCTACATACATGTACAGTATTGTCCTAAAGAGTGTATATCTGTCCTGCAGAAAATGTTAATGTTTGCAAACCCAGCGGGCATAAATCTGTCATAATTATGATTCTGAGAGCTCGAGTGCTGTTACAATAAACTCTTTTGAAGTGCCACAATGCCTCGTAATGTTTCTTAGAAATTTAAAATTATTTCAACTAAGTATTTGTTGCTTTTATGATTAATATCTTCTTTGCTGTTGTGTCTCATTTGTTTACAGAGCCTTCATCCATACAACAAATACACCGCTAAGACAGTAACTGAAGGTGGAAATGTGACTCTGACATGTCAAGCATCTGGTATGCCTCATCCAATGGTATCTTGGATCAAGCCTGGTGGTCAACGTAGTAAATGGAAAACGTGTTGGTGCTCACAAATATTAGCAGGAGTGAAGCTGGGGAATACAGGTGTGAAGCCAGTAACCAGTGTGGCAATGCATCAGAGGCAACAACGGTTGATGTGCAGTGTAAGTGTTTTTTTTCCTGTTGCTTTCTGCTTTTTCGTTTGTATTTCACAGTCTATACATGTAGTCCATCAGCTGAGATCCGAAAATTAGGGTTTATGGCTCACTTGAGGGGAACAGCCGCAACATGTCTTATCTTAATCTTTGACTATTAAGCATCATAAAAATGTATGATAGCAAGGATAGAACGGTAGCTTTCACTTTGTAAATCAAATTTTAAATTTTGCCCCTCATACTCTCCTTTTGGCCGCCATCTTGGATTTTTGGGGAAGGCTACAAAGTTGCTTGTATTCTTTTAACGTGAACGAATTTCAAATGCAAATTTAGAACGTATTGGAACTACAAACATGATTTCCTTTTATTTCTAGTGCTTTATTATAACTACGTGACGTCATATGTGACGTCACAAACGCCTGATTATCGGTCACAATATGAACAGTTTGCACTTATAATCATTGCAGAAAAATTGTGGGGTTTTCAAAATTATTTCAGAAAAGAGAGCAAGTAAATAAAATATATGTATACATTGCAAGTGTGTTGAATAAAGCCCCCTCAAAAACAATTGCCTGTTTCCTACCCCCAGCCCAGTTCCCAAACACGTGGTCTCACAAACATTCATTAGGTTTTCAATAGGTCTTGGCCGCCTAAAGAGGATGATTTGAAACCAAGTAGAACTAAATGACTATATTCCACATCCACACGACGTCTTTTTGACTGTGCTTATTTCTGGGAAATCACTCGACAGTGAGAGCAGTAGTACAGAAAGAACAATAAGGCTGAAATAATCTTTCGCACAATATATTGTTTTTTCTGTTACCGGAATGGGGTTGTGAAACTCCAAAAAGCATGTTATTCCTTCTGTTGTAAAGGCCCTGTGTAATAACACAGATATTGTGAAGCTTATCAATAAGTACGGCCAGCGTAAGTTATGACCTAGTAGAAGAGATAGCGACCGAGTATGCGTTAGAAAGTTACCAATGAGCAACAAGAAAACCGAGTCGTCATTCCGGCCAGTGTAAACGCAGCAGGAGTCCAGGTCCACTGTCGCCCTGATGGTGGCAGATAACATTGATAACCTAGAGTGTACACTGAGTGGGTCTGGAACATCCCATCGCGTAAACTCCATCCTCGTCACGGAGAGAAATATGAGAGAGAGAGAGAGAGAGAGAGAGAGAGAGAGAGCGTAGACGAGTCAGATGACCAAGACTACGCACCACCAGTAGCGAAGAAATGCAGGGAGATCCCTACCAGCGACTGTGGTGACTAGAGAGATCCCCGAGTACTAAGGCAGAAAACGTAGTACACTGCTCAGTGTCACCGCAAACAAGCCTGAGATCGTCAAATTCCTTGTGTCACAGTGGAAGACAGCCGGAAGCATTCAGAGGCAGGCTCGGCAACCGGATCATGTTACGTGACAACCGAAGATCATGTGCTGGCGACTAGACGCAGCCACATGCGAACCTGTTCCTGAGCTAGAGTGTAATCACGAAGAGGCTGATACGCGTATGGTTCTCCATGCTCGACACGCGGGAGGCACGCGCGTCATCCACTCTGATAACCCTGATGCCTTTGTCCTACTGCTTGCTCATAGCCGAAACCTTGGAAAGTGCTAGGTGAAGAAGAGAAGAGGCGCGAAGACCAGAATAACAGAACTTTCTATAGTTGTTAACAGCTTGGAGAAGCAACTCAAACCCAGGCAATTGATAAGCACTGCTTCATGAAAGCCCTAATCGGCGTACACGCGATCACAGGCTGTGATACCATCTCTACCTTCTCTGGTAAAGGGAAGTGGAAAGCAGTCCAGCTTCTCCAACGCAATGAAAGGTACGTCCGAGCTATGGCGAGTATCGGGGAGGAGTGGGCAGTATCCGAGGTGACCTGAAAGATACGGAGGCACTTGTGTGTCAGCTGTACGGGAAGACGTGCCAGAGCGTGGATGTGCTGCGCTATGAGATCCACTGCACCAGAGGCGGGAAAGGTCGAGCCAGAGCAAATTATCAAAGCAGCAATCTGGAGAAGAGCCATTGTTCCACTTCCGGTAATCCCCTCCCCTCATGGGCACGGCTAGGAAGTAGACAATATCTCTAACGTCGTGGAATTTGTGTGGCTTGGATCTAAGCCGGCTCCAGAAGACATCCTGGAACTACTCTCCGGTACGTGCAAGAGAGCATGCACGGTCGAGAACTGCTGCTGCTTGAAGGCGGGTCTGAAGTGCCACTGACATGTGCAGTATCCAGTGTGAGAATATGGCGACTGATGATGGCGTTCAGTATGAGTGGGGATAGTGACTTGAAGATGTAGAGGATTGATACGGTAAGGGACATGTACATTCACAGGTGTGGATTACTTGGAATGGTGAACAGAAAGATAGTTATACCTTTTGTTGTGTCTTTCCGTCTTCAGGTTCGATATAGCAAGACCCCTCTTGACGGGGACACATGTTGTATAACGCTTTCTGCAACTCGTGCGTAGGAACGTTTTTCTTTTTTCAGCTACGATGTTCGAGAAACAAAAGCAGTACATGACATGGACGTATGTTTATGTTATAGATCCCATATGCCAAGTGACAGCAGTGAAGAAGGACGTTATACGATCGTGGCGCTTCCGTACTCAAACGAGGCTCTAGACTGAAGTGTGGATCTAGTTATCTACTCTGATTTGTGGTATATTGATTTATGGCGTAGTATATAGAAAAAGACGTTAGCAATAGCTTTAAGCGTGTTTTTCTAGCATTGCGATGCAGAGCGCCTTAATGGTAATTTAGTTATTTCAGATGATTGAGATTAGCGGTTGAATACACAAGCTAGAAAACAAAATGGCGGTCACTGTGACGTCATTCATGACGTCATCATAGCTTGAATAACTGTAAACAATGCTGAAATAATATCTCAGATATGTATTATTCCAAATATACATCTAGGCAAAAAATCGCGTGCTTTTAAGAAAGAATAACATTTTTTAAACTTTTCTTTAGAAATCCAAGATGGCGGCCAAAAAGAGGGTATGAGGGGCAAATTTAAAATTCGATTTGCAAAGTGAAAGCTACCGTTCTATCCTTGCTATCATACATTTTTATGATGGCTTAATAGTCAAAGATTAAAATTATTACAAGTTTCGTTTGTTCCCCTTAAGTGAGCCATACAACCTCCCTAGCTGATGGACTAATGGGTTATGTTTGAATTCTAATTTAACAACCAGTCTATTGTCTTTGGTGGATCGATAGTGTTTCAGATAATGTTATTGGATACAGTAATTTGACGGTCACAATGAACTTACTTTGGGTAAAAGTTTTGAAGACGCTATAAACATACAGATTTTCGAGGAATTCCATACATGTACTAATTGCAAGAGTTTTGAAGATTATGCTTTTACACTAAAACCGTAGCCAGTGAATGCAAAAAAAAAGTGACTGCCATATTCCTGATCGGTTGGACCGAGAGTGCGAAAGTGCATGTAGTCACTAGCTATCCAGGATACCTGTAGTTGGAAATAGTTACTGTCAGTGGTACTGTACGCACAGCGCATTCATAACTTACATTAATTTTTGCTCTTGTTTAGACAAACCAGGGAATGTGCAATCTGTAACATCTGCAGCTGACAACAAGGCATGTCAGGGTAATGTTATCAGCTTGTACTGCTCAGGCTGATGCTAATCCAGTGGTGACGTCATATCAGCTGTTCGAGAATGACACTTCTATCTTAGACACTTCAGGAAGATGGAGCAGAAACTTCACAAGGGGAGGAGTGTTCATCTACAAATGTGTGGCTAACAACACTTTAGGAACAGGAAAACAGTCAAAGTGTTACTGTTATCGTTAATGGTAAGTGCTCAAAATAACACAGTGTTTAATTTGTTTCAAATACAATTACCAGCTGATGTAGCGTATGGAGTTAGTACAATATGTGACGCGGTGGCCTAATGGTTAGCGTGTTGGACTCTGGATCTAGTGGTCCGGGTTTGAGTGCTGACCGGGATCATTGTGTTGTGTTCTTTACTCTCACAGTGCCATTCTCCAACCAGGAGTATAAATGGGTACCAGTAACTTTGTCTGGAAAACCTAACAAACCTGGGTAACCTGCGATGGACTAGCATCCCATCCAGGGAATAGTGAGACTCCTAGCTAGTGACTTCATGCTTTGGAAACTGGAGTTATAAGCTTTGGCCTGATCAGCCACGTAGACCTGAAGACAGACTTCAACCTTTGACATTTTAACATGCACATGTATTATTGTTTTTTTGCGTTGCAGTAAAAATGTAAAATTTGTGTTGGGTTGAAGCTTGACATTTAGTAACTTAATACTTTGGCATTCATGCAGATTCAATGATGATATGAGATTAGTATATACCGAACCAGTGAATAATGCTTTTCGCCCGTTCTGATTGGCTAGCTCGGAGGTGAATAGTCTTTGCTATTCACCTCCGAGCAAAACAAAATGGCCGTGCCTTTTGCTTCTTTGATCAAAGCAGAAATTACTTCCATAAACGAGGCCGCTACACGACACTGTGTTATCAAAAATACCTGAAGATATTTAGAGGTGATCATTTGTAGCAAGTTTAGTCGTGTCACTAAATAAAATCGCCAGAAATGTCGTACAAAATGTTTTGTTTACTATCGAGCAAATAGCTAGCCTGCGTAGCTAGAGTAAGAACGTGACAACGCTCAGTTGTAAATAATTTCGAACAGTTTTAAAAGTCTTTGAAGTGGTTTCAAACGCTGTCCAGTCCAACTAACTTTAAAATGCAATTCCTACCTGAAATCCTGAATGCAACAGTGTCTTTCAAAAAGCAAGAAGTCCCTCCTGCCAACGATTTAGTTTTGTATTCGGATCGACTAATCTCGGTCTCACTACGCTAGAAAAATATTTCCTGTTGCCGTATCATGATCAAGAACTGCCCAAATGCTGTGGCTTCTCCAAACTTTACTGCTTCTCCCCTCCGGTAAATTAAAAGCAAGTAACATCAGACGGTGGATACAGTCCACAATCAGTGTGAGAAATAATTGAACTGGAATTACGAAAACGTCTTCGGTTAGGCAGCATCTTGACCATCTTGTTCAGTTTATAACGGCACTTGCAGCTTCAACATCAGTTTCTCAGGCAATAGAAACTGACAGAACTTGTAAAATACGAGAAAATAGAACTCGTCGCTTTTGGTCCATCAGTAAAAACGTGAAAAAAAAATAATTTTCCCCTTGAAATCGTCAACGTCCAACATACGAGACATGTTGATAGCCTGATGTTGTCATGTGACTTTTCCCGCGCTGTCCTTGGTCGCGCGTAGGGTTCCACTTTTAAAGGATTTTTTCCGATTTTTCGTGGTAAAATAAATCTATAATTTTGGAGCTAGCTATTTCACTGGTTTGGTATATACTAAAAAAATTATTTTCAATGACACCAAAACATAGAAATGCAGGGATGTCTACCCTTAAAAATAATAATAGGGTGTTGAAGCTTAGATTCCGTTTAGGTCAGGATTGGTTCAGAAAACAACAGATAACAACTTGTAAGCAACACGAGGTTTATTCTGTACATCGCTCCTCTTGGATAAAAAATGCTGTTTTGCAACACAATAATTATCATCCTTATCTATTATTTATTATATTAGTCTACTGGTAGTTAGCGTAACTCTGTTTTATTCCTATTTTTGCGTGTGTGCGTGTGTGTCTTTGTTGTTTGTGTGCCCGACCTTTAACATGTAAATTATATATTTATATTAACTGGCTGCCTGGCATTTTAAACTTATAGGTTATTTCGGGTAGCCAGTACCCCTATTATTTTTTTCTGTCCAATTATTGTAAATACTTTTAGTAACTTGTGGGGTAAAATAAAGTTTGTTGTTGTTGTTGTTGTTGTTGTTGTATTCTCAGAACCATGCGGAGCAGGTACCGAGTGCGCGTGTGTACATGTAACTGTGAAGTCAATTATGACCGGAAATAACACAGTGACCTCTCCTGGCATGGTCTCTTTTATTTATTTTGAGATTTATCACAGATGATTATTAAATACATTGTGAATCTAAATACATATACAGTATTGTCCTAAAGAGTGTATATCTGTCCTGCAGAAAATGTTAATGTTTGCAAACCCAGCGGGCATAAAATCTGTCATAATTATGATTCTGAGAGCTCGAGTGCTGTTACAATAAACTCTTTTTGAAGTGCACAAATGCCTCGTAATGTTTCTTAGAAATTTAAAATTATTTCAACTAAGTATTTGTTGCTTTTATGATTAATATCTTCTTTGCTGTTGTGACACCATTTGTTTACAGAGCCTTCATCCATACAACAAATACACGCTAAGACAGTAACTGAAGGTGGAAATGTGACTCTGACATGTCAAGCATCTTGGTATGCCTCATCCAATGGTATCTTGGATCAAGCCTGGTGGTCAACGTAGTAATGGAAACGTGTTGGTGCTCACAAATATTAGCAGGAGTGAAG
This sequence comes from Desmophyllum pertusum, assembly GCA_029204205.1. Taxonomy (NCBI): domain Eukaryota; kingdom Metazoa; phylum Cnidaria; class Anthozoa; order Scleractinia; family Caryophylliidae; genus Desmophyllum; species Desmophyllum pertusum. The sequence continues at coordinate 49,101 of MU825427.1, read as the reverse complement.
CTGGGGAATACAGGTGTGAAGCCAGTAACCAGTGTGGCAATGCATCAGAGGCAACAACGGTTGATGTGCCAGTGTAAGCGTTTTTTTTCCCTGTTGCTTTCTGTTTTTTTCGTTTGTTTTTCACAGTCTATACATGGGTTATGTATGAATTATAATTTAACAACCAGTCTGTTGTCTTTGGCGGATCGATAGTGTTTCAGATAATGTTATTGGATACAGTAATTGGACGGTCGCAATGAACTTACTTGCGGTAAAATAGTTAATGTTCAAATGAAAAGTTTGGAAAACGCCATAAAAATACTTATTTTCAAGGAATGCCATACTTGTACTAATTGCAAGTGTTTTGAAGATTATGCTTTTACACTAAAACCGTAGCCAGTGAATGCTAAAAAGTCACTGCAGTAGTATGAGGCCGCATGTTTTACTCAGTATTTTTGCGCAGGGGTCTCGTAAGCATGCGCAGGAATAAATTAAATCGGTGACGTCATAGGCATGACGTCATAGGCTATGAATAAAATGCGCAGGAATATATTAAATATGGATTTAATTAACTTTTTTTGTGTGGAATAAATTAACGGGGGTGAAGGCATAGCTATTGTCTTGTACTCATGAATAAAATGCGCAGGAATATATTAAATTGCGGTGGATTTAATTAATTTTTTGGGGGGGTGGAATTAATTAACGGGGTGACGTCATAGTTTTAAAACGGGTGGAGGGTTGGGTGGACATGGTGGGTTATCTAAAAATAGGTAGAATGACGTAATGCAATTATTTTGAATATAAATGTTTTTTTTAACCGGTTTGCTCTTAAAGGCCCAGTTTCACCCATAATGCATTTGTGCGCCGCGATCTCCTAATCTTGATTTCATTGTAATATGAAACTACTGGAAACCCTGTAAGCCTTCTATCATCGCCTTTTATCAAAGCAATCCCGTACGGTATCTTTCATTCGCTTTTGGAAATACGTTCCCTGTTTATCTTTTATATTTTTCGCATAGTATTTTGTATATATTCTGTATATATTTATAAGTTTTGCCGTTTGAAGTCGACGTGTGTTTGACAAGATGGCGGCCATTTCGCGCCGTCGTGGACGACCAAAGTTACCTGGCTCTTTGAAGACGATTCGTTTGAGAGAGTCTGTATTTGAACAATGGAGAGAGAGAAAACAACATTTAGGATTCGAAGAACATACAGACAGCGTGTTTGCAGAATTCCTTTTGCACAGAAGGTAAGGTTTTCTAACAGCTATTACCCTCAGTGCGTCCTTTCGATCTTCTAGTTAACGTTGCCGCTTTGTTATCTTTGGAGGATATGTGGACAGCATTTTAAGTTTATTTTCTTCATGTTTGTTTTAGAAAAAGCACCAATAATCGTAGATCTGCAGACGGAAATTTGTCATTGTCTGTTGAAGATGATGGTACAGGTAAGCAGTTGACTAGGCTCCCATATTATAGCTTATCGAAATAAACCTGGAATCTGTAGGTTTATTATTTTCTAGCATGTAACGTTCGTGAAGTTTTCTCATGGTTTTTCCTTCTTCTGTTGTTTTGTAGAAATATATTTTCTTGTTCTTGTTGTTATACTTCAGGTACATGAAATCAGAATTGATTATAATTTATAAGCTTTATATTTTGTGGGCTAAACTATGTTTATAATAAATTATATTCCAGATGCATTATTTCCCTTATTTTCTACGCCTGTACGTGCACATCATGCAAGCTCAAATGATACTAAGTATTAGAATGATTAATCTTTCTTAGATTTTATAGTGTCAGTTTGAACATCTAAATACAGTGAACACTGTACCTTTTCACATAAATGTTGATCTCACTGGAGTTACTTTGGAGCAAATTGAACCAGATTTATCCATAATGGTGCCCCATGATAGTGTGATGTTTTGCAGCTAGTGTAGTCAACAGTGAATACTGTACTGTGCAAGGGAATCCTTGTTCAGTATTCAATGCTGACCAGTCGGTTGTGCAACCCGACTCAGGTTCCGACAGTGGTTCACTTGAAGGGGAGTCACAGAGGATGATCTGGAATTCACTTTCAGGTTCATACTTTGATATTTTTATCTATATATAATGTGTGGCTCCAGAAAATATATATACCTCCTCCACAGAACTCAGTAGGTTTTTTGGTTTGAGTCCCCCTCCCCCCTCCTCCCCCCTCCTCCCCCCTCCCACACACACACACACCCTGGAATTTTCAGTTTAAGTAGCATTATACTTTCCTTTAAAAGTGTTTTACTTTTGAGACCTCCCTCCCCATCAGAATTTCCAATTACCTTCCATGTTGTGGGTTTGTTATAATTTACCACTGATTGTGGGCATTATCAGTACATGAACTACTGTTCAGTAGTTGATAATGTATGTTGTGTACCCATTGGACAAGTAAGTTTAAGTGGTCATGGGGGCAAGTGAAAATATAAATTTACTGGTCCACTGGGCAACTGGATTGCAATTTTTTTATTCTCTGTTAGGATCCTATTTAATCACTGTAAGTGGTGTAAATTTATAGAATAACAAACAAAAGCAGTTTTGATACAATTATCTTAATTCTCATTTTAATGTATATATTTTTTGTTTCTCAAGGCATACCAGTGTTCTTGAATCGTACAATAGTATGATGACTAAATATGTGCCCAAAAGGATGGCCTTCGAGTAAGTGAAAGTAAACAGCTTGAAGAATATTTTTTGCCTACAACTCTTGCCCAGTTTAGTGTAAGAGTTTTTGCCCAGTTATAATGAGACATTTTTGGACATGGACAACATTCTATATTGGATTTTGTTTATTCTTGTTAGCAAATACGCTGTCTTCTGATAGAGCTTTTGAAACACTGTATGAATATTTTGCAATCAGACAGTTGATCAATTGATGGTTGATTAGCACTTTCAAGCTTATAACTTATGTTTGTATTTGCAAATGGTTTATGTTTTATTATTATTGCCGGTATGTATACTTCATCATGAGAGTGACACTTGCTGCCATTGATCACAATTTTCACCTTTCAAGGAAGCCAGTCCAAAGAAAGGATGGTGGGCAACGTGGTCATCACAAGTATTCCAAGCGATCACAGAAGTATCATGCTGAAGTTGTGAGGGAGGAGAAAATCATTCAGTTATTTCCCTTTTTTGATCTGTAAAATGCTACAAAGATGCTCTGAGATGGAAGGGAGTTTTTCTCAGCCATTGGACAGAAACAAGTTTTGACCCCAAGCAAATAGCCCCGACATTAGCGATGAAAGAGCCCCCACCAACTGAGGTTTTAATGAAAGGGCCATCGCGGTTTATAAAAAAGTTGTTGTAATATTACTGGTTAAAAATACCTTGAACACTTGATGTCTTTGATGCCTTCTTCAAAGAGAGAAATAATTCCATTCATTTCCTAACCACCCCCCCCCCCCCCCCCCCCCAAGATAACCTTCCAGGATTGTGGCTGCAATAGGCCGGATGCATAAAGATCACTAGAGCATTGAGTGAGGGAGGGAGGTAGAGATCAACAACATGAAAGAAAAATTAAATTTTAGGGGAAAAAACATTACTGTCCCCCAAGTGTAGGTAATGCATGTTTCTTATGTCAACTTTAGATTGTGTGTTCTACAGTAGAACCCCACTAACTTGAACTCGGTTAACTAGAACTCCCCGCTATCGCAAACTCAACCACCACCCCCCAACCCTGTGGTCGACTCCCATATAAAAGTGACGGGGCGATGGCGAAATTTTGAAAAGAACCCCTAAAAAGGTACCAAAATCTTGTTTGTGGGTGTGGCTCGAATTCATTTTCACCCCTAAGAGGTACCAATTCTAAGACAAAAACTAGTCCCTGTTAATACAGTGGAACCCCGCTTTACAGACACTCGTTAATACGGACAGTTTTGTTTGTCCCAACGACACATGTTTTCTCTTATATCAGCCCGCTTAATATGGACACCCGGATAATACGGACACTTTTTCATGTCCCTTTGTGTCCGTATTAACCGGGTTCCACTGTATATTTTTTCCAGCTTAATACCCAAAAAGGTACCGGAATAACTCTAACGACCGTCATTTTAGATTTTAACACCCTAAGCGGTACCAAACCACAAATTTTAACCCCTAAAAGGTACTGTGATCACCCCCGTCACTTTTATATGGGAGTCCCCCTCCCCCCGGGTCAAACACATTGCCCCTTGTTTTTCAGTCACTTACTATTGCCTAACTTGAAACACCGCCTTACTCAAACTATTTTTTTGTTTTGAGTTAGCTGGGCTCTACTAAAGTTGGTTTTGGAAACAATGTTATTATGCTTCATGTGTTTGGAAATAGGTTGTTAAATACTATTTAATCAAAATAAATTACTTTCTAATGGGAAGTACATGTATGGTTGATTCCCTATTTTAATGGCTGTACATGTAGTGTTGATATCGTGTGTACCCTCTTCAACCCATTTTTATGCCCATATTCAGCCGGTGTTTGTGCCCGAAATTTCATTGTTGTTGCAATGAGGGAAGAAATCTGTTATTGTACACAAGGGTAGCATCCTTTATTAATTTTTTAATACTACCAATAAGAGGGCCATTTTATGAGACTCAAACTGAGATCTGTAATGGTTGGAAAAATCTAACGTAACATTGTAATGCATTCCATTTAAAAATATGTTTGATGCTACATAAATGTGTTTATTTTTCTTGGGGGGGGGGGGGGGGATTGTTTAGTGACAAAATGGCTGTAATAAAGAGGTGTAAAGAATATGTTCACTATCATACAAATCTAAATTATCATGTTTTTTTCCGTAAGGGGTGCTCACTTTCGGGAAAATTGACTACCCAGACCAAGTGTCTACACAACTACTGTAGCCATAAATAAAAATTAATGAAAACACATTACAGTGACATCTGCTTTGTCTGCTTTTTCCTTGTATCAAGGTTGTAGTTGAAATAAGTTCAATTATTGACTGACATAATCTTCCACAAATAATAATTTCATTTTCACTATTGTGTTACACCCCTTACTTCTCTGAGATTTGTTCTGTTAATGGCGAAAATAATGGTAGAGTGATTTAACAAAACCTGTGAAACAACGTCATACAGAAAATTGAACAACAGTAGATCTATGTACTTGTTCAAAGGATGTGTATTTCACAGTTTAGTAAAATAATTCGGACTAAGGCCAGGTATTGCAACTAATCATTAATTTTTAATCAAGATGACTTGGTGGCTCCTTTGATGAGATTTTGAATGTCTAAGTTTTGCAGTGGTTGGTCATTCCGGGGGGAGGGGAGGGGGGAGGTACTCAGGTTTAGTGGTGACAGGGAGGTACAAAGGTCTTTTGGGGGTTAAAAAAAAATAGCGATTTGGGGACTTTTTGTGGGTTATAAAATTTCTGGCGGATTTTTTGGGGGGGGGTAGAAATATTTTTGCAGGGACTTATTTTAGGCAAGCGTATTTCAGGGGTCTCAATGTTTGGTCCATTGTACAAGTTTCATAAATTTTACAAGTTTAAACTACATGTACATGCAGATGTTTTAGGGCTTTGGTTGGGTTACGTTCTGGGCCATTGCACTTGTTTTGGGTTGAGTTACTGAGGTTTTTTTAGTCTAACAATTTGGCCTTGTACCCCCCCCCCCCCCCCCCCTGCAGGGCTGCAAATATATTTTTTTCTTGAAAGGACATATGCCTGACTAATTCACCATTTTGGTCGGATAAAACAAAAATGAGGTCGGACATCATATTCAGTATTTCTTGATTAGCATTGGAAGGCAAACAAAATTGTCTGGACATTATGTCCGACCACAGTTGAGATTTCATTGGACATTGGCAAATTTTGGTCGGCCGTTGTCCGAAGACTGACCGTTATTTGCGGCCCTGCCCCTGGGTGGTCATTCCTTCGCAAAACACCAGAAAATCAATTTCCATATCATACATGTAACTTGCCTAGACATGGTTTGAGTTTCCTGGGATATATAATGCTGGTACCATGATTGGTTACACATCATTGAGGTAGCACAATAATTAACTAGCTATTCCTGAAGCCCATGTATCCTGGTGCTGGGTAGCACTACACATGCAGGAATGACTCTTCGGTTGCCCCGCCCCAGATGGCCATATGTCCAAAGTACATACTGTCGATAGTCGGCCTTGCGAAAACTCTCCATTGAAAAATTGAAGTCCTCAGCTCCAATGTTGCACCTTGCTTTAATACATACTTCCAAAATGTCACGATCAAGACAAATGTTGCTAAATGAGGTATATGATGTTATACAGGTACGTTTCTTACAACAAACATTTTCTTGCTCTGATTTCATAGGCCTGCAAATTCGGCATTGGCACCAAGGAGCCTGCTCTCTTGTTGGAGATGGCTGTTCAGGATCCCCTGCTGGTGCTAATGCCTTTTTTGCAAAATCCAGGCTTCCCCTTCCCATGCTAAGCAGCTTACAAAGCAGTTCGACATGTTTTTCTCGGTCTAATGACTCCACAAATTCCTACAAAAAAAATAAAAGTAATTAATATCGGAGTTTCAAGTGATATCAGTTAGATCAAGTCTTGGGAAATTTTTCACGCATTTCTAGTGTTATGCACGAGATAAAAAATACTAAATGTTTAAAGGAAGCTGCTTAATACAACTGTAAACAAATCAGGCAATTATGATAGAAAAAAAGAACTTGGCCAATAAATTATCCTACATCTATTTCTCAAGGCTTTGACCATAACAATGCATTGGCTTACCAATATCTCTTGACGAGATTGTTCAATACTAGCCGCAAAAGCTACCGCACCACCAGAAACGGAAGTTGTATCAGGGCCTCTGGTTTCTCTCAGATGTAGATTCCTGTGATTCAAATTGGAAAAATTCAATGTATAGGTTACTTGAATACCGTATTAAAATTTGACGTCCACTGTTCACCTTGTTTTTACATTTAGATTTGTCGCATTTGCACGAGGCCAGACACTTCAAATCTTCTTTTCGACAACTGCAGGTACCTCTACCCCTTTTCATGGCACTTTGCATGAACAGGTTGCCCTTTCGAGCATTTCTTCCTGGATTGAAAACAAAAATAACGAAAGCTTTCTTTAGTCCATTTACACGACAAGACAAGAACAAAACACGCAAACAATCGATGTAGTTGATGCGCATTTCTCACCTCGGCCTCGACCATACTGTCGACTTCTTCTTCGATCGATTCATCTCCAATGGTAGAATTGTAAACATTTCTCGGGGCAGATGCTTCAGATAAATCAACTGCTGACTGATATATCGATTTATCCTGGATGCCTCGAAGAAATTCTCCTCCATAATAAGCATACGAACAAGAAAGACGATTGTAAATATCCTTCCTCGAAGAGGAAACCCACGTGAAACGCTTGAATGCGTGCAACCAATCAGAGCACGCGTTAGAACAGCAGAACATTTAAAAACAATAACAAACGGCCGCAAAGCATTCAGGGTGAAACTGGGCCTTTAAAGGAGAAGTTCACTCCAAAATGGCACTTTTAATTAATGCATAGATAAGGTACTCACCGAAATTTCAGCTTCCAAAGAGCTTTCTAACCTAATGAAATCCTTGTCCAAAGTAGCCAAAAAATCGTGCACGAACCCCGCCATCTTGGAATATACTTAGCAACCTGGCGATGCTTGCGTGACGTCAAAGAGTTCAACCAAAGTTTGGCGGAAAGAGATAGATAACAACAAGAGAAGAAAACCTTTGAACAGTCTTCGAAGTAAACGAAATTACTTACCTCTTTTCTTTCTTTAATCGCTCGCCTCCGTTCGCTTGCAGCTCGCTTTTTAATAGCACTGGACTTCTTCTTAAAAATGGTTGGAACTGCATCAGGTTTTTTCTTTCTTTTGTGGGTTTTTTCCGCCGAGGAGATTATGCCGGTGATCGACTTCGAAACAGTCATCGGTGAAGTGATCCGAACAAATGAAAATGTGTTCCACTTTTGGTAAGAACATCTTATCCCGGCCCAATTTAATTAGCCATTCTCGAGTGATGTTTTTTCTTGAAACCGGGAAACGATGAAACGAAACACCTCTTTCGCTGTCTCTTTGAGACCTATTCGAGCAGTATGGTGCTGAACAAACAGGCATGACTAACACAATCTGAAGAGGACGCGATCTCGAGTATTTAATATTGCCGCCTCTTTCCACCAAACTTGCAATTGGGTTGAACTCTTTGACGTCACGCAAGCATCGCCAGGCTGCTAAGTATATTCCAAGATGGCGGGGTTCGTGCACAATTCTTGGGCTACTTTGGACAAGGATTTCATTAGGTTAGAAAGCTCTCTGGAAGCTGAAATTTCGGTGAGTAACTTATCTGTGCATTAACTTTCTATTGGCGGAAGAAAATAAAAGTGCCATTTTGGAGTGAACTTCTCCTTTAAGAGAGCGTTGAGCTTGCGCAAAACGGATCGCCCGAAAAGAAAGGCCAAATTCTTATAAAAAGCGAATTTAACATATTAGTAACTGATTGTGTGTTTTTATTATTATGTTTTAATTCTTGCAGGCGAAATGTTTGCACAGATACAAGAAGTAAATCAGTGGCAAAATCTATACTTGTATCAACCGTCAGTTATACGACCTACAACACAGGCTGTGGATGGTTTAACTGGGGTCGCTGCAAAAGATCAAGGTAGGAAATAGCAGTTATTACAGTTGAGCCCGCAGTCAAATATTCTTTTGTTTTAAAAAAAAAGTATGCAAACGAGTTAATTGTGCTCGATTTCCACCACTCTCTCAAGTCTGGTCGTTGTTCTGTCTCATTTTCCCTAACAGCGGCTGGTAATCAAGCCTACAAATGAGGCTAATGGGCCAATACAATGCCAGATTGACCCTTTCGCCTCGTTTGCATGTCAAACGTCTGACCGTCTGTAATAACTGCTAATACAAACACATGAGGCCAGGAAAATAATTAATAACGGAGTCAAGATATTTATTCGTCATGAAACCAGCTGTTTAAAGTATAGAACATTGCAGCACTATCAGAGTAAAATGCTTTATACCCAAGAACACAACAGCGGAAAGCTCAGGATCCGAGCTTGATTAGGCGCCTCATACAAACTACACCTTAACCCTATTCTGTCTGGGCTTTCTTTCGTTCGTGAGTCGTGAGCCTGGGAGGGGAAGCTCCCCCCCTCCCCCCCCCCCCCCCCCCCCATGTATCTCGAAAAGTATTTACGCTATTAAGGCCCAAGTCGCACTTGCAGACAAGTTTGGTAACTTTGGTGGATTTCTTCAATTCAAGCGTCAGTTATAGCAAAGACGAGTGCGCCCTATGTTTTCAGGACGAACAACTTGTCCAAAAAGATAAAATAACAAAGAAGCCGTAGTCATATGATTCGCCCGCGTCGCACGTGTGACACGTTTTGAAATTTGTTTGCTACAATAATCGTAAAACAAGTGCGACCTTCTTGTTGCGAGTCGGACAAAGTTTGCCAAAACGGTCAAAACTTCAAAGGTGCTGGACAAACAACATTCCCACGCACCGAGTGACTCCAGATAACAATACTTTGCTGGTTAACCATTGTGTTTCTTCTCTGAGAATAACACATTTGCATTGTTCAGCATGTGCTCCCATACTGATTTCATTCAAATTACCGCGGCCTCCAGCACTGAGTGCAAGTACAATATGGTTTACGCCACCAAAATTGGATTTACAATATGCAAATAAAGGCCGTGGCAAACGAGGAAACATTGTTGCGGAAACATTGTTGCCAGACGCAAATGTTTCCCCGTTTGCTCTCTCCCCAACTTTTACATTGAGCAAATTGTATCGGCGAATAAAGCCATCCCATTATAGCCATTATTGAGCAAACGACAAGAGATGAAAGATTGCCGACGATTCATCGAAGAAAACTTTTGAATTTTGATTCGTACGTGAGGAACCCAACTTAGTACCAAGTTCAGAACCAATCACCGGCACGATAATAGGTCAAGTTTGCTCGCGCCATCAACCACGGCCTCCGAGACCCAGGGGTTGTTAGTCGGGCTAGCGCGAAGCGCGAGCGAGCGGAAGCGAGCCGCGAGGGGGGTGTGTTAGTCATGCGAGGGGTGGGGGGGCTGGGAGGGGGAGAACGAGAAAATAGATTTTTCTCCTTCCCCGCCCCCTACCCCCATGCTCGCGCTTCGCGCTCAGTTGCAGTTCGCTCGCAGCTACAACGATCTTAGAAAATAGAGAGGCTGTGAACAGTCTATAGGTCGGGCGAGAAGAAAGTTTATAATCGGCAAAAGTTGGAGCGGCAAAAGTTCGAAGTAGCTCAGAAATAAACCCTGGGTAGCGACTCTTATCGCACTACTTTCGTGCCTTCATGCACGATGTTGTTTACGTTGCCATTGATTTCATTTCCAGGCGTAAATTATTAGAGCTGAAGCTCGAGCAGAAACTGTAGAAAATGTAGTTCGTGGTAGACATGTATTTGCTGCGTTACCCACTTTAAGGCCAGGGTCGCACTTGCGGACAAATTTTGAAAATTCCCTACATTTTCCAAAAACAATGTCCCGATATTTTGTCAGAGACATCTTGTAGAATAAACAAAAGGTTTAGTTACTAGCACAATAGCTTTGCACGTGCTATAAACCTCTTGGGACATTTCTCAGCTGCCCTCTGCCAAAAAAACGACGTGGAATGACCAAATTCTGGGCTTTGGGGGAGAACAGCTTTGTCCTTCACAACCTTATTAAAATCATGAAGTTGGTTCGACCCAACCTCGTTCCCAGGGTCTACTCCGCTTTCAAGATGGCGGCTGGGCGCGGAGAAGACCCTGGGCTACACTGATATAACGCCCACGCTGATTGGTCTTTAGATTTATGATTCTTACATTAGTCGTGATTGGCGGAAATAGTCTTCCTTGCAAAATGGCCGACTTGCGGAGTTTTATTTTGTTATTTCTTCTCGAATTGAAACGTAAATTATTGCCTGTTAAATATTTCCCGTCTTGTTTAAATTATGCACGGCAATTTAAGGAAGAGGTGGAGTTGACGTTGGACCGTAAATTAATTTGAAATGCCTCAAGGCACACAGATCAAGAGATGGAATATCAAGCAAGGTGAAAATCAGATCGATGATATGATTACACGTTTATGAATGTTTAAGCTTATGTGTTATTATTCGAAGCCTGGAATTTCTTCAAAGTGCTTTTAACGGCGAATTGAAAATGTGACGGAATCCTGAATTTATGTATTGCTCGCACAAATTACGAATCGAATTTTTCACTCGTAAACTACGTGATCTGTACTTTTCAGAGAATGATTAAGCTTACAATCAAATGATTTGAACAGACAAGATACAATATTATGACCATTTTGATGCACTGCACTTAAAAGTAAGGAAAGCCCTTCCTTGAAATATTTTGTAAACTTGAATTATACTTAAAATGAAGATTATAGTTTATATAAGCTGTTTTTCTCAATTTTCTAAGCTGGTATAGGTATTAAATCACCTATGCAAGTTTACAACATACAGTGGAACCTCTACTTCGGGCCACCTCTATTAAGGGAACACCTCCTTTACCACACTCATATAATGTTTGTAATCCAGATACTGCTATGAAAGGGACACCTATTAGTTTATATTTTTGTCTGATGTTGGGAAATTATTGTTCATCGTGGTAGATAGTAGCCTCCTATGCAGACGCTCTTTGGGCTCGTCACGCAATCTTTCCTCCCCCACAAACGCTCGTGGGGGAGAAAAGATTGCGCGACGAGCCCAAAGAGCGTCTGCGTAGGAGGCTAGGTAGATAGATGAATATTTAATCATTTGTCTCATGATAGAGTCACTTTGAGGTGTTGTCAATGATCACAACGTTTAGACTGCTTTGTGTATACTGCTAGTCTTCATCAGGCAATCCTCATGATTATTCCAACTAGATGTTGTTCCCTCAGTGGTCTGTTGCGGTATCGATCAACAGTTATGTTTCTTGGTCATTAAGGTGGGCCTCCATGGTTGAGGAATTTCAGCAGTTGTATGTACACTGTATGTCAATAAAGACTGTACTGGGTGCAAGTTTTGTGTGATTAAGTTTCTTTTGGTGTACTGCAGGGTATTGTTTTCTTGTAGGTCATTTCTTTCAGTTTTTGTCCTTTTTGTTTTGCTGTGTTGCAATGTTTTTGTATGACATTTATTGTTCCTTATGCCCCTCAAATGTATATTGTGTTGGGGAGGTGTGAATGAATTTATTCAGAGTGATATGGGTTATTTTAAAAAAAATTTTGTTCTAGGAGGTATTTTCATTTTTAGATTGACATGTATAAATAAAGTTGCTTTACCTTTATCTTATTATCCTTGTTATGGAGTATTTTTTTAGCTGTAGTAATTTTTTTGTGCTGGGGATAGGGTCCTGAAGAGGTAAAATGGGAACTGGGATTTGCCTTTTTTTCACTGGAAAAATGGGATTTGGGGCACCAATTTTGCTGTTGGGAATGGGGTAATTTGAGCAAGCATTAGGCTGGGAGACTAGGATTTGGGCAAAATATGGCTGACCATGGGCCAGGGCCCTCTTCATATATTTTGGGTGCTACTCTACCTTACTTGTGTGAGTCAGAAAAAGTGTGAACACTTTGATTGGGTGGGCCCCAAAATCAAGCACTTTGGGCAGGTGTAAAAATTGTTTACTGTTTTTAGCTAAAATAAAATGACAAAATATTGGCTAACAAACACCACCCCCCCCCCCCCCCCCCCCCTTCAAAATTCTAGATCCACCCCTGCAGATAGACAATCAATAAGTACCCGCCCCTCAATAGAGTTATTGTTCTCCAGTATACAACTAGAACAGAAACAAGTAGTCAGAAAATAGGGTATGGATGTATGTATGTATGGACCGGATAAATCGCTATCCAACAGATAGTGTAGTTTGTTTTGTTAACACTTATCTACTGGATAGTGATTTATCTGGTGGATAGCATTATCCACCTTTTGAAAACCTGGCCCAGGTCTGTAATAGTGTACAGAAAGTTATACATTTTGGTTTCAGTACTGGATGGCACAATCCCTCCAAAAATTCAAAGTACACCCCAGGGCATAAAATATAATAAATAATTATTGGTTTCCAAATAAAAGCTAAATATAAAAGGCTATAAAACATTGTCATCCACAGAAACCACGCAGGGAAGCCTCCCACTTTTTTGTACAGTTGAAATTACATTTTGATATTTTACTAAATTAATTTAAATCTGTTTAAATGTATGTGAGTTTCCATGCTGAAGTGTTTAGGAGGAAGCAATCTTTATTTAGATATTAAACACACACAAAGTACTGACTCAACCTGAACCTTAAAAATAACACCTCCAGACCTGCCAACCCTCACGGTTTGACCGTGAGACTCACGGTTTGGGGTATGAACTCACGGTCTCACGGTGTGACCTCCAAACCTCACGGTGAACGAAATAATCTGGAACATGCCCAAAAATCCAGGATATCACCAAAGTAATTTTAAAAAATGCATTGAATAATGGCCCCGAGTCTACCCTGCGAGCAGTTGGTTTCTCTGCGTCGAACGCTACGTTCGTAGCGTAGCGTTCAATTTTACCTCATTGTTGTATTGCCTGGCTGTTTATAACTGAAGGCATTGAAACATAAAAACGGACTTTTATTTTCATTTAAAACAAATTTTGCAAATCTCAAGGTTTGAGGCACCAATCTCCTGGATTTTTGGTGATTTTTTCTGAAACCTCCAGATTTACAGGTTTTTAGGTTGGCAGGTCTGCACCTCTAAATAAAAACAATCACAAAAAGATTCGACCATGATCATGCCTGCATTTAATATTTTTTTTATTAATCAGATAATATTTGGGCATGACTTTCGTGCTATAAAAAACAAAAATTACAAGATCGCGATCCGAGCACGAAATAAAACAAATTAATCGACAAAAAAATAATATATCCACCCCACAAATTATCCGCTTTAGTTTCGACAACTTCCCTAACTTGACTTTCTTAATCGTGCGTTGTTTATACAGCCAAACTGGTGCTAAAATTATAAACAGTCATAAAATGTGTAATAAACCTCACCTTAAATAAAATAGACCGCTCACAAATCATGCGTAAAGACGGCAGAAATCTATTCGAAATTTCAACGGACCACAAAAAACGTTATTCCGCGGCTTAATTTGGTGTAAAACATGTTAAAAACGAAGCTCGCTGGCATTCCAGTAGCCATTTTGAATCCCGGAACCGCTGGTCAAGTGTAGCGAAGACGACCATATTGAATCCTGGAACCGCTGGTCAAGTGTAGCGAAGACGACAAAATACTCCACGATTCGTGGAGTATTTCACAGCGTGGGCCAGGGTCTTCTCCGCGCCCAGCCGCCATCTTGAAAGCGGAGTAGACCCTGGGAACGAGGTTGGGTTCGACCTGACAATTACCACAGAAAATTCATAGAAACAATCGAATATATAAAAAAATGCATTGTAAATCCAGTTTTGGTGACGTAAACCATATTATACTTGCACAAAGGAGGCCGCGGTAAATTTGAATCAAATATATGGCAACACGTGCATCCGATAATTATTAACGTTGAAATACAGTACGAGAGACCTTCCCGGAAGTGAGGTGTGAGTGGAGTGTGAATACTTCTCCCGCTGTTTTCTTGGAATCTATTTTGGGCCGATAGAGGCGGCTTTAAAGAGTTACAACTAAAAGGGAATTTGAGCGATTGACCTCAAATTTAGACAGCATCTAGATTAACATATAAACAACAACAACATGTCGGGTAATTTTTTATTTCGGAAAACTTTTTCATTGGGAGCCGTTTCCGCGCGATCACTCCATATTGTTTTCACTCTATTTAGAAAATGCTCTGTATCTTTTCACTGCAATTGAATATGGGCAATCGCTGACACAGTTTTTTAGCGCTTTGGGTCCGGAAACCCGAGAACAAATCAAATTAGCAAACAACAGAATTCGCTTTGAGTTATAGCTTTAAAAAGCTGATTCGGACCCTTGTATTTAGAAATCGCAAAATATTCGACAATTTGTTTTGTTACAAAATGGGTAGTATATTTAGATAGCCAGCTCTATAAGCTTTAATTTGATGTAGGGTTTTTGGTATCTGCAGTTTAATCCAGACGCGCTACATTTTTTAGACTTGAGATACCCCTGAAGGTACGAAAACGTGCTACTTGCGCTTCCCTTTTTCCGTTCACCATCGTACAGTGCACGTCTCTTGGACCCGAACTAAAGTCGAAATTTCCTTCACCTCCCCCTCCACCGGCCTTCGTGATATTATCTTACGAATATTTAAAGTTGTTCATGTGGTGGCGGTTTTTCCCCCACCTTTGCTGATGAGATATTCTGGTTTAATATAAAGATTCTTCACTTCAGCTTCGATGGCCAAATTTATTCCAACCAATTTACATTAGTCTTTGATCTCATAACTTTTCAGCAAACGAGTGTGTTGTCACGCAGAACTTTTGGTCACGTTAAGAAGGCACTTTAATTATAATGGCTTGATACAAAACACCTGTTTAGCCCTTGTGTTCCGGACTTCCAACACAAATTCAAATTCCCGAAATTCAAAACATTGCTTTGAGTTGGAACTTTCGAAAAGTGATTTAGACCTTCAAATTTAGACCACGGAAAATTCAAGAACGTATTTCTTTAAAAAATATAGCCAGTTCTATAAGCTTTTAAAATTGGAGGGTATCCGTTATACGGGAGACATCCCCGAAGGAACACGGTAACCTAAAAACGTAAATCAACTACAATATCAACACAGTGATGAAAATATAAATAAAATAATAATAATTATAAAAGCAATATATAATTATAATAAGAACCTTCCCAGAGTCCTTTGCAACTGGAAATTTTTCAATGTCAAATAACTTTGTCAATTTGAGGCCCAGAAGGGTGAAGCACCACAAGGTAATAGCACTTACCATAAAATAACTCTCATATCAAACTTAGTGTGATGACGTATTTAGTCACGTGACCACGCCCGAAAGTGCGTTTTTGTTTACTGTGAGAAACAGGTCTCTATCAATTGAAAAGTAATCAATATTTTCAGCAAGACATTGATATGGGGAATTTTGAAATGGCCATTAATATTCTGGCATTTTAAATTTAAGGGGGCTATACACGAGTGTAAAAATGTGTGGAAAATTTGTTCAGCTATATCTCACGAAATGTAAGGCGCATAGCAACAAAAATCTACATGTGGATAGATATTTATGTGAAGAACACGTTTTTGAACACGTATCTTACGTGACGTCATCAGTCACGTGACCAGATCGCTTTGAATATTTCAAATTGCTTTAAAAGTACATTATGCTCAATAAAACAGCGCCTTATTCCTGTGAGTTGTAGATATTGAAGTAAAGTTTATAAAAAGGGCGATTATTATTTTTTCTTTTAAATATCAGGGAAGAGCCGCGCATGAGTAGCGTTTGATCATTTTCCTGTTGGCGCTAAATCGGCCACTTATTAATTTAAAACCAAAAGGAGAAATTTATGAGAGGGTTTAGAGCATCCTCTTTTCAACTCAGTTGTCTGTTTTGCAAAATTAAATTTTCGTCATTTGTTTTAAGGCTGTAACAAGATGTTCCCTGGAGCCTGGTGACTACTATGCATGAAAATGAGGCTGTGTTTTGCCGCCATTTTACCGGGTTGCCGACTCGCGTCCGGTCGCGTCAGCTCAGTGGCGTGTTTTCGCCGGATTTTTTCACTAGTTCTTGATGTAAAGAAAGTGTTTTGTCGACTCAAGAAATTTTCCTTCGCTTTCTAGCATCTTATTGCTGCTTAAGAGCGAAGAAAGTCCTTCGGGTAGCAGACAAAGTGCAGATTCAAGTAGTCGACTGTTGGCCAAAAGAAAGCTACAGTAAGTGTTCTTGAGTTTTATTTTATATTTGGCAGGCGAGCGTATAATAGCTTAGCGACGCTAGCGGTAAGGTTAATTTTCCGTTCAATTCGGTTTATAAGCTTGAGCTTATTTAAATTTTCTGCTGCTAGGCAGGTAGAAAGTTTTGCACCTTTGTTTACGTATTTAATCGTTAACTTCACGACTGTTTTGCATTGTTTCAGTTTAGAAACGAAACGTGAAACAAGAAGGAACTTGAGAAAGAACGAGCAGGAATCCCAGTCCGAAATTAAGCTGAGCTCGGTAAGTGAAAATATGGAAAACACGCCTGTTTGGCGTATTTTTACATTGAAAATTGCTGACTTACCTTCATTCCAAACATTGCTTTGATTATAGTACGAAAATCTATAAACGGCTTTCCGACTGCGCTGAAATACTAGTGAATTATTAAGCTTAAGCTTATATGTTTTTCTCTTCACTTTCGATACGATATTTCGCTTGCCATGTTTCTCGTCCTAGGAAATTAAAATGTACAGAGGGAAATTGAATTTCTTCATTTGAATCTAGGCGATTTTATGTTTCTAATAGTGTCAGTATTGCTTGCGAAGTATAATAATATAAATCGTCACTGCACATTGTGCATCTTTGAATTAAAATTCCCAGTCCCAAAGCTGAGCTCAATAAACAAACAAACGATTTTCACAAGCTTTTCTTTAGGCTAAAATAGTACGAAATCTTCCAGCTTTTACTGAAATACTGGAAAGGTGCCTAGTGAGTTGTTATCTCTTCTCGTTTCGATACGATGTTTTGCTTGCCATATTGTTTCTTGTCCTGGGAAATTAAAATATTAATATATTTGAATGCAGGTCGGCGATTTTATGTTTCTATGCTGTCAAATCTGTGTGCTGAACAACATTTAAATATAATGTTTGCTTGCTATAAATCATTACAAAAAATTGTGGCCCTTCAATTTTTATGAAAAATATTCTGCGGTTTGTTGTTGCCCGCACAGGGCAGCCTCCTATTTCTGTCCTGAGTTTCGATTTCAGGATTTCCGTCTGCCGGTAAGATGTTTGTTAGCAGTACCCAGGCCCCTCCGCGTGAAAGTCTGATTTGTGACGACTATTGCACGCTTGAATTTGCACGAGAAGAGACGATTGTTGTTTTCGGGATTTCTTTTGCGCGCTCGAGGAGACGCTGTTTTGAGACGCTCTGATGCTTGATTGTTGCCGATTTCGGCTGTTTTGAGACGCTGTTGCACACGCTCTTGCACGAAAGGATCTTGCGTGACATTGTTTTATTACCAAGCCGCCCTGTTATGTTTCAAGCAAACATATGAACTGACCCTTGTGAGATCCGAGTCACGTGCTCCTTTTTTCTACAATTTCACGCACGCCTAGCCTGCGTCGCAGACGGACTTGACCGCCGGTAAATTGGTTTACTTCAATCACATCGACAATTAAATATTTGGACACGTTGCATTGTGTTCACAATTGGTTTACTTGAATTTCCTCGAAAATTAAATATTTGGAAGTAGTGTCCTAAATCTGTGACATTGTAACAAATGTGTCTGTCACTACCAGATGTTGGTTTTGCGCTTTGTTAGTATAAGGTTATTTTGAGACGCAAATGCACGAAAGGATCTTGCGTGACATTGTTTTATAAAACCAACGATGATAATGAAATTACAAATGTGGCAGCACTTCACTTCCAATATGGTACCCCTAGTTTTAATAAATTTTATTTAAATTTTGGACAGAAGAGCTGTTGTGTATTAAAATAGACTATATATATATTACAATTCGAGGTTTTAACGCCAATCAGAAGAGTAAAGCATTTGTAAACATTGTACTTTTCACTTTTTGTCACGCGTCACACAACTTCAGTTTTTCTGATCACAAACAATATAAATACAAACGCTATGGTGCAGTGTATAATATTATAAAAAATAATTGGCGATAATTAAGTTTAACTTAAGTTTATTTTGTTATCAACTGAAAATTGTTTTCAGTAAAATGAAAGTAAAAATCTAGCTGTCTATTTAATCAGGTATATTTAGATGAACTGGGATGACAGTAGTCTCCTACGCAGCCATTATTTGTGTCGTCACCCAACTCTTCTCCCCACTAACGGCTGCTCAAATCCGAATCACATTCCTTTCCCGATTTAAGCCAATCACAGTTGCTGTCTTGCAGTGCCATTTTTCGGAACTTGCTCACGCCAATACACCAATAATAGATTGTGTCTTATCGTGACCTTAGCGTCGGAAACATCAAGCGAATGCCAGTATGCCGCCTTTTAAATTTGACGCACACCAGACATCAAAATAAAACATGGTTTAACTGAAGACAAATGAATGATATTAAAAATTAATGTTGAAAAAGATTTTCGGCAAACGGTAACAGTCACGTTTTTGCCGATAGGTGTCAAAGTTGCTGCGGTCAAAACAAAAGGAAAGGAATGTGGTTCAGGCTAGAGCAGCCGTTAGTGGGGAGAAGCGCTGCGTGACGACACAAATAACGGCTGCGTAGGAGACTCAGGATGATAGGAGTACTAAGGAATTTCCCATGCACAATGTAGTATTTATAATTTGTTTTCTGTTTCATCTTTTTCATAGATGGAGGTCATGGTCTTATAATAAACATATTGATTGTAGTCAGTAGACAGTGGATTTTACAGGTGAGAGTGAAGAGCATAAATTGAAGGGATACCGTATATCTTTTAAACACAGAGCGAGCCTATAAAAGGAAAGGACACGCCCCGTCTGAAGCACTTTGTTGGCTATTTTTATCATTAATGGCATGTGGGGAAAGCTGAAACGTCGCACAACAACGGTCAAGAAAAGTTGGGGTTGGTTTATCCAAACAACTAATTGATTTATGTCAAACACAACAAGCTATAATAATAAATATTGAGCGCAAAACAAATATATCTATTCACTGTTTGGAGGAACTGAATGCAAACAATAAATTCCCTTCACCCATTTCGACATGTACAGTACAGTCCAAATTTTGCGGCTAGCTAAAATTGCTACAAAGCTCAAGCCTGCGACCAAAGAGCCACCTGTTTCCATTTATCTGAGTTTGTCGAGAACTTGAACGAGTCTCGTGAAGATGACTTTGACGGGATTTGCAAAATTATTCAGAATTACAAGCTTTGTGATTGTGCAAACAACTTGGACAATACTGAATAATTGCACATAATTATACCTGGGTGAATTAACCAATCAAATCAGACCATTGTGATTGGCAGGCTGAACTCCACAGCCTCGACTGATAGGCTTGCTCCGTGTTTAAACGCATGCAATTTTATTATCTCATTAACAGTATTGATTAAAATTTGGGTGTATGTTAAACCAAGAACAGTGACCCTGGTCAACACCCCCGGAACACCCAGGAACACCAAACATATAAACAGGTAAAGTCTTCATGAGCGTAGTGGCCCGCAACTGCCGGAGCTGGAGCCTTAATCCCAGTTTCTGTAGCATGAAGCAACTAGGAGTATTCCTTAACCCCCTTGGTTGGGATGATAGTCCATCGCAAGTTAGTCCACCCTGGAGCATTTTGTCGCCGGTACTCATTTATACTCCTGGGTGGAGAGAGGCACTGAGAGTAAAGTATCTTTCCCAAGAACACAACACATTGACCCCAGCCAGGGCTCAAACCCAGACCACTCAGTCCTGAGTCCAGCATGCTAACCATTACTCCATTAGGCCACTGCATCTTCCGCCACCAAAAATATACTAAATGCAAATTTCAGACCACTGCCCATGTTCCATTTCCCCTTTTGGACCACTTCAGCCATATAATATCTTATTTATTTTCATTTCCTTTTTTCATATTTTAATTTTCTTCGTATTTGTAATTTTTGGGTGTTTTCAGAGTGTTTCTGGGGTGTTTCGGGAGTCTTTTTGGTTTTACATACACCCATAAAATTCACTTTGAAGTCTTCAGAGCTATATTTATCATTTAGGGGAGTGTACTGTAAAGTTATTATATATTATATAAGCTGTACGTGGGCTAAATATCTGTTATTTGTTCAAAAGGTTTTTTTTTGGTGGGCTTCTTTTGGGGGAAGGGAGTTGCGTCTCAAACCTTTTTAGGTGTATATAAAAGAATAAAGCATAGTAAATAGATATCTATTTAAAAGTTGAAAATCCCTTTCATTAATTATCCTTGATCTAGAGCATAATAATTAATTATATGTTCTCTTCTGAGGTGGGTTAATACTGGGTACCAGTATACTGGTCTACCACTTAAGCCCTCTCTCCTCCAGCTGACCTGATGGTTAATTACATTCTCTGCTTTGTTTTCTCTTCAGATTTGTACTTCAAAACCATTGTAATATCAGGCGGCACTTGTGATGTCAGGAGAATAAATTAAATTGATATTGGTTTGAAATAATTTATAATCTATATAATATATAAAATTGTTTGTTTTACTAATTCAGAGGGTGACACTTGATTGATGGTGTTGCAGTTAATCATGACACTAAAAAAAATTGTGGCCAGAAAAAAAAGGACCAAATAAATATTGAATCCGATCCAGTGTGATTTTAATATTGAATGTTTAAAATGTTAGCACATGCTGTTAGTGTGTTTTGCCCCTTTAATAAATATACATGTACATGCATGTGTAATTGAGCATGGTATGAAAAGTCAAGCCTTTGTTGGAAAATACATATACTTTTGGTCTGATTCACACCAGTCTGACTCTTATGTCAATTCATGGCCTGTTAAAATTCAGACCATTCCAAATTTATTTTTCAAATCATGTACATTAATTAATTTTGGTTTAAATTTATTTCTGTTTGATATTTATTTCCTTTCGTCTTTATTTTGTTTTAGAGCATGGTACGTAATGACAGTGCTAGCTAATGACATTAAATTCAAGAGAAAGGAAAACAAAAAAATTTTGTAATGTAAAAAATACATATTAGTCACAACATGATAATTTAACAGTGTCGGGTTACTGTTTCTTCTAATACTGCTACCATATTTTCAGAGTTTAACATTTGAGTGACTTTCACTGGTGTTCTTTAGTATATTTTTTGTTCCAGGAATTTTTGACATCACCATAATTCATATTCACTGATACTGAATAATATTAGGCACATGTAAGTTTTCCGAGTAGCTTCATGTGAACCATTGGTTCATTGATATAAACTGTACACGTAAGCTCTCATTTACCTTCATATGAGGCTTTTGAATCCACTATTCTGAGCTATTTACATATTGCTCTGACTATGAATTTTACAAATTGCATTACTGGGGATTTTGATATACACAATTTAAACTCAGGGTTGTTGTCTGAGGGTGCATTTGTTGGTTTGTGCTATACAAAGAACACTGTCAATTGGTGTTGTATCTATGATAATACATATATCTTATTATTAACCAAGCGCGAGAGCCATACTGGGAGAATCTTGACAGTACAGATCGAGTGCAACGAGGTCCATACAGAAAAGACTGAGGGCCGATATTTTACTAACAAATTTGCATGATTTTCGCAATTTCTAAACCCCACTAAAACTAAAATTAAGGGCAGTAGGTGGTATCATATTTACCATTTTTCCATTATGACAATTAAATTATATATTGCTTTTATTCCGGTTCCACTTGTAATAATAATAATAATAATAATAATAATAATAATAATGCGAGCCACCTGGGAATGTAATTTTGGGCCTAACTCGTGACTGCATTATTTGTTGTTAGGTCAGTAACCAGTTACAGGTATCGGAGAGCCTACTATACTGACTATGACACGTACCTATCCTGCTGCAGTGGATGGCGTAGAAGCGGAAGCACATGCCCAATACGTAGGTTTGAATAGTCAAACTCAATGAATTCATACACAAATCCAGACACGCCACCACAGACAGATAGACAGACAGACAGACAGACAAACAGACAAACAGACAAACAGACAAACAGACAAACAGACAAACAGACAAACAGACAAAACAGACAAACAGACAAACAGACAAACAGACAAACAGACAAACAGACAAACAGACAAACAGACAAACAGACAAACAGACAAACAGACAAACAGACAAACAGACAAACAGACAAAACAGACAAACAGACCGTCAGGCCGAGACAAACAGGCAGGTACACTGGCATGCAGCCAGGCAGACAGGCAGCCAGTCAGACAGGCAGGCAGGCAGACAGAGAAGCACACACTGACACTATGAGGCATGCAGGCAGCTAGCGTAGACAGACAGAGAGGACAGGCACACAGGCATGCAGGCAGGCAGGCAGGCATACCGCCAGGCAAACAGCCAGACAGACAGATCGTTTCCCAAAATTTCGGTTCCCTAAAACATTTTTGACTTAATCTTTCCAAGTAGCCATTTGATTGCGGTTTTAGTCGTTGATACTAGTAAGGCAAATGTCAAGCATTAGAATTTGAGTGTATTTAGTTTCATTTGACTGTGGATGCCGATTTTAATAGTTTGTTATTATTACAACATCCTCGTTGATCAGGGAACAGTAAAAGAGGCCCAGTTTGTTCCCATAGTGGCTTATAGTGCACGGTTTTTAAAGGGAACAGATTAAATTTCTTCCAAATCCAAAAAATCCATCTTTTCCGGCATCAAAAATAAACTTCTGTTAGCTTGATGTATTCCCTTTACTGTCAAATCATACTGCAAGTTCCCTAGCTTTAAACTTTTTTTTCATTTCAAGGCCGGAAAAGTCGGATTTTCCGGATTTCACGGAAATGTGAATATTTAATATACTCTTATTATATTACTTTACTATATTTCTGTAAGTATATTTTAGAATATGAATATATAGATATTAATATTCTACAATATACTTACAGTAAAATAGGGAAGTAATATAATAAGAGTATATATTAAATATTCACATTTCCGTGAAATCCGGAAAATCCGTCTTTTCCGGCATCAATAATGAACATTTATTGGCTAATGTATTCCCTTTACTGTCAAATCATGTTGCAAGTTCCCTAGCTTTAAACTTTTTTTATTTTAAGGCCGGAAAAGTCGGATTTTCCGGATTTAACGGAAATCGAATACGTTTTTATACTCATAAATGTAATTGACTGACTGAAATAGCTTCAAATATATAACTCTTCAGAGATATAAAGCTTTATTCAAACAAACTAAAAGTATGAAACATCTAGTTCTTAGCGCTACAGATAGGCACAGGGGAAAAAAAAACAGCTCAAACAATTTGAGATAATTACACTACTTTTCTCAGTTTTTCGTTAACAAGTTTGACTGTGAAACGCCTTGATTTATTTATAATGACAAGTTAATTTCAACTTAGCGCTACAGAAAGGCACCGACAAAAACAGTCCTAACATTTTGAGATAATTACACTACTTTTCTCAGTTTCTCGTTAACAAGTTTGACTGTGAAACGCATTGATTTATTTATTTAATGACAAGTTCATTTCAACTTCGCGCTATAGAAAGGCAATGACAAAAACAGTCCAAACAATCTGAGATAATTGCACTATTTTTCTCAGTTCCTCATTAACAGGTTTGACTATGAAACGCCTTCATTTAGTTATAAAAAAAACAAATTCATTTCAACTTAGCGCTACAGAAAGACACCGACAAAAACAGTCAAAACAATTTGAGATAATTACACTACTTTTCTCAGTTCCTCGTAAACAAGTTTTTTTTTCAAAGATTACGAAGAAGAAAATTATGACTTGTTGAAATGGTAAAGCTACTGTTAGCGTAAAGAAGCCTCTTGATTACAGTAACACTTGTATTGGTTTGCGTTGATGTCGGGTTCAATGGTAAATGGGAACGGTGTCACGTTTTCGCGCACTGTGGCGACCACAAGGTTATCAGTGAAACACCTAAACTTCTCACAAATACATATATGTTAAGGTATGCCCCACTCTGTCAGATTTATTCCTTATAATTTCACAAGTTTTCATGCACGATATATAAGCAGCAGAATTGTTGTAGTTTTCTACAACCAGCAATCGACAGTGAAGAATGCTCCAAGTGACGAAACCGTGTCGACAGCTCAACAGTGAAGCGATCAAAAGCGCTGCACTCTGTTACTTGACTCCCGTAATAAGTGGAAGATGTAGTATTATCAACGCCAAATGCGTTTGCAATGTGAAAAACAAAGTCTTGCCAAAGGCGTGGAGCTCAATATGCAAGAAACGTGATGCTTGTGACAGTGCTATTTCAGGTTAGTATCCGTTCAAGGACTGAAGTTACAGAACGAGATTATAGGAAATGTTCAATTCTTGACGCGCAATATTCTACTTTCTTTAAGGTATACCGAACGTCGCCTTTTACTTCAGCGCAATTTCCACGCAGGAGAAAAAGAAAGGAAGTATTCACGAAGAAAGCGACGATCAAAGTGATGTTACTGACGAAGAACTAGACTCAAGCCAAGTGCCAAGTTCCACGACACAACAATGGCTGGATGGAAACTTAACAAGCGTGAAACAAATCCCTCTGTCCTGCAATTTCCTATTGGGTCGCCTTAACGACACCTAACGGTGCTCCCGCCAGTCCAATGTCGGTCCACAGAGCATTACTGAATTGTGGAGTAGAGGTCTCCGCAAATCAAGTAAGGCATTTTTGACTATTTATATACGGGTGTACTTCAAAGGGCGTTGTTATATTGCAGGGCTAGAGCAGATGAAAATAAAATTATTTGATTAAATAATCGGGAAAGCATTTTTTTCCATTTTTGCTGCTTAAGCTATACCTTGCAGTTATTCGTGAAAACCATCATGATGGTCATGAATTTTATGCTAGGGAATTGAAGTGGTGCTTCTCTAGTCAACGCTTACGCGGAAACTTACAAATTTCAAAACAAATAATATATTGTTCCCTTTATTTTTTGCTTTTCAGGTTCAATTCCAAGAAGGAAAGGAATCTCCCGCTATCAAACAAGTTTATAAAATTTTCAAATATCACAAAAATAAACACATGCGGGACCTCGTACTATCATCCTATCGACATTTATACGAGCAAGAAGCCAGGAAAGTCATCGCAGAAGATTTTGTAAATACACAAGACTTGGAAGACTGGGGAAAAGAAAATGTAGTGCGAGTTACCATCATTAACCCGAAGTTTCAATCGTCTTTGGCCAGTGCGATATAACGCCTTATAGAAGCAAAGCTACAAATTGACAGGTTCGGATTCACGGAGTCCAGCATCGCAACGCAACCATCGAGTCGTCTGGCGCAAAATGAAGAAAAGAGGTTCTCAGACAAGCTAACAATCCTCGTAAATGACATTTCCATTGCAATGGAAAAGCTGAACTATGTCACTTATCGGGGAAAGGTCTACAGAAAGGAGAGCAGGGCAAGGTATGCATTATCGTACAAATGTGAGGCCCGGGCATTTGTGAACACCCTCGCCACCAATGTTTCAAGCCTAGACTCATTCAAGAAATGAGAAAAGTCATCGAGCTCATAGCCGACCCATACTGCGAATTGTTTAGGCCACTAGTCATTGACTACGACCTAATCGAAGTCAACCAGGGCATTTTCTGGTCGCTCAAAAAACAGGTCCTTCGTGAAAGATGTCATCCAAGAAGAGCAAGTTGGACAAATATCTCCAAGAGCGTTTTGCCCCTACGACGCGACCCAAGAACCAGATCCAAAATACTTTCGCCAAATCCTTGAAAACAGCTTAAGTCCAGAGGACCGGTCAAGCTTCTGCGAAGATTTCTTAAAGTTGCTTAATTACAACAAGAAGAAACACAAAGATAAAGTGCCATGTTTAGTCGGAGATGCCAACAGTGACAAAACAAGTCTGTTTTATCCTATACTGGGCCTTATACACCACGGCAACGTGGCCACGGTGACAAAACAACGGGCCTTCAACAAGTCAATGATCACTCCATTCACCGAAGTGATATTCATAGATGAGGCTACAGAGGCTACGCTTGACATCGACGACTGGAAAACGTTGACGCAAGGAGGTTATTCGGCGCACGACGTTAAATACCAGCGTGCAAAATCGTTCATCAACCGGTGCCCTATGGTCATCACAAGCCAACAGAAGCTCAACTTTGGTCCGTCCGACCAGCCTGCAATGGACATACGGTTGACCACATACGAGTTTAGAAGCCTGCCGAACCCACAAAGGAATGCGGCCTTGTGGTTAAAGAAGCACCCAATGGATTGTGTGATCTGGGCCGCAGAAAAAGCCAAGGCGTTTAGCGACGAGGAAAACGAAAGTGATGAAGAGCAGTCGATTGTCGAAGATGGCATTTTGCAGGAAAAAGACAAGGAAGAGCTTCGGGCATTGTGGTTCGACCAAGTACTGGACAAGGCGAACAATTTCCCAACTGCCAGAGAAGACGAATCTTCACAGGATGTCACACAAGTCACTGACGACGACTCGGATAGTAACCACTCGGGTAATATCACCGACGTGTTAGAAGACAATCTCAAACAGCTTCACCCAGGAAGCCTTCGACACAGGCAGATAAGCCACTTGCTTCAAACAGAGAAGGCAAACCAACACAGAAAAGACCAGTTTCAACAGGAGCAGCGCGAAAATCGAGTAGCCTGGTTAAAGGAAAGAGGTGTGTCCAGTCAGAACGCTGAGCTTCTTCTCCCGGATCTCGACCAACCGACGCAATCCCCAATTGTGAGAGATCTTACGAGGCATGCAAACGCCCAGATGGCAGTGGAGCAAGATGCGCGGCGCGAAGCTGCTCGGAAAGCATTCGACGGCACTTGGCTAACGGCTACAGAAGCAGAACTCAAGGAATGCTGCGATAGATATCAAGCCACTCGCGACTCTTCTGTCCGCACGAATATGAAGGCATGGATGGAGGCTCTTTGCAATAAGTTGCAGGTCCACCACTAGTCGCTGGGTACTTTTGACACCACTGAGGCTATAGCTGAACGAAAGAAGGTCTGCACGGCACTCGGCCTCCTAAGAGAAAAGGACCATCACCTGGTCACAAGTGTCGCAGAACGACTGCCGGTGTCATCTGATCTGAGAATGGACGAGAGTGTACAATAGCACGATGGAGGAAACGAGAGCGAAGATGAAGAACGCCTTTACATTACTCCCGTTCCACCTAGGAAAAGGCTGTCGGCAGACGTCGTGTCTACAGGAGTGAGTGACTGCGCAATATCAGAGAGTGCAGAGACCGAGAAAGTCCAAGAGTTCCCTGGAAGAGACGAGAGCGGGATGAAGAGCGCCTTTTCATCACATGAGAGCGATGACTACTCACTCTCAAACGCACTACTTCGCGCTATAGTGCAACCAGAGAACGCAAGGACCTCTCCAGAAGCCAACAAGGAGCCAGAAGACAGAAAAACACCATCAATAAGTATTTTTTTTAGTCAAACGTGAATGGACTTTGACGATTAGGACTTTGTTGATTAAAAAGCATCGGTATTCTAAGTATGTTGTAAATATAATTTAATCGCGTTGGACGAGTGCAGATTGATAGATCATACCCAGAAATTTGGGTCAAAATGGCGGCCGCGCAAGCGCAATAAGGCCACAATGGCGGCAAAATCGTATAAGAAAATGTATGAAGATATGAATTGTTTTTAAAATATAATAATTATGAGCTTGCAGCTCATCAGTTCACGATTCGAAATGAGTTAGGCACTGTGGAATCTACTCATCTCACTAAAAAATGGACACACAAATACAGGTTTACTTACTTCCAGAGGTGATCACTTTCATCCGGTTTGCCAGATATCCATATCTCCATACATTCTCTTAAAATCTTGCCGAAGTCATGCCAAATAATCGTCGATTATAAGATGAACCGTTTAATGAAGGCAAGGTTCACGAATCGATATGCTTTCAGTGAAGTTCGATGTGTCCAAATCCGCCGTAAAAGGAAGGATTTTTGCCCTGCAAGATCTTTCCAAATGCACAGATAATTCCTTCATTTTCCCGTCTGTAGTCCAGCGAACGAACGCCATATTTGAGTGACTCATTTTGGAAGGAAAACTCAAAAAAAAATGTCTTCGCATCTCGTCGCCATTTTGTTTGTTATTTATTGTCGTGATGTTTCACGGGATATAAACTAGTATCCAGGCCCCTAATTACTAGGCCAGGCTTGGTTTCATGCAAGTAAAAAAGCGTTTGTTGATGGCCGCCATTTTGAAAATGAGATGCCGCTGACAATTAATCACGGGCGCAAAATGTCCGCGATTTCTGGAAATGGATAAAGCGTCGTTGAAACCAAGACATTTTTTTGCAAGACAGATCATCGTAGAACTTAGTAAATCAAATTTAATGTAGAGTGAATAATATTAGTACACCTCATTCTGGTTTGCCAAAGTGTTTTTCAAGTAAAAAAAAAAACAGTTAAAGTTTAACATACTACATGATAACATGTTCAATGAAGTTTATAATGTTCACAGCAATAAGAGTTTTTAGTCTTGCTAAGCCAATGGCATTTTGAGTGCAGCCCTTTTCTTTAGAGAGTCCGCCGTTCTTCCGTCTTGAAATCGATATCGGAATCTCTCAGAATAGCCGTCCACTGCCATATTCGTGCCTATCTATCCCATTTTTTAGAAAATCGTCCTCGTGCGCCGTAAATTTCCATGTGCGACGACTGAGCTTTCTCTGAATGCGCATGGGCTCAATGGGAGGAACGTCCATTTTTGGAGGGGGTGATGGGCTTGTCTTTACTACGGTTTCAACTGGCGGTGCCAAGCCGGACGTTGATGGACCGCCAAACCTCGCGTGTACGTCCTCGTCCACCTGTGAACCCTTGCTACCTTGAAGCTTTTGTAGACATTCGTGACCCTGACGGCAAACTTCGCGCGATCTTTGCTTCTGATAGTGAACTTTCGCAACAGCAGAGCTGTGTTTTTGGTCTTCTGACAAGATCTCCTGCTCTTTGCTAGTGAGGCCGATTGAGGCTTTGCGTCTCGACAATTTGACGATACCGTGTGGGAGGAATGTATTTTCCAATTGCATCGAAAACCAATTTGCTCATGATGTCGCCCAACTTACTGTGTTGGCCCTCCATTTCTCGTGACCAGAACGACGTCGCACTGTGGTTTTAGCAATGGTCTGACAAAATCGATGTAGCCATCCAGCACTTGCATGCTTGTCTCGGTCAGAATCAAAGAATCAAATCCATACTTGCCAGCAGTCTTGAACGTTTTCTTATCGATGAATCCCCGTTTTTTCTTCGCTGTGCCGACCATGTCGACGGTCAAATATTGATAAGTCATAGGGCGCGACCCCTTGACCTTGATGAACAAATACATCGCTACAAATTTCGTGGCAAATGTTATGTCCGAGGGGTTTACTTGACCTGGACTGGTTTTGCACATCTTCACCGTGTTTTCGTAGCGGGGCAAGTGAAAAGTCACCACTTCTAATAATTCATCCATTGTTGCCCAGTGCCCTCTTGTTTCGAGAGTTTCAATGTCTAGATATTGTGTCCACTGCAATCTCATCATCTTTGCCCACTGTCTTTCGCGCCCTTTTGAGGTACAATTCTGTCGCAGATAGGTTTCGAAGAACTGCGTCTGATGCGCCATTGATTTTTCTGAAGTCGATCAGTTCAGAAATGGCATCTATGTAGCCCAGTCGCCCCCCATGTCCGAGCTTGCATTCGTCTTGCAAGTAGTCGATAAACTTGAACAACAGATTGGGAGAACATAGGCTAAAGTCCATCACTTCAAAAGTCAACTCCTCTTCGTCTTCGCAACAGAATTTAAGAAATTTAAAGCATCTCCGCGCCATTTGTTCAGCTGCGCGATCATTCTTGCAACCACCTCCACTTCCAGTCAACCATTTCGTGAATGTCTCTCCAATTTGGCCTGAGACTGAAAACGAAGGAAATACCCTGGCATTTGTGTAATTTGTGGTAGTCACTGCTAAGGTTTTTGAGACATGAATGGAATTTGTACTTAGTCCTTTCAGGTCGGGTTTTTCATCAAAATGAAAGAACCAATTGTGCTTGGTAGTCACATGTTTTCTGCAGCCCCGTTGACTTTGAAATCCGTCATGGTCGCACAGTTGTATTGGACAATGATACAAGCTGTCTGTTTCGTCTTTTTCCAGGTGAAGTCGTTTTGGTTTTGGTGATGAACCATCAATATTCGACCAGACAACATTGCCCCTTTTGCTCATTTTTCAAGTCGAGCATCGTTTGAGCAACGCATACATTTGTTCCAGTTGACAAAAACCGAACAAAACTCAGAACAAATTGCAAGCAATAAAGCTATTGTGCAGGTTTGAACTTGCCACAACTTGTCCCTGCTTGCCCACTGTTATGACTATCATGCAAATTTAGAATTGTGAAATACTACCAATGTGTGTTTGTTTCAAGGCTTGCCCAAACTGGCCTTTAGAAGGGCTCTTTAAATATGATTTTTAAAATCTGGGTTTTGTTTTCAAATGTAGCAGCAATACTTGACCAAATCCATGCCTACTGACAAGCTAGTAACAAGAAATAAACATCCTATACACGAACACTTATAGTTTAAAACTATATATTTATAACAGCAGTTTCGCTGATTGAAAAAATAAAAAAGGAACAGAAAATAGTGAATCGGAACCGTTTCACACAAATAGGAACCATTTTACGTAAAATAGGAACCATTTCACGTAAAATAGGAACCATTTCACGTAAATAGGAACCATTTCACGTGAATAGGAACAAGCAATTAGGAACAAAACGTTCCGCGCGTCAACAAAACGGAACACATATTCTTAAAGGGAAAACATCAATAGGAACAATTGTTCCTCAAAGTGATAAAAAGGAACAGGCTGTTAAAACAGGAACAGTCATAGATAGGAACAAAATGTTCCTTGGATAATGTGTGAAAAGGAACAGAAAATTTTGAATAGGAACCATTCACGTGAATAGGAACAGGTAATTGGGAAAACACGTTCCGCTCACCAGCATAAAGGAACATTTACTCTAAAAGGGAACACATCAAAAGGAACAATTGTTCCTCAAATGAATAAAAAAGGAACCTAATGTCAAAAACGGAACAATTAATGTTAGGAACACTTGTTCCTAAATAACCCATTTAGGAACAATATGTTCCATTCACGGGCGAAAATTCGGAACAAAAGGTTCTCTTATAGCTCCACGTGAACAGTTTGTTCTTATTTGACACATAAATGCGTTCCACTTTACACTAAAGGAACAACACCAATAAGGAACGATTGTTCCACTTTTTTTCAAAGGGGAACGTTCCCAAATCGAATATCGGAACAGCAAACAAAACTAAACATCTGTAAAAAAGTCACCTAGATAATAAATAAACACACGAAAAAGCGTCTGATGAATCTTTATATGGTCAACATGCAACAGCCATAATTTGATTAAACTAATCACCGTTGATCATGGGAAAATGTGCAAGTTAAAAATTTTGGAAACGTATAAGACAGACAGACAAACATAGAAACAGACAGACCGACCGACAGGCAGGTCGAAATGGTCGAAAATATTCGGTAAAGGCATCAAAACCGCGTTAGATAGGACATTTTTCTTCACGTGTTCATATCTCCGCGCACCCATATCCATATATTATTATTACTATATATATACACTCTTTTTTATAAGAGCGTCTAATTTTCGAGCTGAGGCTGAACCAAACCCGGTTGTTTCTTATTTTTGGCGATTTCAGCCTGAAAACGTTCTTTTAAGATGTTAAAACATGTTCTTAAACATGGTATAGAATTTCACAAAAAAGATTCGAACGTGAAACCCAGGAAACTCTGCAGGAAACCCGTAAAAAGACCAAAACACAGCCTAAGCGGTTTTTATACATGTTTGCCATATCATTTTGTTACTATAAAAAATGTCCACAGTATTTGGAGCTCATTTGAACTGCGCATTCACCGGCAGAGATATTTGAAATGTTACATGTTGTTAATGTTTTGAAAGCTGGAATATTGTATTTAGAGCTCGATGCAAGAAACAAGTAAATGAAAATGTTCTTAGCTCTCAACCTGGCTATGTTCTTAGCATGTTCTCAAAATTTTGGTCAATCTCAGCCTCAACGTTCTTATAAAAAAATGTTCTTATAAAAAAAGAGTGTATATATCATAATTATATACACATTTTGTGTTGTGAATTACAGTAAAACAGCAGCCCATTGGGTATGGTATTGGATCGTCATATCTGAAAGATGGTTTTTGGTCTCCCTGCCATCCCATCCCATCTCACCCCAGACAGACACCACATGTACACTTCACTCTCATGATATCTATACCCAACATATATATATCTGCTTTCGTTTTACCAGCAATCTGCAGGAATGGATGCAATAACGGTGGAACATGTGTATCCCCCAACAGATGTAGGTGTTCTTATGGATGGAGTGGTTCTACTTGTAGTTACGGTAGGTCCTGAACAACCAGCCATTCATTTACCTCATCACTGCTATTTACACTGATTCTCCTTGTTGATCTTCGTACGTGGCTTTTAGTCCTAGGTGGAAAAAAATTTGCTTTTACAAGTCAAAATAAGTTTTTCGTTGGTTTTAATTTATTTCAGGAACATGCACTTAAAATGAATGTGAATTAATACGTGTCAGTCTAAACACGGTTTAAAATTAAAGTTCAGGCCGCAGCCTGTCCGAAAAACAAAAATCCAGGTCTGAATTTGGGAAGTGCTTTTCTGAAGGAACAATTCGTAACCAAGCGTTAATGGTCTCTGTAGCTCCATCTGGCGCGTTTTACAGCGAAGAAAATATCGTCATAACGTGATGGACGTGTGGTCTTTCAACTCTAGCAGACAGTTTGACTGTAAAATTGACCGTCTCAGCGAAGTTTCAAAATCCTTTAGATGTTAGTAAGTAATGTATCTTAGTGATAAAGTAGATTATACAACCATGCCGGCTATTCTTTCTATCGTTGATAGATGTAAACGAATGTTCGTCAAACAATGGAGGCTGCCAACATAGGTGTGTTAACAGACGAGGGGCAGATAGAATGTGCGCTTGCTATCAAGGTTACAAATCCAACCCAAATGACAAGAAGAGGTGCATTGGTAAGAGATTCATTAACTATAATGCTGTCTAATGCTTAACAAATAATTTGTTTTCATATAAGTGAAGCAAAAGTGATTTTTCTTTTTATTGTTTGTTGTTGTTGATGACGATGATGAAATGAAAGGGAAAAGTTGTATGATCGCGCGCTGGACTCTGGACCGAGCGGTCCGGGTTCGAGTCCTGGCCAGGGGTCACTGTGTCGTGTTCTTGGGCAAGATACTTACTCTAACAGTGCCTCTCTCTACCCAGGAGTATAAATGGGAAACGGCGACAAAATGCTGGGGGTAACCTGCGATGGAACTAGCATTTCATCCAGTGGAGTAGCAATGATCCTAGTGGCTTCATCCTGCAGAAACCAAAATAAACTCCTGCAGATGTGGGCCACTAGGTAGCTCGTGAAGACTTCCAATATATTGATAACTCGAATAATTATCAATTTTCGCAAATCTTTCCAGCCTTAAAATGTTTTGGTTTATTGTCTCTTTGGTGTTCTTTCTTCTCACTTGAGTGAACTATTATATTATTAGCATTTTTAGTTTCCACGTTTTGCCGGCCGGTAATTTGGTACATGATATCGAATCTCGACCCCAGAGCCCTTCTCTTTTGCGCAAGAAAGCAGCGAAGGTCTGGGGTCGAGAATGACATGATATCGTGACATGGATCCCTTAAAGTTACAAAATGAGACAATTGTTATTGTATTACAGACGTAAATGAATGTCTCACGGGAAGTGCGTGCAGCTGCGGGGTCACTGGTTCAGGAAACGTATGTGGAGCAATATGTACAAACACTGTTGGAAGCTTTAGATGCTCATGCGGTAAAGGCTATAGTCTGCAGAGTGGCACAGTTTGCACAGGTGGGTAACTACAGGGAGGTATGACTTTTATCTTCCTACTTTAGATAATTATTATAGTTTCAAGTTCACAATTTAAAACAGAATCCCAAAATAATTCAATGACGTCAACAAAGAAGCACTATACTCACTGTCACATCAAAGTACGACTTCATATATTTTATTTGAATGGTTATACACCAGTGTTTTGTCTGAAACCGACTTCCTTGTACTTGTACACATGCAGTAATAATAAGCAGCAACGCATGCGCACTTTCATATGTGAATGGTCATTAATTTGAATAGTAACACGCTAGAGTTTCATCAAAAGAAAAGTTAGACCCATTCTGTACAGCCAAGAGAGGTCCTCTCTTGGTACAGCACAATAAATAGCACCCAAAACAAGCTTTCCTCAAAAGCTTTCATTTGAACGGTCGCACACAGTGGAGTTTAAACCGCCGCAAACCATGGTTGGTAGATGGAGTCAACTATGCCCCTAGCGCCATCCCGTACAGCATACCGGATAGTACTGCTCGATATCTTTCATTTGAATGGCACGTCATATGCTAGGGTTTTTACAGTTAGAACGATCTTGTACATTATACTTCTGGGGGGGGGGGGGGGGGGCACTAAAGTTTTGAAGAAGTGGGCTAAAATATTGTGACCCTTCCCAAATTGGAGCCCAAAAAATTGTAACCCTCCCCAGACGGCGGAGTCCAAAATATTGTGACCCTCCACTTTGAAAGGACACCTAAAAAATGAAACGCAGTGCCTTTGGGGTGTTTCTTAGTGTTGTGGAAACCATTGTTTGTGATTCATTGTATTTTTGTTTCTGGTCTTTTGTTTATTTTCTTTTACGCTACTGGTGATTGCAACACCACGAAATGACAGATCTTAACGCGGTCAATGTAGGGGGATCCGTGGGCATGCTCCCCGGAAAAATTTCTGAAGTCACTAGAATGCATCTAAAACTGCCAGACAAGGTGAAGAGTAATCAATTTATACCAATGAAAAACACTCATGATCAAAGTTGCAAAGCCTCTCTGGCCATAAAAAAGTCATGATATTTCGAGTGAATTGAATGTCAACAGAAACTGTTAAGCTCATATTATACCTGTTGCACACTTAAAATGGGCACTATTGTTGACGAAATGTTTGACTGTTGCCAAGGGTGAATGACAATACGTAGCAAATAAATCAAAGAAGAAAAGAAAAGTCATAATCCAGTCCTTGAAGAGACAACAACTCAATACTGGCCGCATTTGAATATTGAAGTGTATATTTTGTCAACCACATTGTTCTGACAACACGAAAAAGGACGGACATCTGACTTTCAAAACTGTAAGGAGAACTTGATATAAAAATCATTTGAGGCCCTTGGTAGAGATTTAGGCCAAAAATAAAGACCCTCCCCTAAATGCAATTTAAAAAATAATGGAAGTTAACTAACTTAACAAGGCCGCTATAATTTATTACTAGATTGTGTGGATCTGCAGAGAAAACCTTCAATTCGATTCGATATGCTTCGCAGTCAACATATTCGCGGCTTATTAAACAACATATCGTTTTCATTTAAGTTCATTGCATGAAACTAATTTAATGTGCAAATTCGTCGGAAATTCAGGACATATTCTAAGCGATGTCGCGCAACTCAACCAGCTGAAGGACAAGATCATGAGCAAGAAAGGCGTACACGCAGATGTCGGGAGACTAGCGAGCTCCAGGCGATCACTAACGCCTGGACATCACCCTCGCACAACAATAGTCAATCCCCATCCCAGGTTCGCGAGGAACTGCGCGTCACCTATTGCTAGTTAATATTGGTTAATGAGTGTTATAATATATGTTACAGATAATAACGAATGTGCCGTTGACAATGGAGGTTGCAGTCGACAGTGTGTAAACCAGCCTGGTGGATTCCGTTGTACTTGCCCGAGGGGCTTCCGCCTCGTGTCCAACAAATTATGTAAAGGTACTAATTTCGATGTTGTTATATTAAGTAAAATATCAAACAGGAGAGACTGAGTGTTTCATCACATTTCCAAACACCGAGAAGAGAGTTGGATCTAAGACGCGCAGCGGAGTATTTTTGACGAAATTCGAGGTGCTTGGAAATGTAATGAAACACTGTCTCGAGTGTTTGATATAATTTATCTTCTCAAGCCTCAGGATTAAGCGGAGAAATAAAATCGTAAACATCTATGTTAATCAAGACCAGGTATCCAAACCGCCGTCACGATAATGATTTCCTTTGTTACAACTTGATTAATTATTATTATTATTGAGTTTGAGCAATAGTTACTTTAGGATCAATCGTAGTTTATGTATGTTAAGTAAGTTTGCAAGACATTCTCGAATATAGCAAGTACAGGAGGAGCTATATTCAAATGAGGAGCTTGGAACTTCAATCAATGAAAGTTTTATTTGTGGGAAATTTCCGATTCTCGTGAAGGTAAAACAGCTTCCTTGGTATATCAAGTGCCTAATAGAATAGTAAAACATGCACCATTTTGGCTGAAAGTTCCAGGAAAAAAGTGTTAATTTTTTTTTATTCTTATCGTCTAATCAAAAACAGCACGAGCATACGTAAGTTTATTAATTACCATCACGACACTTCGTGTAAACGGACGCACCGGTCTCAATCATTCCTCTGAATTTCCACTTATGTTCTCGAATTCAATCAACTCAGACTACCTATTAATTCTGTTTTGCCTTGTTCTAAAATTGTTAGATGTGGATGAGTGTGCTAGCAACAACGGAAACTGTGAGCATTCCTGCAAAAACTTGTTTGGCAGTCATCGGTGCAAGTGCAATGAGGGCTTCATGTTAGACAGCAATAGAAGGACCTGCTCAGGTTATTTACAGTATTTTTTACAGTTTGTTTGTTTATTTATTTAATTTTTTAACTACCCCTCTGGGAAATGGCAAGTGGCTGTTTAATAGAGGTTGGCCGCTTATTAGGGGTTTTATTTACAGTATTATACTGATATTGGGACTTTGATAGCTGGCCGCTTGATAGGGGTTGGCCGCTTAATAGGTGGCCACCTAATAGGGGTTCGACTATACTTGCATCAATACATTACTGACAATACAACACGTTACCGAAAACAAGTACAATCTTCAAAGAAGAGCGTTTATTTTTAGTACTTAACAGTACTAAACAGCGTCATAAATACACTGTTCAAATCAGAAGCCACACGTTTTTCGTTTTCTCTTGCTCTAACATAGTGCTGTTGTTTTTGTGGAATAGTATGCTAAGGCTAACCATATACGTGCAACCAATAAATAACTTTAATACCAAGAGAGGATGATCTCAGAGAAGGATTTCCCGTGCCCCATTATATTTGTGTTAAATGTATAAATAGTTTCGCACCTGATGTTGTGAGTTATTTTTATTTCCTTCGGATGGAGGCTCTGGCATCACGTTACTGACCAATCAGGGAGGGCTCTTAAAATAGCTTAGCTATGGACTAAAAGCGAAAAATAGATTTCAACAAATTATCATTGGAAGAGACCCATGTATGGGCGAATGGTTCTCTTAGATCATCCTCTCCTGACTTTACTGATCAAATTTGAGGGATTGTCACTCGACGCTTACCGTATATAACTCCTTAACTCGCCCGTTGTTGTTGGTTTTAGCTACATCCAACCGGCCTTACACATTGATAATAATGTGCATAATGTTGTTGATGTACCATATATTTTTAGATGTCGATGAATGCAAGTTGGGTCATGATTGTGAGGACTACTGTAACAATACTCTCGGTGGATACTACTGCTCCTGTAGGAAAGGTTACGAACTAACGAGAGATAACAGGACTTGCACAGGTAAAGTAACTGTCTGTCCTAGCCGCCGGGAGGAAATCTCCCCATATAAATTTGATGGGGTGATTGTCAGATATTGTGAAAGAAACCACTCAAAGAAACCAGAAAACAAAACGAATTCATATTTCATCTCCGACTTAATACGGGATAACTCCAATCGTTAAGAAACCACGAATTTTAACCCCTATATATTAAAGGTACGACAATCACCCAACACCCCCCCCCCCCCACCTCCCCCCCCCCCCCCTCCCAGGCTCCAGACACTCGCTGTTTCACTAAATAACGCCCTATTTTTTGCAACGTTTCCTTTACGAAGATTCTGCATGCTAGCTACAGTTAAATATATTTTCGTTCGCAGCACTTATTTTACGTCACCAATGTCGAAGTCGTGTTAACGGTTTAATGTCAATCACGCGAGTGTTTACAATAGGCTATTTCCGAGTTGTATTTTGCCAATGTTTCAAAACGAGTCCAAGTGCGAAACCTTTCATATGAAAATGAGTTTGATTTGCATTTGAATGAACTTAAATCTCATCTTCATATGAAGGTTTTGCACTTGGACTCGCTTTGAAACGGAGGTAAAGCTAAGGGGACTGGGAAATGGCCTATTCGACAAACAAAAAGGGAAACGAATCCAGAAGGAGAATACTAACAACGATAAGCTAATAAAATATCCCATCATATTTCTTAGATTTTGATGAGTGTGCTCGCCGCAACATAACTGGAAGTGAAGAAGCAACCACGCTTTCTGCCTGTCATCACATTTGCCGGAACGTCGAAGGGAGCTTTCAGTGTTCTTGTAGGAATGGATACGCGTTGATGTACGACAAAAAGCAGTGTAATGGTGAGTGCGGTCAGATTTAACGTTTTCATTCCTTAATTATGACATCTAATTTCTCCTTACGGCAATGAAATACATTGTCAAGTACACACATGCAGAAAACAAAGCGTATCGCGTCGTGGTCAAGCGCTTGATATGTCTTACTTAATAGCTTAGCTTCTCTGTGCTCGCTCTACTGGGAGTGTCATAATACCATGTTGCCATGATGATGATGATTATGATGACGATGATGACGACGACAAGTATGATGATGATGATGATGATGATTCCGAGAATAAACTTCATTACAACATACAATACATCTTACATTTACTTTAGTAGTGCTATCAGGCATAAAACGTAGCTACAGTTACTTAGTTTCTTACATTATTATTTTACAAGCTTTCTAAATTAGTTTATTTTTTACAATAATAAAACTCGATCACTATATATACGTATATGATCACTACGCGTTGAACTTGAATGATTTGCAACTGTAAAACATATAGAACGTCGTCATGAACGTCAGTTCAGTTTTCTACCAGCCAGAGATTATTGGAAACTTACAAAGCTTTGACTTGTTTTTATCTCTAGACATTGACGAATGCCAAACTGGAAGCCATTCCTGCGAACAAAACTGCCACAACACCAATGGGGACTATTACTGTACGTGTAAAGCGGGCTACAAATTGTCATCAGACGGGAAAACGTGCGAAGGTAAATCATGTATAGTACGTAATACCAATGTTTAAGGATTCCCCGTGCCTTATGATATTTTTTATTTTGAAAACCATTAATATATAGTTTCGCGACTTGCTGTGAATTAAAGTTATGTTTATTTATTTTTGATTGAGGCTCCGGCAACACGTTATTCGAGCTGACCAGACAGGTAGCGCTCTTTCATGTAAAATAGCTCACCTATAGTCTGAAGTTAAAAATATATTTCAATGAAAGAGGCCCATGTATATGGGAGAATGCTTCATATAGATCATCCTCTTGAGGCGTGGTGGTTTAGTGCGTTGGACTCCGGATCGAGCGGTCCGGGTTCGAGCACTGGTCGGATCATTGTGTTGAGTTCTTGCAAAGAGAACAATGTGAAAGTTAAAACTTTCACATACCTCGGCCTAAAAAAGGACCCCTTTCGGGCGGAGCCTCCCCGTATAGTCCATTATAGGGAGTACCCCCCCCCCCCCCCCCGGGCTTTCCACCTTGGAGCCAAATGGGTACCGGCGAATTGTCAACTGGCAACCTGACAAAATTGCTGGGAGTAGCGATACTCCTAGTCGCCTCGTGCTATGGAAACTACACTTTAGCGGAACAGATAGAATCGGAGAGTGGTATGATATTAGCTGGTCAAAGTAAGAAAAAATGTTTTTCTTAAGTTTACCCGACAACTGATCACTGATATTTGACTCGCAATTTCGTTTAACCGCATGCAATCGTGTCCTGATATCAACATCCCGCAGTTGTCAAACGTTCAAGAAATATTAACTGGCACCACTCCGAGTGACCCAAATTTTGACTTATACTTATGATGGAATATTTCTTGTTTTTTTTCAGCTCAGCCTTGTGTTCAGATCGATCCACCAAGCCACGGTGGGATGACATGCTCAGGACTGGTTACCGATACCAAGTGTACGTTTTCTTGCAAACCCGGATTTGATCTGGTTGGGTCTCATTCCAGAACTTGCTTGCCATCGTCAAGTTGGAGTGGAAATCGGACTTCGTGCAATGGTAATTAACACGCCTTCCATGCCGCTAGAGCACATTTCATAAAATAGTGAGGCTTGGTTCGCTATTTTCGGATATTCGGCAAATCATGTTACAAATTGTTGAGTAACAATTTACACCTTTGCCAAATGTCGGATTCTGGCGGTTTTTATTTTTGGATAACGTAAAGCAGCCTATACGGTATTTTTCAATTTCCATCAGTTACATTGTATCAAACAATACACTAAACTGAAACTTTTTTCTATTTTACGAAGTTGTGTCACATGCATGTTCATGAACATTGTTGAGGGGAGAGAGAGGTCGCTTAACTTTCAGGTGCTGGCTAATATATATTTTCCACGCGGTCGTTATTTTCGAGAATTACTAGAAAGTTGCCGAACTTGTTGTTACTTTCGAGGGGGGAGGGGGGGGGGGGGGGGGGGGGCAATATTTGGTAAATTTATTTGAATTTTTGGTAGCCTGAAATGGTGATTGAAAATGCTTATAGAAAGCGTAGAATTGTGTCTAAAGGTGTATTGATTGCGTATCACCCTTAACCACTTAATTTTACTAAACTGTTTGAAAAATAAAATTGCACTGTAGCTTAATTGTTTACTTTTCCTTTAGCAAAACACTGTGAAGATCTGACGACCACACTTGAGAGTCAAACTCTTTCAGTTCCTTGTTTTAAGTCCTTTGGCTCAACTTGCTATTTTGGATGTCGCCGAGGGTTTTTCTTGCAAGGGGATGGACACGCAAACTGCAGTCTCAATTCCAAAGGCGACGCAGTGTCTTGGAACATTGGGACGTTTTCATGTGAAGGTATTTTTTTCATCGGTTGATTGTAACTGAGTATAAAATACAAAAACTAC
The DNA here is from genome assembly GCA_029204205.1 of Desmophyllum pertusum. Classification (NCBI taxonomy): domain Eukaryota; kingdom Metazoa; phylum Cnidaria; class Anthozoa; order Scleractinia; family Caryophylliidae; genus Desmophyllum; species Desmophyllum pertusum. The sequence goes on along the minus strand of MU825427.1, from coordinate 7,315 downwards.
ACAGCAGTATCGATCACGTGATGCTTCCCAGAAGTAGTGGCAATATACACTAGCTCCACACATATAGTTACAAGTACATTATATATACAAGAACAGAGTGTTTATTTAACTTGAAGATAGTTAAGCTTTCCTCAAAAAGCGTACACTTTACAAAGCGGAAAAAGGACATATACATATGTCTTGGTAAATTAAAAATCTAGTATCTCGCAAAACAGTAACAAAGAAATAGCTAACTCATAACCCATGTTTCTTGTACTGATAACTTCATTGTCTGCCTTTCAATAACAGCGATTAACACTTGTCAGCCAAATCCATGCAGACATGAAGGGAAATGCTTGGCCTTGGACGAGAGAAAATTCACTTGCAATTGCGAAGGGACCGGGTATAAAGGTAATCAATGTCAAACCGGTTTCGTCACCACACCAATCTTTCCAAAGCTACGCACTGATATCAGGTCTGAGCATATTTCTCTTCTGGCACGACCATCGCAACGCCTAAAAGTGTCCTTGTACTCAGAGAAAGGAGTTACGTTTGAGCCACCGTCAATGGAAATGACATTTTCGAAACGAAAAGAAGTGTTTACAGTAGAAGTAGAAAAACCAGGAATCCGAGCAATTACTTACCGTCTTGAAGGAGAAAACAAAGATGATTTCGAGACTCCTGAAAGAGGCGTGTTGTTTACTGAACCGGAAATTTCGCACAACAACAGTCTGAAGATAAAGCTATTTCTTCTCAAAGGCGAGCTACCCATTGGCTGCGAGGAACATTACACAAAAGAAAAACTCTCGTGTGAAATACGTCTGTTATCTACCGCCCCGTGGACGGGGACTCCTCGATCTACCAATGGTATCGTGCACTTGGCAACTGCCAATAACCAAAATATCCCACTATCGCTAATTGGTTTAAATTTGAAAGACGCCTATGTATCACGGGATAAGATGATTGAGGCCGGTATTGCTAAGACTTCCTCGCCTAAAGAATTTTCACTTTCGCATCTAAAAAATGGAACATGCCAGCTAAAAGTAGCAAATTCGAAGGATCTAATGGAGCTAATAGGTAATGACGCGTTTGTCTCGTCGTTTATGCATGCCCTTTCAGAAATGGCACCAGAATGGCTTAATGTGGCTGTCAGTGAAACCAACGAAGCTTTTGATATTCCAAACATTGTTGCTAATCTAGCATCTGATTTGGAACACTGTTCAGGATTTCCCTTAAATCAAGCATCAAGCCTCGCCTATTATCGCCCTGCCGTCAACTATAAACTGCGCATTGCTCAAAACGAAGTAGTTTTGTTTGCCGACGGAAGAACCTGCTTTGCCATAAATATCTGCAAAAATGGTTTATTCATTAACTTTCCCAAAGAACAGGCTGAGCTTTTGAAAGGTACTGTGGATGTATTTCGAGACATGAAGGACAGCGGACTCGATCTCCAAGTGGATTCCATTGGTCTTTTTGAAGAAAGGGAAACTGCTCGTTTTGTCGAGGGAATCATTTGGAATGGAATGAAACTACAACGGTTATCTCCGTTCGAATACAATATGTGGCTAAAAGGAAGCCTTCGATGGCAAATGAAGACAACTGAGCTGCTTTTCGTGACGTTTAAGGTGACTGGGGAGACCATCATCAAATCCGAAAATATTGACAGTGTAAGTATAACAAAATAGTCTAAAATTCATGTAACCACTTCAAAAACGTTCTCATTTCTTACTTATATAGTTGTCGTGTGACGATTCCATTGCAGAAATTTGCTCCTTTACACTGGTTTGAAAAATACCCCAAATTTGGCCTGGTGATAAAAACTTCAGTCACATAAATGAGTCACTAGTTTTAACTAATCACTATTCGGCGACTTTACGTTTATGAGTTGGTTGACAAGTATTGTGACCTGAGAAATATATTATTCTGTCAGTGACACAAGCTACTCGGAAAAAACAAATTCCGAGTTCCCCCAACAGGAGTCGAACCTATGACCTTCCGCATACCGGTCGGACGCTCTACCACTGAGCTACAGGAGACTCGTGGGAGCTAAGGCCATATAACTAGGTTCAAGTGTGACAAACATCCCGCATACTGCTAGGATTAAAAGAGAAGAGAAGAGACCTGTTCGTACCTTTTTTACAATGACACAGCCAGAAAATATTATGCAATAGGAAGGCTTCATGGAAAGTACATCTGCAATAGCCCTTTTACGTTTTAAAATAACCATATTCTTAATAGCAAGCATAAGTTACCCGATAGTTGCGTGTATCGATGAGGAAAATGGCCGGAACTAATTTTGATTTATTCCACAACAGCTTTTTACCGATCGTATGTCTCAACGGATGGAGATGCAGTTGAAGGGAAAAGCGTTGGTGAACATCACTGGAAAAGCACTGAAGAAATACTTTTCCTTGAATTTCGGTTCAACTGCAGTCACTGGAAAGGCCGTCTTGGGAGGTAGGAAATGCTAATATAACGTGATAAAGAGTGATCTATACTTTGTATTCAAAGATCCCCTCAATCAGGGTTAGCCAAAACCAATGCCGACCCCGCTCAATACCAACACGTGGGTTGTATACGATTATTTAAATACATATAAATAAGCCCCAAGTCGGTAGAACCTTCGATTTCCAAGCCTTCTTCTGACTTCTCTTAGTGACACCACAGGTTCTCCATGGCAATAATGAAGGTTAAAGAAATGTAAACATAAAGCGTTGACTGCATACTAGCATTCAGTTAATTGATAATTGGCTGCCGATGTAGGTTCTGTACATATTCCAGATATGGTATTCAACATGAGTATATTCAAGCTAAGGATAAACAGACGGAACAGCCAGTTGCACCTTTTAGTCCCATTATAACGTTTCTGGAGTGTGAGTGTGTGCAAGAGGGTGTATATTAAACATCCTATTTTTTAGCTGATTGGCATTACAGAAAGAGAATAATTCGTTGGCTTGCATATCTCAAATTAAATACTGCCGTTTGTAGCTTTGTTAAGAAGGAAGCTCGGTTTCCTAACTAAAACTTTAACCTAATTAACTGAATCGCCATCTTTTCTTTTTATCAAATCTTCTTTTGATATTGGAATTCTTTCTATTGAAATTTGCTTGGTATTTCCTCGAAAATGGTACAGAAATTTCTAAAAAAAAAAACATTAAATAGAGTACCGACAGTAATATGTACTTAAAAATATTTGTTCATATATTTTTCTGCATTGAACCGACATATATTATTTTTTTAAGATTATCAGTGAGACTTTATCGCAGTGAAAAGCTACTTGTTTGAAAAAAAAGGGGCCTCAGACTCTGATTTTTTGTCACCATTAGGAAAAAACATTTGCAGCAAGAACGCCCAAGGCATCTTCTTGACGTCGGAAAGATCTGCCAGCAACCTTTTGAATGAAAGCCCTTTTTCAGCTTACATTCGGCCAACAAGGACTGAACCAGTTCGTTTGGCAATTCTCGCGTCACTCAGCGGGGGCAGGCAAAACAAAATTCTCAACATCGGGGAAGTTAAACTCTTTCTGAACTACCTTAATTTTTTTGTACCGGTACTACAAAACGTCCTTCGCGAAGCAAATTTGATTTTACCTGAGGGTAAAGTTGTTCTGAAAGGTTCTCTGCAGATGATGCAACACCTAAACGACTTAATGCAGGAAATGGACCTAGTGGTGGCTGGTAAAAGAATAAACGGAACAAACGTCCTTACTCTTCTCCACCAGATTAACAGTAAGATCGAATATATGAAAAAAATCATAGATCTTATAACAGAACGCTCTCTCTTATCGAGCGACAACGCCACCTTTGCAGAGCTGTTACGTATGATCGAAAAAGTCCAGGCACGCTTCCCAAACCCTTTACGTGTCAACCTTGGAGGTGAACACGTTAGAACAAATTTGCAAGGAATAAGCTTCTATCTTCGGTGTAATCTTTGCATAGGAAAATTGTGCATTGATGATTTGAGTACCACAATTGACTATCTTGCTGAAGGAAACTGTTTTCCGAATGCGCCAGTATCAACGTTCCGCGCGAAAGGGAAAGTCCTAAAGACGATGCCGTTAAGTGCAGGGAATGTTTTGACACTTCCAAAGGGACAGGTCGTAGATATGGTCTTTCCAAGAGACTCTGACATAGTGTCGGCAAACTTCACAGGAGCAATTCAATTGTTTGAAATTAATCAAGAAACAAATGTTACTTTAGACAAGGAGCAGTTATCGTTTCAAATACAAGGAGAAATCTTCAATAAGTACATGGCGAATATGAGAGTTGCGGCAGATACTAATTACGCGCTGGACTGGAGTTCGTTGAGTTTTACAGTTGATGGAAGAATGATGAATTCATCTTTACTTTCACAATCTCTTCAGACAAGAGTAATAAACTTCGCCAAATATCTTGTTCACAAAGCTGCCAAACGAGTTGGAAAGTGTGAAGAAACTATTTTACGTGTAGAACAAAGACTACTCTTGGCAAAGAAATTGGTTGAGGAAAAGCAATCCATTTTGAACGATGCATCACGAGAAAATCAAAGAAAGAGCTCGAAACTCCGAAGAATAAACAGCGCATATGAGAAAGCATCGACACTGCTTAACTCCTCTTTGACGCAATTTCTAAAGGTAAAGAACAAAAAAAATTGTGAACTACAAAACTGCAGCTACATCAACACTAACACTTGCATACCAACGGTATGTCAAAAGAAAATTATTGTGACCTATGCCGTGCCAAACTGTCGCAAAGAAAAGGAATCGTTAGAAGAAGAAGTTGTGGTTTCGAAGGTAGAGGAAGAGGAAGAATGGGTCCAAACATACGTTGTTCTACGTCACTCTGATTGTGGAAAAACTAGTAAAGTTATAACAACTGTTGGTATAGTAGCTATACCGTATTTTCCAGTAGTTGGTGCTATTGTGACCGTTTTTGGCCTGCTATATGACAGCGTGTTTGGCTGCGATGATTACAAAGTAAAGGTACCAGGCCCTAAAGTAAAAGTAATACATAAAGTAACAAAAAACTTCCGCGAATCTAGAAAAGTGGAAATCGAGAACTTTGTGTGTGATAGAGAAAAGACAGAATCTGTAATTTCTGGTTACAGTCCCTATGAATGCTGCAAACAAGATGATGGTAGTAAGATAACGGTTCTAGATCCAAACTGCGTCTCCCACAACTCGTACTGTTTCAGGAACATGTCAATACTCGCTGATGAAATTCGATTTGAAAACGAGACCATGTACGGAGAATTTCAAACCATGATGAACAAAGGAAAGCAGGCCACTCTCGCTCAGCTGGAAGCAAGCAAGACCAGAGTAAAGTTCGATATGGCTGAAAAGCAGTTAGAGCTTGCTCGTGCTCGCCTCAAGCAACATGAATTTGCTCAGAAAGCCATTAATCTCACAACAGTAAGATTGCGTGAAAAACTGGGTCTGAAGCTTGGTGAAAAAATGAAGAATCTTGTAGGAAAAGCTCTAATATCCGTGGATAGCCTCGCGTTTTCCGTGTCAATGACCAGGTCATCGTCAAAGGTGCGGTTTCCACTAACGGGATTTGTAAGAACATTTGAAGGCTCAGACAAAGCAATTCAGTTTCCCATGGATTTTAGAAAAGAAAACGATTCTCTAGCCTTAGCATCGAAACTGATTGTTGAGACCATGTTTGGAACATCCCGTTCAAGACGACGAAGGTCCGTTAGGGAAGAACTTGTTACGTCCAAGAAAAATGAAAGTACTTTTCTACTCGAACAACATGGATGCCTTTTTTCGCAAGAAGCTCATATTTTCTTTACTGATATCGTTGAATCTCTGGCTGTTGTCATCAAAAATAAGAAAGAACTTGAAGAAGCCATGTCTGCAGGAATAAGAGGCTTAGAGGAACTCCCTGGTGTAGAAGACAAAGCAGGCGAATTTTCCACAGAACCCTCGCAGCAGATTCGTACATACTTCAGCGATACCATTCAGTATCTGAAAGACGCGCAGCTCAACAACTCTGGAACGATCTCTTGGAACAACACATTAAACGATTTTCGTGGATTCTTAGATGTCTTATCGCAGAACAAGAACTTCACAGAATGTTCAGGGTTTCAGGATTGTACTGACTATTTCTTTGACAGTTTAGAAGAGATGTATGAAATGGAATATCACCCCCGAGCAGTCGAAATAAAAACGATGCTAAACGCATTAGAGAAGATCATTGGTAGTATGCTGGAAGAGGACCATGCGATGTCTACACTGGAGGACATGATATTGCAAGCAAAGGTGCTGATCAACAGCAGCAATGATGACGTAATACTTTGCGGCAAGAAACCAAAAATCGTGAGGAATTCTCCGGTAAAACTCGTGGCAATCCTTGGTGAAACTGTCAATTTAGTGTGCGAGGTTAATAGTACACTAGAGGTGGAATACTTGTGGACGAAGAATGACCAGCCACTGGAGGAAACTAATAGCACCGTGCTTAAGCTAGAAAATGTCACCAAAGAAAGTGAGGGGGCCTACAAGTGTCAAGCTTCCAACAAGAGAGGTAGTACTGTGTCCAATGTCACCATTTTGGTGGTGCATCAAAGGCCAAATATCACGGAACAACCACCTGATGCCCAGGGGCTTGTTGGAGATGAAATATTTTCAATGGTCTGCAACAGCACCGGAATTCCTCGACCATTGACAGAGTGGTTCTTTATTCCAATGAAAGGTGACAACCATGATGCGGTTCGCGTAAACACAACTGCGCCAGTTCTTCAAATGCCAAACCTGACCACAGCAAACGCTGGCTTTTACTACTGCAACGTGTCTAACTTACATGGCAAAGTCCAAAGCAGAATGGCCACACTGGACGTTTTAAGATTTGTTCCAGGCGTGCCAAGAATTGTAGTGAGCCTGAAGCTGAAAAAATGCATGTCTGCAACATCTCCGGGAAACAACAGGTCACAATGCAACGGCAACGCGTCAATTAAATATCAAGTTGATTCCGCTGCTTTTGAATACATCACTCAGAAAATGTTTGAGCGCATGAGATGGCCAGTGGAAAAAATAGAAAGTGAGCACTACGAACCTTTTCCTAATGCTTCAGTTTCGTTTGTTGTTAATGGAGACGACTCCTCCATACCAGAAGGAAAGAGGCGCGAGGCACTGAATAGTTTTGCACTGTCAAGACGACGAATGGGAAACAGCTTGAAGAGGCTTTATTCTGCCTTAGAGGAAGACGGTATGAAGTTTAAATGGAAAAATGTAACCATCAGTGGTGATAAGGAGAGCCTTGTGTTTGGGTTCCTTCCCCAAAGGTGTCCAAATGGAACGAGACGTCATGAAAATGGATTTCTATGTGGTAAGTGAATGTTCCATGTTACTCCAAAGTAA
>MU825426.1:817522-830022 GCA_029204205.1 Desmophyllum pertusum | reverse complement strand
AAAATTATCATGGGCACGGGGAATCACTCTCTTAGATCATCCTCTCTTGAGACTGATGCGACAATCCCGAAAGGTATTGTGGGTATTTTAAGTCACGGTTCCTTGATTCAGCATTTCAGGGAAATCTGAGAAAATGGCACGAGACGCCATGGACGTATGTTTGCGAGTGCTAAAAGAAAGCAACAAAGTAGGTTCGACAGCTACAGTGTCAGGAACGTACCTTGCTGATCATATCCCTGATTACTTTCGGGATTGTCGCCTGCGCTTTTTCTCCGACAACCTTTCTCGAAAACAGCTGTATTTAAGCCTGGTTTTCATATGTCGGGGAAATCCCAGACCATCGGGGATTTTGTTATTTCCCGACCGTCCCATATTTGTCCGACCTTACCTTACCTTACCTCGTCGTGTTTTCATAAGTCGGCAATGACTGGGACGGTCGGGAAATAACAAAATCCCGAAGGTCTGAGACTTTTCCAGACAAATGAAAACCAGGCTTTACCATTAACCACATAGTGTCATACACACGGCGCGTTCATAACATGCTCAACTTGTAAATCTACAACCTTTGCTTAACCTAGGCATCCTGATGGGTAAGGAACCCAGTTACCACCAGGACCACCAGCTTGCAATTACGGCAGATGGTGTGTTTGGGACATATCCATGATCACAAACAACATTACACTTGTCTTCAATATTGTTTTGTCCTTTCTGCAAACAGCGAGCAGGTTCAATTTTTCCATTAGAAGGCCGTCCCGCGGTAAATTCTGAACATGTCTACCTGCGGAACACGGCGAAGAAAAAAGGAAAATTATTGATAACAAATTGTAGAAATACTATTGTGGTATATTGATCGACATTACTAATTAATACTTGGTATTTAATACCACACAGTAAGCTATGAGATATTATTATTCAACAAATTGTAGCACTGTCCAAATATGGTCATCGTGCACTCAATATCTGTCGACCGTACTCAACAGGTATCCTGCGATATATGTAATTTCGTTTACGCGCGGTAAAATGTTCAAGTCAGTTCTTGAAATAAAAGTGAATAATGTTGTTTTTAGTTGTGTTATCCATTTGTTGAATAATAAAACAATTATCCTGCTCAATCTTGCGAAATATCGCCTGATTTTAGCCAACTCGGCCTACGGCAGCCTACGGCCTCGTCGGCTAAGTATAAGGTGATATTCCGCGCGATTTCGCGGGATAATTGTTAAATATTCAGCATTCCACTGATACATTAGCTGTGAGATATTTACTAGTATTACTAGTACAGCAGGATTGTTGTTTTATAATTTCTTAAGATTTTAATAGTACTAAGTGTATATCGATTGCAAGGTGCGCAGACGTTCACGTAATAATTCATGTTTATACTTCTTGTTTTTCTTCTGAATTAACTGCATGTCGCATAATACTGGCTACCGTAAATACTCTCATATGATATCGATCGATAGCTGAACAATAAAATTTTAATTGACAGCCGCTTTAAGTTTCGCGCCAAAACCACGCGGCTGCACATAGGCTGCACCACTGTCTGAACTCGTTTCTAAGTCTTTTTCAGCTCCCTTTGGAGCGATCTCCATATGTACCATTTTAGTTGTTGCTACATACGTTGACAAGATGATCGGTCCTTTCCGATATGTCCTTCTTTACAAATGCACTGGAAGCCGCTAGGGTAGTTTCTACAAGTAGTTGTCGTCTGTCGCAGTTATCCTTTCCCTCTTGGCATTCATCGATATCTTGGAAAAAAGTGTGGAAACGAACTATTAGACGTGGACATAATGCAGCTCTTCAATTAAGAAACATTCTCAAACTCATTCATAATTCATCACGTTAAAAACAAAGGAAATCATAACCGTGTCGGAGGTTAGATTTCTTTAGTACGATTCTGTTTTCTCTGTTTACAGCTTAGTTTTAGTTTCGTTTGAGAAAGATATATCAAACACTCGAGACAGTGTTTCATCACATTTCCAAACACACTCGAATTTCGTCAAAAATACTCCGCTGCGCGTCGTATTTTCAACTCTCTTCTCGGTGTTTGAAAATCGGATGAAACAACAGTCTCTCGTATTTGACATTAACGTACATTGTCTTCTGTTGGTCTAAGTTCTCAAAATATCGATTAATATATCCGACCGTGTAAATGTATGGAATAATATGTTATTGGTTTTATGGCTGCAAAGATATTATGCTCATTCAAGTTTAAAGGATTTGTATGGGGAAAGTCATCCTGGCCAGCTGACTAGCTGATCGTTTTCATGATTTTGATGTTTTATGATCTCCTATCACCTCAGGATATGTTCTTAAAATTCAACACAATGATTTGTCTGCTTACAAATGTACAAATGTGTCGTTTAGGCGAAAAACGCAACGGCGGCCATTTTAGTATCAGGTGTAAAAAAGTGATGAATGACAGCTGTCAGTTAAAATATGGGTCAATTGTCAGTCAACTGCTAAAGGATTTATTCGTATTTTGTTGCGTACAAACAACCTTGACAGCGATAACCATCCACTACTTATAACCATCCCGACAGCCACAGCGATAAGAACCCAGGCTATTGTGACAATACTCACTGCACCCGCCATTATTTATCCCACATTCATTCACATCTGTAAAAAAAATTAATCGTTAGGTGTTTTAGAGTCTTTTAGAGAAAGGATAATGACATATTTTTCAATCGGGGTTGAAATAGAATACTCTCATGATGGGGGTGGGGGGGGGGGGGGGGAAGGGGAGGCAGGGGTCTCCCTTCGGGGTGTAGTTCCCGCCTCCTTGTACTTTCTCTATTACAAAATATTATATAATATTGCGACTTTGTTTTCCTATTCCATTGCCGTCTAATTCTTAATGAAATAAATACAAACAAACAACTTCACTCTTACCTTCACAACGGTTTTGATAATTTGTGCGGTAACCCTGTGGACATGAGCACGTGAATGAACCAATGGTGTTATGACACGTGGCAACTTTGTCCGGACACCCGCAGAGTCTTTACATTCATCGATATCTTGAGAAAACAACAAAAAAGATAAATAACAATCATCTCCATTTTGATGTTATTTTACCGCGGCAAAGGAACTGGTCTTGGAGTGGGGTACAAATGATGATGATGATGATGACGACGACGACGACGACGACGATGATAATGATGATGATGACGACGACGACGACGACGACGACGATGATGATGATGACGACGACGACGACGACGACAATGATGATGATGACGACGACGACGACGACGACGACGATGATGGCGACGACGACGACGACGACGACGACGACGACGACGACGACGATGATGACGATGACGATGACGATGATGATGATGACGATGATGATGATTATTATTATTATTATTATTATTATTATTATTATTTAAAACAATTCAAGGTAAGAAAAATAAGTATGGTATTCGAGGTCAATGTGTTGTGTCCTTAGGCAGGACACGTTACAGTTCCTCTCCTGACCCAGGAGCATAAATGGATACCAGCAAAACTGTTAGGGCAATCTGATGAAATGCTGGGGTTGTCCTGTGATGGACTAGCATCCCATCCAGGGGAGACATAATAGTCCTAGTCACTTCATGCTACAGAATTTTACGGGTGTAAAACAGGGAAGAATTGTGGACAATCTCTTGGGCTACTTACCCACACATCCACCAGATGTTTTTTTCAAACCCTTTGCGCAATTTACTGAAATAAACGAAGATGGACATAAAATAAATATATTGAACACCTTTGAAGCTTCATTCTCAAATTTATTTTAAAATAATTCATACGTAGGTTGGAATACCTGATCTAATTAGTACAGAGTTTTAAGATTTTATTTCACCGTTTACTCTTTAGATTTTGTTAATTTCGATTGAGAAGAGTATCAAACACTTGAGACATTGTTTCATCACATTTCCAAACACCTCGAATTTCTAGTCGCCAAAAATACTCCGCTACACGTCGTATTTTCAAAAGTTGAATGAAAAATTCTCTCTCGTGTTCGATGGAATATATTTGTCACAAAAAACTATAGATCCTTAATGCATTCTTTTGACACCCTCCCCCACTGATCTTGTTAATGATTTGGATACAACATGACCCGCCATTTCGCCGGGATCTTCGGTCAAACATCTCGATGCCAGCACGCACAATGGTTCTTATACACTCACTACACAAAATGCGATTCTTGTTTTCTGACAACGAGGGCAGCTTTATTAAGAGATCCTAAATGGAGGCGCCGGGATCTAAATATGTTCGGTTCCATGTTTGTCGATTTGCTTCAGTAGTTTTTTAGTTTCCAACAGCGTTAATCAAATGCTCTTCACTTACGTGAGATCGTATTCCATTGGTACTTCACTTCCTTGTTGAAAAAAGCATGTAACGCCCGCCTGACGGTGTTTTTACATAAACCTGCAGTGACGGAAGAATAAAAAAAATGAAGCAAATATACGAATCGTAGCTTCTATTTACAATATGTTTATTGATGATTCTTCCTTTAATTTTTCAGTCTATATTTTAATTGTAATATATCACACCGCTTAGCCTACTGTAGCACTCCCGGTTAGCCTGAGAATGATTAGCTTTCCGAGTTTTGTGGGTTAGGGTAACGTCTGTCTGGTTTGGAGTCGACCATTATTGTCGTAGCCAGGTTGTCATGAGGCTGTTGACGTACCTGTCTCAGATACCAATAGTCTTGCCAAAGTCCTTTTTGCACCAAGCGTATTTTGACAGCGGAAATTGCTCCAACATTCACTGGATCATTTATCGCGAACCGTCTGACACTGCACATAGAAACACATTCATATTTCAAAAACAGTCGACTTGTAATAAACTAGAAATACGCGCAATTATTTATGTTAAAATACAAAACGTTTTGAAAGGACTTTATAGAAAGAAATTCGATAATTCATCCATGATAGTTGTTACCGTGGAAACTAGGCTGAAATAGCAGAGATCAATGACATAAGGGCGAGCTTAGACGTAGAAGGTGGAGCTGTTTAGGACACGTACTCAGGAGAGAGGGCGAGAACGACTGCATGACCGCACTAGGGTGGACCCCAGAAGGTCGAAGGGCAAGAGGAAGACCAAAGACGACTTGGAGAAGAACTGTGGAAAAAGAGAGGAACAAGGCCCGGGGGACTCCATATAAAAGTGACGGGGTGATCGTCGAAAATTTTGAAAAGAACCCCTAAAAGGTACCAAATCTCGTTTTGTGGGTGTGGCTCGAATTCATTTTCACCCCTAAGAGGTACCAATTCTAAGACAAAACTAGTTGCTGTCGTATTTTCCCCCGCAAAATACCCTAAAAGGTACCGGAATAACTTTAAACGGCAGCCATTTTAGATTTCAACACCCTAAGCGGTACCAAACCACGAATTTTAACGGCTAAAAGGTACTGCGATCACCCCCGTCACTTTTATATGGAAGTCTCCCTCCCCCCCCCCCCTCTCCCCCCCCCCCCCCGGAGAAAAAGGCAGGATGGGCGAGTTGGAATGTGGCCAAAGCAGCGGCACAGAACAAGGCGGGTTGGGAAGGCAGTGTGATGGCCTTATGCAACCTCATGCAACCTCATTCCCAGGGTCTCTCTTCTTCCCGCCACGAATAGAGACCCTGGGAACTGGGCCTAAGGGTCTACATTTTAATTCACGCGTCATAGTGATATTTACCTTTTCGCATAAAATTCTCCCGGTAAATCATGAACTCCGGTCTGCGTACCTCCTTGCCCCACAAGGATGATTGACACTTTGTCTGTCGTCCCGCCATAAGTCGTAGATATAAAGACGCTATAGTCTAATAAAAAAGACAAAAAAAAAATGGCAACGTTTATCAACCAGATAACATACATGTAAAACGTGAACTTACAAAACATTAAAGACGTCCCCAGGCGCCGTTGCGAGCGGGAAAACAGGGAGCGCGGGGCTTGATGAGTCCCACAACCCCACGCGCACCGCGCTCAAACAAGGAGCGACGCCTGGGGACGAGGCAGAAACTGAAAGGCGTCGAGAGGATATGGGCCTATGTGTCTCATTGGCATATGAGTGTCATAGAGAATATAGTTTTCGCGAAATAACGGAAATACGAAGGTGAGGCTGATTACAAAGATTGTGGTTGTTAATTTCATCACTTGAAACCAAACGAGCCTCTTTCACTTCATGTACTTTCCGTGGTGAAACTTAACTTGAAATTTAACTACAAAACGGCAGTATATTCAGCCGGCTGCTTAATAGGGGTTGGCCGCTTAATAGGGGTTGGCCGCTTAATAGGGGTTGGCCGCTTAATAGGGGTTGGCCGCCTAATAGGTGGCCGCCTAACAGGGGTTCGACTGTATACTCATGTCTCAAAACAGAATAACTTCAGGAGGGAAATTAAACATGTAAAACTGTCTATAACGCTTTTAATATATTATCATGCAAAGTTTACCGTTACTAATAAAACCAAAAAGGTGTTAACTCAAACTGAAATTCATACACATGTTTCCGTTGCCATAGGTGCTCTAACGTTGATTTCAATAATTTTAATTGCCCTCGGAAAATGATGTCAACATATTCATCACATAAAAGAACTTCAACTCAGTGCCAACTCATCATTCGAGAGAAATGTGAACATTTTGACGACGTTTGTGCATTTTTCTGCACAGCGAGCGTGTGAAAGTTAGCAGCTGTTGTACATTTTATCGGAGTCTTATGGACTAAAAAATTAAACATGCAAAATCAAATTTAATTATCATTCTACTGAGAAAAACAACTTTTACTTTTGCTTTTCTCGACTATCATACAATCACCATACCTTTTTCACGTAACTAAACATTTCGTACTCTACGAGAATGAAATTGGTTTCAGCCGGTCCGATCGAGGTTTGAAATGTTGAAGTGACTGATTGTTGAAATTTGTCAGCGTCTTGTAAAGCCTTTTGTCTTTGTCTGATTATCGGTCCGCGGTTCCAAGAACAAATATGTCCAATATGACTGACTGGTAATAAAAATGCTCCAAAACAGCTTCGTAAACGTTCACTGCAGTAATAAACGTAAAACGTTCACATACTTACCATAAGCCGTAACAACTTGGACATACAACAAGCTTAAGCCAAGAAGTATGGGAAGTAGCGAACGCCTCATTTTGAGGTGAGATGTGTTCGCTCCAAGACCACTGTTGACTGAACTGCACGTAGAAGACAACCAGGCAGTTTATAAAGATAAAAGAATGCTCGCCTCTTTAAGTCAGCGCAACCGGAACAAAGCGCGAATAGCGATCGATTATAACACGCGCTTGACTAACCAATCGGAGTGTTTAACGACCGAACAATATGAGCAAGAACTAGCCAATAGAATGGTATTTAAACGAAAGGAAAACTAAATGAAATTGTGGCGTGTTTAAACGTGCTTTAGAGATGGATGCATCACCAAGACAAGAAACCTCATTACCTTTCCCATCGTTGCAATTAAGCTTTACATTAAACAGCTGTGTTCTATGTTTGCTACACGATAACTTATGCGCTATTTTGTTAATAATTATGACCACTGTACGCCTTCTAGAAAGAAAACAAAATTTAAAGTTGGTTTCGACTTTTGTATGTTGGTCGAGTATAAATCGTACAAATCATTAAGTAAAAAAGAGAAGAGAAATTTCACCATGTTCTCGTTGAAGATAGAAGAAAACAGGTGGAAATTGACAGATTTACTGATTAACGTTTACGGTAGTTCTATAATCAAATATTTAAAATGCAAGCAACAAATGTTTATGCCCAAAGGCTGAACCGTGTAACCAATAGAATTACTACATGGAAAGGCGAGTGTACTTGGCCTTTGATCATGTTCAATTTTTACAGTTCATTAAAAAGTGTGTCATTGTTTAAACAGCCGTATCTTTGTCGAAAGATAGAACAAACTTATTTTAAATTTTTACACAGTGTTGACTGTGATACGCCGGCAAATGATCCCGGCCGGCAAATGATCCCGGGCCGGCAAATGATCCCCAAATTGGCCGGCAAATGATCCCCGGACCGGAAATGATCTCCACAAATGATACCGAGTAAAATAAGGAATGGCGTGGAATCACTGGAAAATGTAATTTCTGACGATTGAGTGACGCAGGAACGATAAAGTCAGAAATTGCTATTCTGACGGCACGATAGAGAGGCTTTGGTATTGTCATGTGACCTTTAAGGGTATTTAAGAGTTTTAGCGGGTAATATTAGTTATTCTACGTTGGTCAGTCTTCTGTGCGTTCGTTGTTCGTTTAGTTTTCTTTTTTATTTTAGAAGCTAAAATAGAGAGAGATGTAAAAATTGAGCCTGAGCTATACATTAGACTGAGCTATACATTTAAAACTGAGCTATACATTAAACTGAGCTATACATTAAACTATATTAACAACTTAATAACATTTAGTACCTCTTCCCAGAGGTTCAGTGCCGCTGCATTAGAAAGGGAATATGTTTCCACACATTTTTTGGCCACATCTAAAGAGTGGTTTTTAGTGGGTTTTTCGCATCTGGCGCGGTACATCTATGTATTACAGGCCTACTGTATGAGTATTTACTGAGCTGTAATTTCTTCCAGTATTGATTATCAGAATAATGTATTGAGATTCATTGTAAGTTGATGACTGACTGGCTCATCCTAAATAAACTATTTCACATTGAATGGCTCGTGTTAGTGTAGTCAGAATTTAAGGTTTCTATTATCTAGCAAAAGTATACATCAAGCGATTCCACAGTCACAGAGGGTGGCAAAGGGTTTTTTGCGTGATGCGTGACGCGTGACATGAAAGTGTTTGACAGGAAAGATCAAAGTTCATGCACGAGGTTCTGCGCGAACATGGCGCGATTGTCTTTGCTGTTTGCCCTTGTGCTTGCTTTCGTTTTGCCGCGTCGCCATCGCATTGTGGCCACCCTCGCATGCAAAGGCCGAAAATAGCAGAAAAAAGTCGTAAGACTACACGTGCAATTTTCACGGCTTTTTTAAAAAATCGCATCGCCTGTGCAAGTCCGCGCGGCTTAATAAAAAAAGACATGTTCCAGTTTTGTTGGGTTAAACTGTTACTTGATTTCGCTTTGTAGACTCTTGTAAAACTGAGGAATTTGCCTCTGACTGTTGCGCATGTCGTTTAAAGTTAAAAACAATTATGTTGAATTAGTTATTGTTTGTACTGAACTGTGGACGTTGCCTTCAACAGCTGTACAATTCTTTTCTTATAACAATTTAAAATCTGGATATTTTGCTTACATTTGAAAAAAATGCTGTATAATTGAGAATTGTTTTTAATCCAATTATCCAAAGTGTAGATTCCCACGCCATTCCCACTTTTTGGTGAGGGATCATTTCCGGTCCGGGGATCATTTGCCGGCCAATTTGGGGATCATTTGCCGGTCGGGATCATTTGCCGGCCGGGATCATTTGCCGGCTTGTACAATACCTCATCGAAATTTTTTTCGCGACAACTAATTTTGGGATTTTGAATGGGCGATACTCGCGACCGTCAATTTTTCGCATTAGTTATAGCCCGGGTTCATTATATAATTAGTTCAGGGCATTGTTTAAAATACACTAACCATAACCTACTGACACGACTATCAGGTAAACGCGCACAATCTGATTGGCTAGCCGTCCTAACAGGGGAGGTGAATGGTACGTCTTTCAAAACTCCGATTACAGGTCTCGCGAAATTTAGTCGAATTTCACAGGTCTCGCAGTCTCGTTTTGAGCGGTTTCTGTATGTCTCGCAGTCTCGTTTTTTTCTCAAAGGCATGTCAAAGTCTCAATTCGGTCTCGCAGAGAAAAACGCTAGTCTCGCCGTCTCGCAAAGTCTCGAAGTTACCATTAGGGGTGGCCGAATGGTACAATCCGAGACTTGCCGAGACGCCGAGACCCTAGTTTAAAAATCCGAGCCCGAGACTTGAATTTGTTTGTAAAATCCGAGCCCAAGACTTAGCGCTCCAAAAGCGCTTTTCAAAATCCGAGACTCCGAGATGCGTTTTCACTAAGCGCCGAGATTGCGAGACTCAGCCTACGGCGGCCTTCGGCCTCGTCGGCTAAGCATCAGGCGATATTCCGCGCGATTTCGCAGGATAATTGTTAAATATTTTCGCGCCAAATGGAGAGTTATTGTTTATATAGTTCCTCGACAGAGACACTCTATTGTTTAAATAGAAACCTTGCCCGTCTAATTGTTAAATATTTTCACCATGCATGCAGCTAGAAAACATAAAATAATAAAAATAATAAAATAAAATAAAATAAAATAAAAAAATAAAAAAAACACAAACTACAACTAGACCTTGGTTGCTGACTAATCCCCCTGCTCATATCGCTCATATACAGTAATTGCCTTCTAACTCCCCATCCACCACGCCCCTAACTGTGCAGTGTGGAAAAGAAAAAAAGAAGAAAAAAAAGAAAACAGATCACGGGCCTGTCCGGGTGTCGAAACCGGGACCTCTCGCACCCGAAGCGAGAATCATACCACTAGACCAACAGGCCTGAGTGATCACTGCTCATTCAAACTAAGTCTTGTTTAAAACAGGTGTTTATGAATACAAGTTCACCAGTTATTGCGTGGAAAACTAATTTTGGACGCAGTTCCTTGCAAACCTTGTCCCAGGGCCATCTCCGCTTTCAAAATGGCGGGTGGGCGCGAAGAAGACCCTGGCGAAGAGCAGGTCACGTGACCACAAAATTAGCCAATCGTGTGCCCCGCCGCCATTTTGAAACAATCAAAATCTCCAACATTTTTGGAGACACGTGACCTGCTCTTCGCCAGGGTCTTCTTCGCGCCCACCCGCCATCTTGAAAGCAGAGAAGACTCTGGGGACGAGGTTGAGTTCTTGAACAGCGATGGAAACTATTTAAATTGCCATAATACATAAAAATGTTGTCCATTTATTACTGCTGATAAAATTATGAATTTGTCATTTGCAACCGACCACCGAGTTCAAAGAAAGGTACGGAATATGACTATTTATATATGTAAACCACCAGAAATTGATCCTGGTTGCTTAGCGTCTTTAGGGCCCGTTCAGAGTGAAATTTTGTGTTCCAAGTTTAAAACAAGTTCGCGATTAAGAAATATAAAAAACCCAAAACGTTAACAATAAAAACAGAACAAATCAAGAAGGCGTTATCACAACGTCAAAGAAGCAAAATGAACTTGCTGATGGTCCGTGTGAGGGTCGAACTCACGACCCTGGCGTTATCAGCACCACGCTCTACCGACTGAGCTAACGGACCAGCACAATCTATGAACCTAAAATAATACCAACGAATGTCTTCCATTTAGCACTGAAATATAAAAAGGTGAAATTAATGATCAGCCGGGTGTTCAAAGGACGATTAAGCTAATCCAGGATTAGCACGAATTTTGATTTCAGTTTAGCAACTTTTTCAGTGAGGTTTTTGGTTTATATTGTTTGGTCCTTCTGTTTGGGATTTGACTTATCTTAAACTTTACAAAACATCAACAGAGAAACAACACTTTTTTTCATGAGAAATTAAAAGCTTGTTTAACTTGTAATCCAGGATTAGCGTTTATCGGATTTCCCCCGCAGGAGTTCAAGATTTGCTAACTACTTTTCTCGGTATCGTGCACGAGGGTGTAAGTAATTCAATGGTTTAGCCCTGATAATGGAGGCATCTACAGATCAAGGCTTGGTGACCGACTTCAAACGTATGGTGTTCGTGACATATCAGGGGGGGGGGGACGGTTTTTGACACCTGTGCCAGGTCCAGTTAATGACCTAACTGCCCCAGGGAGTCCAGAGTTAGGGGTTGAATCGCTGCCGGTTTGTGCTAAAAGCGATATCGAAATAAAAAACAACGAACCTGGTTTTTAATTGTACCATGAGTACCGACCGGTGGGGGATTAGCTCAAGTGGTAGAGCGCCCGCTTAGCATGCGGGAGGTACGGGATCGATACCCGGATTCTCCAATCATTTATTTTGCTCCAAAAGTTATGCAACTTCGATATATACTTCATATCCTGTCTTCCTTTCTTTGCCATTTATCTAGTTTTATAACTTGCTTTCGCGAACGTGTTTTCAAAAAAAAAAAAAAAAAAACGTGACCAATATTTTCCCACTACGGACCGAACAAGCTACAATAGTTCAATAGAGTTTTATTATAATGGCTTTTTAAAAACTTGCTGGGCAAAACGCGCGCGCCGCCAAAGCTAAGCATATTCTTGCATTTTTCAGGCCACTTTGCGAAAAGTTTTTAAAACCAAAATAATCCGCCAGACACGAGGAAACATGTTTCACTTAATAGAAAACAGTTTTCTTTTGTTCAATGTTTCATAAAAACGAATCCATCTTAGCGGTCCGTATTGCAAAATTCGGACCGCTCAGGGAACCAATCAGAATGCTCCTTTTCATCGTGGACCATTTGCCATATAACATGTATAAATTTAATGTTTAAATAGAAAAATACAGTAAATCACGTGGGTGACTATATTATCGCAAAACGGGGGCAAAACGGTAACTTTTTCCGAAATCGGCTTCAACCGGCCTGAGGA
>MU825426.1:718646-817022 GCA_029204205.1 Desmophyllum pertusum | reverse complement strand
CAAACAACAAAGAATACAACACAGCAACAGGGGAAGTCAGTTTGATTCACAAACATTCGAATTGATATAATCTAAAACGTTCCCATACAACCCTTTACAAATCGAGTCAACATTATGCCAGCTTGGGCTGCCTGTGATTTCATCCGATGCAAATTATGACTCCGTACCAGTAGGGCGGGGAGATTTCATAGTAACGTGGAGTTGAGGCTCGGCCATGTGGAACACCGCCATCAAAGCCTTTTTGTGGTTTAGGAAAGTTAGCTGAAGTTAAAAAGATGAAACTTCATTGTTTGATTGTATATTTGTCGTTATTTATGCTTCAGTTTCTGTCATGGCAAACGAAGCATCTGTTGACAACACGACAGAGCAATCAGCGAAAGAGAAGTCCTCGAACAAAGCCGATACAAGCATGTTGGTCTGGTATCCTTTGTAGCGAACTTTTATGCATTTGGGTGCTGTTTTTATCGACGACAGGTGTATTACTAAACTAGTGTGATTTAGTAGTGATTTTTTTAGTGATTTAGTACATTTGTACTTGAACATTTTCCTTGACTGCCATGTTTACAGATCGTGCGATTTTTAAGCAAAAGCGAGTCGAACAAACACATGCAGCAGAAGCATCCTGGAGCTTGGCGACTATTCCAAACAGTACAAAATGGTAGAGATAGTACTCGAAAAATTATTTAAGGTATATATTAAAACTCTTTGAAGCTTAAATGTGCCCCGTACAAAGGCAGCTGAGTATTGCAAATTGTCCATGTCTTGCTCTCTGATTTCAATTTCCATTCATGCATGAAAAAATTAGTAAACATATTTTGCTACATTGTACATTGAAGTGACATGTTTCAAAATTTTACAGATTAGCCTTTTTGTTAATTATGAAAACAGGTATTACAGGGTGCTAGGATTAAGGTAACAGAGTCAGGTTACGTACCAGGACAAACATTTCCTGCAGAACAATCACAGCGAGAAGGTATCTGAAACTGTGAAAATTAATCTAGTAAATATAATTACTCATCTCTAAGATTTGTGTCCTTAGCAACAATATAATTTGTAGTTAAGGTGACGCCCTTAAATTGGTCTAAATCTAAATTGATGATCCGCAAAGGGCCAACCCTTGCCTATCACTGCAGATGTGCAGTGCTAGTCCAATGGATAGCATAGTTTACTTTGTTAACACTTATCCACTGGATAGCGATTTATCCAAATGGATTTTTTTTTGGGGGGGGGGGGGGGGGGGATTTTAACACTGGATTCTAACTTGCAAAAATATTTTTTATTTAATGTCTTAAGTAATCTGGTTTCAATCCTATTTCTAGCTTTAGCAAATGTGTTGGAGAACACTGCCCTCTTTGGTGATATTCTTCTTCGACTCCCTGATATAACATACAAGGTATTATCACTAGTTCGCTAAATATTTTTGGAAACTGTATACATTTTGGTGTCAGCCAAAAGTTAGTTTACACCTTGCAAGTGGCAGGGACCTAGGAGAAAATCTACTGGAGGAGGGAAAAGAAGGGCGGGATCCAAAGGTGGTGGGAAATGGGAGAAATAGGAAAACGTTTTCAACAAACAGGAACGGGGAGTACAATGTATGAGAAGTTCAAACATCCCTACCCCCCCCCCCCCCCCCCCCCCAACCCCCCCCCAAGATGAGGTGCTGTAAGTCGAGGATGATAGTATAAGAACAACGTATATTATATGAATATCTTTCATTCTAAGAAATTTGTTGTGGCTGTATTTCAGGTGTATAGCAAATCCAAGGAATGGGACCTTCTTGCCAGATGGAGTGTCAGCTTTTGTAGTGAAACACAAGTTTATGATGAAACAGACACAAAGTTATTGCATTTGGTGAGTTATAGTGCGATAGAGGGTACGTTTTTAACCTGTTTGTTGTTTAACATCACCGGTACAAAGCAGCAGCTTATTCTTCTTTCCCAATAAATTAAATATACTCCTTTAATTTATTTTTTTACTTGTTTTGTGTTTTAATTAAGCTTATATTTTTTGTTTACAAATTATTTTGCTTTTTGTTTTTACAGATGGCACAAGAGTTAAGACTTGTACCAAGAGACCCAAACTACATTAATCCATACAGGAATGTTCCACAGAAAGAGGTACATGTAGTATAACTTTGAAACTTGATAAGGATAATGGGTTGGGTGCGGTGAGATCATGAATGGAATTATAGCGGCGCCATAAATTACTTTCTGCTCACGTCTATCTCACCCTGAGTTCAAATTGTAAAGAGCATATTTGAACATACAGCAGTGGAACCTTTACTTTGGGACACCTCCTTTAAGGGCTACAAACTTTTGTCCCGGCAAAATTAACACTCATAATCTTTGTATCTACTGTTACGGTAGTATTAACCTGTGGGACACTTCTATTAAGGGGACACTTTTCCTTGTCCCAAGGGTGGCCCCTGAAGGTTCCACTGCATATGCATGGAAATGCACTATAAAAAAATCATTATAATTACAATATAATAATTTTCAGGATTTGAAGAATGCAAAGAGTAAAGAAGAGGCGACTTCTAAGAAAAATCAGAAGAAAAAAGATAAAAAGAAAAGAGGTCCAAGATTAAGCCATGCAGAATTATAAACATAATGAAGATAGTAAAATTAATGAACGTTTTAGTACATGTAGGTAGAATGTTGTGTTAAAATATTAAGAGATTGGAAGTTATATGCAGACGACTGCAGCCCAAGGCTTTGGTCTAACTTCAGCTGAATTGTGTTTCAAGAATTTTGCGTCCTGTTTTTGTAAAGAAGCATTGCAAATAAACAAAATGAAAGCACTCAATGTGTAAAAGGGAGAACATTGGTTCAATGAACTTGGTTCAGTTCATATTGCTATCAACCAAGAAATATATTTAAAATATATAAAATAGGGTTGGTTTTTCAAACTTAATGAGGTACATGTATCCTCAGTTTCATCCCGAGGTGCTATACCACTAGTTATTTTAGTTTCAAATTTACATGTACTAGGTACAATATTTCTGTTTCAATAGCGACCTTTAGATCTGAGTAGGAATACGAGATTGAGTAGTCGAGTATGACTTTTCACACCTAGCCTGGAGTACGTAGGGTTTACATCAACACGTCTAACGCCATCTCGTTCCAATCCTTCTCTAGGAGGGAGCGAGGGCTCTGGGAACGTGACTGATTTGAAATTCAAAAAATGTACATAATCAATCTCGTACTCATACTCCGATCTAAAGGTAGCTAATGAAAGCCTGATTGTGACCTTCAGCCTATTTGCAGTTTAATCTTGCATTTCCTTGGTAGTTGCACCTAGGGAACTAGCTAGGGAAGTCTAACAACGTTTAATATTTTTTTATATTAACTGTCAGCTGTAATAAATTATTTCTTTATGAGTACAATATTGTTGCTGTGAGTAAATTCGACTACAGACAGTAACTGTACTGTATTTGACCATAAATGAATTAAAATATATAGAACTATGTGCTGTGAATGCAATCAGTAGATGTTTGAAGTCATTTATTTATTTTTATTAGTTTTGTTCTGCAACTAACTTCAAAGTAACAATTTATTTTCAATGAGTGACAGTACAAAACACTGCTCCATGTTTATTTTAAGATGAGCAATGTCACTTTAATGTCCATTTAATGAGGAATAATTCAAGGCTTTGTGTCCTATTTACAGTTCATAATAAATTTCAATAAAAAAGTAGCTGTTATATGTTGTCTTTGAACATCAAAAGTCGCATGTCCTTGTCACATGTCCTCATCACTGCCTACTACAAGTGGCTCAGCTTGCATGTATCTTGTTTGGATTGAAGAAAAACTGGAGTTTGTTTGGAAGAAGGGTTATTGTTATTGATCTTGCCTCAAATGGCTCGCCATCAATTGAGAACCATGAAATCTGCAAACAGCAAAGTTACCATTTAGATCCTCGGACGTATATCCAAAGTCATACCCCCACGACCATACAAGGGGTGTGTGGATGGACCCCCCCCCAACTTGGGTTTTGTGTATAAGACATCTTGAAAGTATTTTGCCTTTAGTAGATAGCCCTGAAGCGTGTTCTACAAGATAAGATAGTTATTTGTTGGTTATGATATCAAGGCATTCACCCCCCCCCCCCCCCCCCCCCCCCATACATCTGAGGGTTAACTTGTTGTCTTGCCACTTTGAGCTGTTTTACTTGGAATGTTGTTACCTCCCAGACACAACAAGCAATGTTGTGTTGCCCACAAATAGTAGTACAAAAAGGAAATGGGCAGTACATCTAACCGCGCATTCTTTGGGTAAACCAGTTCCCACAGGAAAAACATTTTGGGTACATTTGGGTACCTGTTCAGACCCGTTATCGTGCCCTAGTGTCTGGCGTCAAAAGAAGAGATTCATGCTCTTAGGGGAATGAGCCTTGATTTACAGCTTGCCCCACACATCATGTTGGGAGGGGGATGACAACCAAACTGTCTCCCAAAATGGCTGGAAATTGAGCCTAACGGAAGGAGGGGGGTATTATGGTATTATGGTGTACATCACTGTACTTGAAAATAATACCTTTTGGTCTTTTGGATCCAGTTTGAGCTGTTTTACCATCAAGCATTTGTGTCCTGAGTGGAGAAAAATTAATTGTATTATTAATAATTAATATCAGTGACTGACAAGTTTAAGATGTCCTGTTGATTAAAAAGAAGCTCACTTCCGATAGTGATCATAATTTAATTTTCCTCAAATCCTGTACATGTACATACACTCTTAACATTATAGCCCAGCGGCATGCATCTACAGTAGTTACTGATTATTACTTGATGAATTGTCTTGCTGACTTTTGCCTCCTTTTTCCTCTTTCTCCATCTTCCACCTGTTCAAATAAAGTTTAAATAACAAGAATTAGAAAATAATGAACTTCATAACATGCACTTTTGACTTATGAAATATGCCCTGGTCAATGACTCCCTTGTTGTCTACCTGACGATGTATTGATACTGCTTAAAAAATACTGATTGCAATACAGTAATGTGGAATTAACTTCCCGTATTACAGCAAGAAGCCCAAAAAGTGTGACCACTTTTAATTTTACTGACATTCTTCTGTGCAAGGCATTCTATCCAATCGGAAGCCAACGATAGCGTGGAACACTTTTGGGCTCCTTGCTGTAATCCCCTGGGACTTCGTAATTTTAGGTCCTGTAGTGGAGGCTTATTAGAAGGGGGGGGGGGGGGGGGGGTAAATAGAGGAAATACATGTACATTACTTGGAATATTGATATACCAACAAGTTCTCAGAAACTAACATAAGTTACAATAATTACAAGATTTTAATTATTAAAATCTTGTAATTATGCCAGAGAATAATACTTCATATAAATTTCTTACTTTTCTTACCCATTTTCAACAAATTCAGCCTTGGTGAGGTCTGATGGCCCACAGGTTGACTTTCAGGAGAGCTGTCAGCATTCTGCAGAATCAAACAGATGCAAATCAGTTGTCATGAATGCATGAAGATTTCCTTTGCATCAGAAATCTAAAACCAATTCTGACACCCTTATATGTTGTCTTCATTTCTTCCCAATGTGCAGCTCCAGAAAATATCCATACCCCACCCCAAGAAAGGTCATTGGAAATGCCAAGGGGGGGGAGGGGGGTCTCAAAAGCCAAAATTTTAAAGAAAACGTATGAAGCTAAACTGGAATATCCAGGGGGGTGGGGGTTCAAACCAAAAAACCTTCTGTAGGGAGGGGGGTATGGATATATTCTGGAACCACACAATAATAAGAGCCCAGTGAGTATACCTGTGGATCATTTGTACTGAAAAAGTTCCACAGACAAACCAAACGTTTGAAACAGGACTGCTAATCCATCCGTCACTGATTGAACTTCCTTCAGCATCAAACTGCCTCTGCTGTGATTGGCTGATGCTCTCGCAGTTGGCTGTTGGTATACCGTGGGATATAACTCTTTGGTGTAGGCTAGTGTCCCTTGACACGTCTTGCAGTGACGGACTCAGTGGATATGAGAGCACAGTATTGAGAAGTGGGGGCCAGTCCTGTTAAAAGAAGAAGATAGGAACGGCACAGTCTAGTTTCCATAGTCCCTTGATGAAAATCGAGTCTTACATGTCACAATATTGATAACAAGTGGCACTTACCTTGACAGCTGCCACAAGATAAGACAATTTTCTTCTAAAGGGGCCCACTAACCAAAATCTAAATTTAAATGGGAATCAATAATATTAGTAGCCACATGTATTGCGAGGGAGTTGTTTGTATGTGCTCATAGTAGATGATTGATTTACCCAACGTTTAACCATACCCACCCCTCTACACAAACTCACTGAAAGGCTAAATGATCGATGTGCATGAGCATGCAAACAGAATACAAGCTCCATATGACAGAGGACAGCTGCAGTCTGATTAATTATTGACTTCTCCTTTGGCAGGTTTATAGAATGAAATAAACTGATGTGTACACTGTCAGATGAGTAGAAGTCCCAACAATATAACTTCACAATTATTTTCTTCCAAAATACTTTGTATTCTGGAAATTCCAAAGATTGCAAGAAACAGGGTATACAGGGTTTGCATAGAACAGACTGTTGATTGAAACAAATTCAACTTACTTATCTTCCTTTTCATTAGCATCTCTGAAGGCTCCCCAATGTAGTTTAGACAGAGCAAAAGTAGAGCGACCTTCATCACCCTTTAAAGGAAAAGAAATTAACAAGAAAACCAAATTAGGAAGCATTCAATTCCAGTGCTTCATATATTTTTGTGTTTGGAAAGTTAACATGTTTACCAAAAACTTGAAAATAGAAAACCTGAATTTCCATAACATCCACTGGCTTTATATATCCTTTGACAATTGCCAATGCGGCAGTTCCAATTGTCCTGTAAAAAAAATGTTTGAAAAATTCCACTTGTAAATACAAAAAGGGAAACACAGTTCATGTGCCTAGCAGCAGCAGCAGCAGCAGCAGCAACAGCAGCAGCAGCAGCAGTAGCAGTAGCAGTAGTAGTAGTAGTAGTAGTAGTAGTAGTAGTAAAACTTTATTTAGACACGGTATTAAATTAATTACAATACTAAATTAAATATAATAATAAAATTAAATTATCTAGCTAAATATATTTTTTACAAAATTATGTATAAACTAATAAAAATTTACCCTTAACTAACTATTTAGCCTAGACTTTAAGTATCCATTCACTTCATGATTTGTTTAAAGTAGAACCAGATTAGCTTGCATTGCAGATGAGATGGAATCAACTTCTGTCGGCGACGCAGGCTAACCCAGATAGACTTCCTCCAAAGTCAAAATTTCTAACAGCATTAGTTTACTGTGTAAATCAGAAAAGTGTGGACACTTGGATTTAATAAACACTTGGATTCTCTTCTCTATTTTTTTCCTGTATTTAAATTTTATTTATTTGTGCCAAGCTTTTCTGCAAAAACTAGGTGTAAGTATTGAGTAGTGTAAGTATTGTTATGTACGTATAAATTAGCATTTTGTAAGCAGTGTAAGTACTGTATTGTGAGCAGTGCAAGTATCGTATGATAAGTAGCGTAAGTACCGTATTGTAAGCAGTGCAAGTATCGTATTATAAGTAGTGTAAGTATCGTATTGTATGTAATGTAAGGTATTGTAAGTAGGGCATCAAATGTATAAAGTTGTATAAGTAATCATAATGCTCAATAAAGTCTTTACTTACTCAAAAAAAAAAAAAAAAGGGTGTAAATTTCAGTTCCTGACTTTCTTCTTGCAGTTTGATGTGTCAAAGTTAAATCAAGTTCACACTTTTTTGATTTGCACAGTAAAACCCACTTTTAACTGTTGTGCACTTAAACCATCCATAACATACATGTACATGATGATAATGATGACTGTGCCTGGGGTTTTATATTATGGCTCACAACAGATTCAACATTAATTGTTTTCAAAATGCACTTTAGAGGATCAACATGGCTGAGCTATTATATTACTAACCTTGCTTCAGTAACATTTTTATTGGAAAAAATCCTATTACACAGAGAGTTATGAGATCCAAGAGGAATCACTCCAATGGGAATCTTGGTAATTTCTTCCTAAAAACAATTTATTATAATAGCACTTGTCATTAATTTCAATCATTTATTTTCACCACAGAAATCAGTTTCATGATTGACGTGTGTATAAAGAATAGCTGCTTGAACATCACATGGTAATATTATGTTGTTATTTTCTGTACAGCCATGCATGTCAGAAAGAGAAGACGATGGTGGCCTTCAAAAGTGACAATTATTTTATTGTGTTGACTTCATAATTTCTATTTAGTACCTGGTCACTTCTTCTTAGCAATCCAGTCACAACCTAGAGCCACAAACAACAAATATTACACAGTTATGATAAGATAACTTTTTCTTTCTTACTCGCTCTGTCATATTCACAGCTTCTTTTGAGAACTTTAGAACTTTGGATTTAGAAGGTCACATGACTCAAATCATAACAAAAAAAAAAATAGCTTGATCACATGCTAACCATTGCATTTACAAGTTAAATCTCATTCCTTAGGGGATATTAAGTTATTCCAGACCCAGGAGCGCGTTCTCAGGTATAAAGTGACAAGGAGGTGCAACTTAGGATTTGGGGGGGGGGGGGGGGGGGGGGGGGGGGGAGGAATACGTTTAAGATATTTTTTACAGTTTTTTTATATCTAAGAGGTATTGTTCTAAATTTAATGATTATATATATTTCGGGGTATTAATTCACAGCTTAGGGTTAGCACAGTTGTTCAATTTGCTGACCTCTAGCAGGGTACCATCTCCTCCAGCGACAATAATACCATCTGTTGTTGGATCAATGTACTGCGTCAGGGTTTTAATTTGTCCTTCATAATCTGTCTGAACAAGTATGACTCATAATTAATAACAAGCACGCTTGAAGGTGCCTAAACATTGGTTTGTTGATATATGATGATTGTTATTTGTATAATAACAACTTTATTAACAACAAAGTCCACTTACATTGAAGAGCGCCCTACCGTTCACACTCGACAAAGTTTTTGATTAATTTTTGACATCTTTTTGACAACTTTCTGAGGGCTTCCATTTAAACTAGCAAATCAAATTGCAAGAACTATGGGAGGCAGAGATGTCAATATTGTCAGAACGCGAACGTGGAGCTTGACAACTCCACCTCTCATAGTTCTTGCATTTTGATTGGCCAGTTGAAACGAAAGCCATCCTAAAGTTGTCAAAAAGATGTCAAAAAAAAAAACTATGTTGAGTGGTAACGGTAGGGTGCTCTTGACTGTAATATGGCTTTACTGGAATATACCCAGAGTATTGTTGAGTCCAAATTGATCAGAAAGCAAGGCTCTAGCTGATAACTAGGCCCTGTCTGCATATTAATAAAATAATTTATTACCTTAACGATGGTAACATCAAGTCCTGCTATATGAAGTAGCGGTTCAACATTTTTCTTTAAAAGAGTCTCCGCACTACCACTGGAAAGGGAAAAAACAACAGATTTATTAAAAACAAATCACACTATGGATAATGTGCTATTCTCACAGGGCCCGCGCGAACGAACACCCGGCTAATTTTCCATTCCACGGGCCCAGTTGCTTCAGGGCAACAGCATGCATTACCGCTGACCATATTTAGCTTCCCAGTTCACGTGTATTCTGTCTTTTTGTGAATTGCTGGAGGACTGAAGCATCGGTGACCCTCCCACCTCCCTGCAGCAATGACCGCCGTACCTGCCTATTTGGAGCTCTCGCTCCCTCTCACCTCCGGAGTCGCCTAGTTCCCATAACTTAACAATACCCTGGGTGATTGGCAGCAAGCAGGCTTTTAGCCAGGATTTGAAAAGTGGGCATCCAAAATAACTCTCAAGCCAGCAATTCAAAGGTCAAGATGTGAAAAAATACTAATTTTCTCCAAAACGTGGGCGTCCAGGCGCCCCATCTGGCTAAAAGCCTGGTAGCAAGGGCTCCGGACTGTGGGAATTAGTTACTATTTATTATTAATACTAGGCATTCTAGCTACGGCCATTTCTAACCAATAAAATACATTGTACTAGTTATAAACCCATGTCTAATAATGACTGTACCAAGCCATCAGAGAGCTCACTTCACAATATTTGCAAGTAAGAGTCTCGCATTCACATTCAAAATAAGGTTCTTTCTATACATTCTTGATACATAGCAAATGATCATACCTTCCAGCTGCAGGGTTGAAAAACAAAGTAAGTCTTCTGGGTTTCTTTAGAGATGGTAATGTTGTGTCACCAAAAGCCTGTTGTCAGAGATGATAGCATTTATACATTATTATTATTAATGACATTTTCAATCTTAATCACGAGTGAAACAGGCCGCTCTCTTGAGAGTTTTGTGAACAGCGACTGGTAATCAAGCTTACTTAGGGTCTCTTCACACTCCATGTGAGCCCGGTAACCGGGCTGGCCTGGTTAGCGGGACAAATTTTGTCGTCTGTTCATATAGGAAATTTCAGCCCAGTTACCAAGATGAAAAGTGGTGATGCAATCATCCAGGTATAAAATTTAACAAACAAGCGTTTGGCTAACTGGAAAGAGTCCCACAAGTTTCCTGTTGCTGTAAGTCTGAAAACTCTTGTACATTTACTTCAACAACTTATAGGAATTATTCTGGTCTAGAAATCTTTAAAACAAGGCATAATAATCTTTCACGGAAACGCTTGTGTATTTTGTAAAAAAAATGTCATCCCGGTAACCGGGCTGAAATGTTCATAGAGGGAAATTTCCAGCCCGTTTAACAGGATCTCAGCCGTAAAAACTGAGATCTCAGTAACCAGGCTAGCCCACCTTCTCAATCACTCATATGAACACAATTTTTTACAAAGGAAATAGTGGTGACTGGTGAGGCGAGATCTCGGAAACCGAGCCAGCCCAGTTGACCGGGCTAATATGAAGAGGCCCTTAGTTATTCTCAAACTTGCTTTTGATCAACTTATTTCTCCTCAACAATAGGCATAGTTACATTATCTTGATGTACTGTTAAAAGTACCACCCAAATTATGCAATTATTGAAACTATTAAACATCAAACAAGATATTAAATCGACAATAAAGGAGAAATAATACTTTGAAAGGT
This sequence comes from Desmophyllum pertusum, assembly GCA_029204205.1. NCBI lineage: Eukaryota > Metazoa > Cnidaria > Anthozoa > Scleractinia > Caryophylliidae > Desmophyllum > Desmophyllum pertusum. Next base: position 805,939 of record MU825426.1, on the reverse strand, counting down.
GTCACCTACCTTTGCTTCGTGGCATAATTCTCTCCTTATCATGTACTCTCTGACAAAAAATATGAACATGCAATGAATCAATAAACTTGCCAAAATAGTCAGATAAATCAGAATTTTGCACGCTAAAATTTCGTAATTCCTCCTATATTTTGATAGTTTATGGCAAAAAAATCTTACCTATACTTATTAGCCCCGTAACTCATCAACCAGCCAGCAAACAGTGCAGCAGCAATTGATTTTTTTCGATGCTTTCTTATGGTGTAAAACCACGGCTTTCCGTCCGCCATGATGAAAATCCAGTCTCTTCCCCAGGCTTTTCCGTGTCAGCTGAGAGACTACCTCAAATATGCGTATCTTTGTGTCCCATGAAACTAATCTCGTTCCCAGATCTCGTTCACGGCAACCAGGCATGAAGAGTGAAGTACAGTATATGCTCAATAACCCTAACCCTAACCCTAACCCCCCCTCCCCCTTCTTTCTCAAAAAGGGGGAGGGGGAGGGGGGGGGGGGGTGGTGTTGGAGTGAAGTTGGCCTTTGCTTACTCAAAATAAGGGCGGAGTAGGGGTGGCAACATTTTCTTCCCTTCAACAAAAAAGGGGGCCCCGGGCCGCCGGCCTCCCCTAGATCCGCCACTGAAGACGACACGTTACTGGTCGGTGTACAGACAAGGTCATTGAGCGAGCGAGAAAGAGAGAGAGAGGAAATATACTGTTGAAAAGTTCTTATGCATACAAACGTCCTATTTCCTTCAGCCGGTTGGCTATTAACTTTTGACTCTCGGGCTTCAGTTTCAAATCATAAATTTTCGATTTGCATTAATTTGATGAAAATAGTCCGATAAAGAAAATTAAACAGAAACGATCACTTGAATATGATTCGACTCCATTTTAATTCCAAATCTATTTATGATATCTACTCAGAATCTACTCTTTAACTTCATCGTATCTTGCAACTGACAAAAGTCGCTAAAACCCTTCACTGAAATGCCGCAGGTCTCGTCAGTTCCGTTGGAAAGAAGCATATGTTGAACGCCTTCCGGCCGTGAATAACGGCTGAGCCGACAGGGTTAACGTATTTACTCGAAAAAGCACCGCGGCGCTTATTAAAATTTTCGACTTTTTTATGTGTCGCTTATTTGAGGGCGTTGATTTATTCGGGGAGACGCTTATTAAAAACTCATTAAAAACAGTTGTAACATTTTTCAATACTACTACTCTTTTTTTCTGAAAACGATAACAACAACAATGATGTAGAAACAAAAAACTCAGGTTAAAATGTAAATGTCACTGGCTCCTTCCCCATCGAAATCAAGTAGCTGCATCGGGGCCGGGTTTTTTCGAATAAGCACCGCTCTGGAGCTCTAGTGCTTCGAATAAGCGCCGCACTGTTGTTGAGGCGTGCGGTGTTTATTCGAGGGAGGCGCTTATTAGTAATTTTGCTCTCATATGCGGCGCTTATTCGGGAGCGGCGCTTATTCGGGGGTGGCGCCTAATCGGGGGAGGCGCTTTTTCGAGTAATGACGATAGTTCCTGTTGTTTCTCGCTCGGGTACATCAGTTGTGTACATATCATCAACTGAGTACCTAGCCCACATGTACACCGCTTATAGTTGTTGCTTTACGCCTAATAAGCGAGAATAGTCAGAACGGAAGCTGAACTGCGAGCAACAAGAGAAATTGAAACGTTAGAAAGGGAAACATTTCGCACGGCCATTTTTGGAGCTCGGTCACGGTTCGCATGCAACAATAGAGGTTCATTTCTGTCTTGATTCAGCATAAGGCTAACTATCACGTATGGCTTCATATTCATGACACTTCGGGTTTGTATTCAGTAAAATATGCAGAATTCATTGTATACTTTGAAATTGAAAACACACAACACATTTCAGTTCCATATTTTTATTTTAATGCATTAAAAGAAATTATTAACAGATCTTAACAGGTTGATAATAAATTGATATAAATGATCCCAATCTGATTGGGTTTGGCTTCATAAGTTTATCCAATCTATTTTTCTTTATTTTGATTCGCGTCTTTGCAACTTTCTAATTATGAACGCCTACTGAAAGTACAAACAAGAGGTGTTTCTTTTCTTACAATGAATTATCGCCTTTGAAGATGCTGCGAGTCTGACAATTAGCTCCGACATCAGGATCAATTCATCGCGTGGAACTGGCCAAGTTCTACATGACACGCGACAGAAAAATACGTCTGTTGCGCGCTTTGCGCTCGACCAGCGTGGCGAGGGAAACTACGAGTTGTTCCGCGCAAGGCAATGAAATATTAAATATGGACTAAAATTGCCTAGTAAAATATACATCCATTTCTTAAATTGTTTTCCTGACGAAGCATCACCGAAAGATATAGAATTCGGTGCGTTTCTCTGTTCCTGGTTTAATTTGTCATTGCAGTGGGCGGTGGTTTCGCGTTTTTGCAAGTGAATTTCAACGGTTGCTATGTAACTACAACTTACATTCACACTACTGAAATTAAAATATCTTCATGGCAAAAAAGACTTCACTGAAACAAGCGAAGTAAGGAAAGAAAGAAATCTTTAGACTGATCCGCTCTTGTACGCGAAATAAATCACCATAGGAGGGTAAATCGATTTTGTTCAAAAAAGATTTTTATCTTGTTGCCAGAACGCTAGTTTGACCTCATTTACATAAACACGGTCTCATTTGGACAATAAAAGGAGTTTTGTTCATTCGTTTCTGTCCAATCACAGGCAGACACGCCCCTGGAAGGGCGGTGCCTGAACTTAGTGAACTTAAATACCATAATGCTCTCAACAAAGTTTTGCATTCAACTTGGAATGGATTCTGAATCATTCAAATTTTCCCCAAGACGTTCAATAGTACGAAAAAACACGCTAAGAACCGAATTTACGTTCGCGGAAAATATAAAACGTGAAAAATAGTTTACCGGCCACTCCCTAGGGACGTGACCAAGTCCCCACCCCCACCCCACCCTTGGGAAGTGCGGTTTATTGGCTTAGCTCGGGTGTGGTCGAGTCGTGTTTAGCTACCAACCAACATGGCGTCGAGCGAAGAAGGATCAACTCATACGCGTACAATACAGAAGAGAGCGAAGAAAACACAAGATCAAGCATGTCAGTTCGATGCATCTCTTCTCGAAGGTGAGCGGCATCGTGAAATTTTCTCCCCGCACTCTGTGTTCGTAGGACGCTGAACACAATGCCTTTGTACCTTTGTGATGTGACGAGAACACAAAGTAAAATATTTTCTCCTTTTCACTTTTTTTCAGAGGAAAGAGGAACCTGTGAAGCTTGCAACCAAATTTCTGGGTAAGGAAAGTTTGAATCGATTGAATTAGCTTCGTGTACGATTTAGGAGAGCCGGCTTTGAGGGTTGAGCGTACAGTTTATGTTCTTTGCCTCCCCGCGTTGTGTTTTATGCCGGCGAAATTTGTCGGTGCGTGCACCAAGAAGGTCCTTCCAGCGGTTTAAACAGTCTCGGGAGTTTATTTTGTACTGCGTTCTTGCTCGATTTTACTCTCAAGCATCTTGCTAGTCAAGTGAAGTATTGTGATGTATTTTTTCTCCAAGAATTTCGCCTGTGATACTGAGGACGACAATTTGCGTCTGAAGTTTACGGATATTTTACAAACAGGAAACAGAGAATCCTTGAAATTCCAAGGGAATTTCGATTAGTTTGGGCGCATCAGAGCCTGTTTATACAATTTACCCTGTTTCCTCAGTTTCCAGATATTATTTTAACACAGAGTTAAAGAAATCCGTTATTACTTACGTTCTTGGCTTTCGAAGCAAATAAACTTTACATTTCGTCGATCGTTCGATATTAGATCTACGTAGGAGTGTGCATAATTCCTCTAACGTCATATTTTGTCCTGTTACGTATGTTGTAGATGAAAAAAATCGTTTGTATCATTTTATTCTATATTTTTTGGTATAACCTCGACGATTGGATGTAGTATAATCTTGATAGATCACAATAGAAAATGCGACGTCTCGTCAGTGTTTATATTCCATAAATTGACTCGCCAACCATTCTCTTTTAGTAAGCCTATTTCCTGTTAATCTTAAGAATTGCTTGAACCGATTTTTACTTTGAAGTAGAAAACGCAAAGAAATGTTCATGAAATACAATATTTGTAGTTTATTGACGATCGCGTTTGCATGTATGCAATGAAACCAGCTCTAAAAAATTAGTTAAAAAATGTTGTGGAAAACTACGCTCAGTCTGTCCTCTTTGTCGAAGTCTTGTTTATAATATTTGAAGTCCTTCGATCACAATATCTTGCCTGGACCCATTACCCATACTTTCTTGGCCAGTGTCTTGGGATAAATCGACCCTTTGATAGTTTTTAAAAACGATTTGTTGGCTGTTGTATCAGTATGTCCATCTTGAAAGAAAAATAGAGTGGAACAGTACTACAGAGTACTACAGAATGCATCATAAGGGTTCCTGCCTTTTATTTGTAAGTTATAAATTTTAAAAAAAACCGCCATAGAGTCATATAAGTGTTTTGAATGCTGCTTTTTACAAGTAGCTTAGAGTAATCTATAGGATTTGCGATTATAAACCCGACTTCAAAATGAGTTTTCATTTTGCTAATGAATCGCCATGTTGTGGTCTCAATTAGTTGATTTGCTAAACAATTTTTAGGTTTTATTATTGTGATGAATTTTAATGCTATGTTTGCAATCTTCTCTCATTTTTTCCTGAAAACCATTTTCAATCATTTTGATTTCTCTGTTGCTTGAATTCTTCACATGTCACCACACCCTAAAGTCTGTTTTGAGTATGTACTCCACCCAACACAACAAACTTACAAATTAGACATACTTTTTTCACCAAAATGATAGAACCGAACATTTTTGAATAACTTGCAATTAATTTCAGAGAATATGTTCTTTGCGGTTATGTGTAATAGAGGCATTTTGACAGTTTGCGTTTATTAACTTCTCAGGAACTTTTCTGTTAAATAATTTGTTTCAGGATTCTTCAAATTTTGTGGTTGCAAAAGAATGGTAATTAATTACTCGCCTTCATTTAAGCATCAAGCATTTTCATTTTGAATATTTGTGATAAACTGCAAACAGCTGTTTTGTATGATTAGAAAAGGAAATTTTAGTAAGATTATTTTCCTTCCATGCGTAATATAAGTTTTCCCTTGATCGGATCTTCATGAAATGTTGGGCTCAAGCAATAAATTATTTGATGTTATACCAGAGTATTGTACATATTAACTGGGCCGGCTTCTTTTTTTGTTTGTTTTTTTGGTAGTGACTCACCCTGTACCCCCACTCGGTCAACCCCTACGAGAAGACTTGCATGTAGATAAGCGTATTGAATTTTACTTGAAGAGAGTAGTGCCTTTCAAGCTTCCAAGTCTGTTCGCTACAGAGGTTGTTTTCCAAGGCTGTACGAGCTGAGCTATTTCCTGAAGTTTATCAGCGTATTGAGTTTATTACTCAGCAATCCCATCGAAAATTAAATATTTTGAAAACAAAGACGAATGTATCTCAGCAGTCAGCAGGCAACATGTTGCAAAATAGATCTGGCTTTGAGTTTGACCTTAGCGCGTTATTCAATCCTAGTGGGGAATGGGTTTCCGGTCTTTGCCAAATCACGCAAACTGCAGACTTAGTGTGACTAGCGTGACTACTTTCTTAAATCGTGCTTTCAAGCAAGCAAGCAACATTATGGCCCGATTTTAATTTCCTCAAAATTTCTTGTTGTATGAGCATTTGCAGTACCTGAACCTCAAAGTATGATTTCTCCTTACCGACTGTCGTATATTTCCCTTGATGTTAGTTCTGAGAATTTGTTGGTACATCAAAATGGCATCCCTATTAGCTTATGGTTTTCTCTATTCTCTGTCACCTATCCAGTGTTCCAGATAAGAGAGCCGGGGGGTCTCAGGTCAAAAACCTGACAAGTTTGGCTACCTGATCTGACATCTGACAAATTAATGGAAAGCTTAGACTGACGATTTGTTGAGGTCCATATCTATTGATCCGTTGCAATTCCTCGCTGACACCTTGCCGTTAAAACTTATCTTGAACTCTGCTATTTGACATTATATGGGATTTAAATACATAATGTATTAATCATTCATTGCCTGACTCGTGAATTACATGCCAAATTTTAAAATTGCAAAGCTCATTTAGCGTGTAATTTATGAGTCAGGTGATGTCTTTCATTGAAAATCGTAGCATTTAGTGAAACAGCCAATTTTTTCTCCAGAACTTATGATCTACTTTGTTAGTTCTTTGAACTATGCAATCCTTGGGAGAAATTAAAACTTGGATAAAAAATTTCCCCCTTCCCCTCCACCCCCACCTCCCCCTCTTCCCCCCCCCCCCCCCCACCCATGCTTGAGGGGGTGATCCTGGTAGATTGACAGTAATATTGTTCATTTGCATTATTTTCAGTTCTGCAAATTGCCTGTCCCAACCTCATGTCATACAGGTATGGAACTTGTGTTCACCAGGGGCATTTTATGTTTTCAACCTCGTAGTAAATTAAACCATCTTCCATTTGATACAATTTATTTGACTTGACAATAAGCCTTCCCAGAATACCCGACTTTATATTAAATGATATATTTATTTAACAGCTCGACCCAGATGGGCACATAGAACGAACTACAGTAATTCGAGTTGTTACCACAGATGATGATGAATATAAGGTAGGGTAAAAATAGACTGTCAAGATGTATTAGGAGACTAGATGTATCCAGGAGACTGTCTAGATGTATTAAAAATTCCAAGCAATGTTGGCATTCTGAAGGGGTTGACAGGGCTGCAAATAACAGTCGGTCATTGGACAATGGCTGATCAAAATTTGCCAATGTCTGACGAAATCTCAACTTTGGTCGGACATAATGTCTGGACATTTTTTTTTTGCCTTCCAACACAAACGCATAAAATGTTTTGTTCTAAACGCAAACTAGCAGTGACAACGTGTTAGATTAGCAAGTTTGCTTATCAAGCAGTACTGTACGTAATATGATGTCCGACCTCATTTTTGTTTTGTCCGACCAAAATGGTGACTTAGTCGGGCACATGTCCTTTAAAAAAAAAAGTATTTGCAGCCCTGGGTTGAAAATGCAAGTGGTGAAGGGATAGCACAGCCAGCATCATTGATCTTACCAGTTATTTTAAGACCCTGGTTTGTGGCTCGGTCGGGATTCAAACTCACGACCTCTCGCTCTGCATGGTGCCTCCCAACTGAGCTAACCAGACTAACATGCTGCAGGGAATGAGATGTATTTATCCAAGCAGCATGATATTTCTCGATGAATCTGGGGCTCAGTTGGTAAAAGGATGGAGGGGGATTTAAGGAGAGATGAATAAGGGAGTTTCTTTTTCTTTTTATCTTGTTCCATTTAGCTTTCATTGTATACTGTCATATGGTTGTGTATGAATTTTTAAGTGGATTTGTAACATTCTGTATTTTGCACGTTCACGTTTAAACGAGTTTCGAACTCATCTGTGACATGTGGTTAAATAAATTACAGTTACTGTACTTACTTACATGTTTCTTTCATGATTCTTTTCACTCCCAAGAGTTCTAATTTCAAAACTGAGGAAAAAGTCTTGAATTTCATTTTGCAAAATGGTCGAAAACAAACAGTCCCACATGAAAGTACTGCTCAATAGCTTTCATTTGAATGGCCACACGCTAGGTTTTCATCTACAGACTCAAAACATTTTTTTTAATCAACTCAAGGTTTGACTCTGGGAGTGAAATGGTTAATTATTAATCATGAATGCTTTGTTTAACTGTTAGGTTACAGAGGCATCTCCTGGTAGATACGGCGGACGATGCAATGGAACAGACAACACACCGACAGTGATTGTGTCTCCAGGAGATCACTTAAAAGAAGAATATATGATGGCTGATGAAGATTACGAAGACAGGTCACATTCTCCTCCTCCAATTCTGTTTGATGAGTAAGTGTTTATCTGCATTTCTGTTTTTACCCCCAAACACCTGTCCAGCTGTCTCATTTTATATTTTAGTCATAATATCTTAGTTATTAGTTTACTCTCTTCATTTAGGTCTGAACCAAATGTGAGCAGTGGTAGAGAAACTCGAAAAGCTGAGTAAGTATTCAGTTACCAGCATTAAAAATAGCAATGCCATTGCAGTACATTTGGTCGAAGGTTTCAGCTCATCCTTATTTTCTGGGCTCTTATTGTTTCTTTCACAGTCTTATATTATGTTAGAGATTTGGTGAACTAACCGTTTTCACTCTCAATATTGACAGAGTTCATTATTAACCCATTGACTACTGGGCTTTTTCCAAAAACGTCAATCTAACATCCCAGATGCCTATTTCTGGCCATTATCTCAACAGTTTAATGTCAAACTGTCTAAAACTTGTTTAAAACACGGCAACTAACATCCACTTCTACGTAGAAGCAACGAATTCAATATTTTCTCGGGCATGCGCAGAAATCAAAATTTCGACATTTTTGGGTTTGAAAAACCCACCTGACTTAGGCTTTTCTTTTCCTTTTATTTTTTTGCCGTTCTTGCTCTCCTTTTCTCGCATTTTATTTGTGGTTTTGTTGGCCTTTCAGTCGTCTTTGTTCACGTTGAAAAAGTTTAACCTAAACATTGGGAAAAGGAATTTTTTTGACAAAGATGGTCAATGGTAGTGAAGGTCGCGTTTTTTGGTGATTTTGGAGGAAAAAATCCAGTTGTTTTGTGTGTATCTCTGGTCCAATTAACGTTTCGTGCTCGTTTAGGCATGCTTTGTTAGACATTTTACAACTCTATCCGTTGATTATCAAAGACATCCCCTGGCGTAAAAAGTGATGACGTCACAAGTGGTACAAGTCTGTGGTCTCTTCTTGGCCGTTTATGGCCGCTTTAGTAGTCAATGTGTTAACTGAGAAAAAAAAAGTGTCCCAAATTTAATTTTGTATCTGTTGTGGTTCAAATTTTTTTGGTCTAAAATTTTTCAAACCAGTTTGATTTTTATTTTCCTAAATGTCTAATACGCATTACCATAATCTGAAACAAAGGAAAATAAAGATCAAACTGGTTTGAAAATTTTTAAAACAAAATTAATTTAAACCACAACACATCCATAGACTTAAACGTTAGAACCAGCTTGTCCAGCATAGTAAACAGAACACATGAAAGTACTGCTCAATAGCTTTCATTTGAATGGTCACACACTAGGTTTTCATCTGCAGACTAGAACCACCATATACAGCATAATAAACAGTACCACATGAAAGTACTGCTCAATAGCTTTCATTTGAATGGTCACACATTAGAGTTTCATCCACAGAGTAAAAGGTTAGAACCACCTTGTACAGCATAATAAACAGTACCACTTGAAAGTATTGCTCAATAGCTTTCATTTGAATGCTCACACACTAGGGTTTCATCCACAGACTTAAAAGTTAGAACCACCTTGTACAGCATAATAAACAGTACCACTTGAAAGTATTGCTCAATAGCTTTCATTTGAATGCTCACACACTAGGGTTTCATCCACAGACTTAAAAGTTAGAACCACCTTGTACAGCATAATAAACAGTACCACTTGAAAGTATTGCTCAATAGCTTTCATTTGAATGGTCACACACTAGGGTTTCATCCACATACATGTACTTAAAAGCTAGAACCCCTTGTACAGCATAATAAACAGTGCCACATGAAAGTACTGCTCAATAGCTTTTATTATTTTGAATTTGGTTTCATCCAGAGACGTGAACTTCAGAACCACATTAATTTAATAATGGCTATCAGGTTTGACTCTGGAAATGAAAGGGATAACTGACCATCAGAACGTGTTTTTAGTTTAAAAAAATATTTATATTAACACAGGTTTAATGCAGTTTTTGTTTTTATTTTTAAGCAAAACTGATCATATGAAGAGAAGGAGAATCCACAAATGTGATTACGAAGGATGCTCTAAAGTGTACACCAAAAGCTCGCATCTCAAGGCCCATAGGCGTACTCACACAGGAGAGAAACCATACAAATGTTCCTGGGAGGGCTGCTCGTGGCGTTTTGCTCGTTCAGATGAACTTACAAGACACTACAGAAAACATACCGGTGCAAAGCCATTCAAATGCTCTCATTGTGACAGGTGCTTTTCAAGGTCAGATCACCTATCACTACACATGAAGCGGCACTGAATTGGTTTCCAAAATCGCTTCTCAAAAAATGACTTTTGAATAATGGAAACTGCAGGGATGGCCGTCCTGTTTTGTGGATCGGAGTTTCTTCCTCATTGAGCCACGTCGGAGAAGAATGCTGCAGCTTCTTCTGATTTTAGTTATTCTTTTATCACACAATTCAGGGGCAATGCATGTCAAGTGTGTAAATATAGGAGTGTCTACTGTCAAGTGCACTGGAAAATGTGTATCATGAATGTGACCTTGCTGACACTGTAGCAGCTATTTAATAAGTAGAATTTAGCTTGAGAATGAGAAGTGGAAGTAGTTGTTTGGACTCTCGCATTGAAGATGTTAGATGTCCAATTCATTAGACAGTATCATTGAAGAAAACAAGTTATAACCGTCAACACAGATGGATCAAGTTTTGCATTTTATATCGTCATGCATCCTTGGAATCAAGCATCATCGAAGTCTGGCCTTTGCTATTCAAGATTTATCATTGAAAGGCCAGCACGTTGTCTCTACAAGAACATGAAGAAATGTGGGAAACCTGTGGTTGCATACTGTAGGTAAAATATTAATTTGTTTAATTTGGTTTTTAATCAGTCAGACATAGCAGATATGAGCATGTAAAATCTCCTCAACATATCAAAACAAAGTCATGAATGTAGATCATGAGAAGCAATACAATGATCTGTGCAGTGTCTCGGATTGGTTGCTACTCTAGTGGGGGGGGGGGGGCAGGGGGGATCTAGGAGTAAAGGGGAGAAGTGGGATTCCTAAGGTAGCAGGAACTGAAGAAATAGGAACATTTTCTTTGCAACATTGCATAATATTTGCAATAGAAGAATCACAAGGAGAAAGCCTCTAAAAAGGAAGATCAGCCCTCCTATCCCCCCCCCCCCCCCCCCCCTCCACACACATTCAGGCACTGCACAGGTCTGCGTAGGGCTTGATCGTCAGTATGGAATTTTTCAGTTTTCAGCCCAAAGAGAAATGTCTGTTTTCTCAGGCTCAGGTTTTTGAGCTGAAATCTAATTGATTGACATTCAAGTAGATTCAATTTGGTGGAAATGAAAGAAAATGCCACAGTAAAAAAAATGTGACACTTGTAACCAGACAGTATTTTATCGCCATTACTGAGGAGTGTGTAATCAATCTGAAGTTTAAGGAAGTGTACATAGGATAAAATTTTAAATTATAAGTTTAGTTCACTGTATTTTTTTTCATTATGTTAGTTTACTGTCACGGTGTTAAAGTAATGTCCAATTTTCAACACATTTTAGTTTTTGAACATCAACGACAACTTTTTCAGGCTCGGCTACATGTAGCTCGCGCAAAGAATAGATCTCTAATAGAGGTTATAAGCTAGCGTTATTGTTTATGGTTAAAAAACGCTTCAAAGAATAATTACTGGGGAGTGTATGTTTATATTGTACATTCCATTTGTATGGAGAAGGGAGTGATTTAGATTGTTATGTTAGATGTAATGTAAATATGGGGTAATCAATACATACATAATGGTGTTTATAGTAGTCTGGATCATATGGAGTCTCTTTCTTGTCTCAAAACCCACTTTGGATTTAAAGCAGTGTGGAAAAATTTGTGAAGTTTGCCGGCAGCCAAAGATTGCTGATCGATTGTATGCACACTCAGAAATCCTCTGCTAATTACCTGGCTCAAATTTTATCATCTGAAGGTAAGGTATATTAGTGATGGGGAGTTGCAAATGAGGCCAATTCTTTAGACCCCATAAAGTCCCATTAGGCTAAACCTAGACCTGAAAAAGTCCAACGACCCAGAACGTATCCACAAAAAGTCCGTCCCTTTTTTCTCCAAGAATGGTAGGGTACGCTTTTTGTCAACCCAAAAGTCCCTGCCAAAATCTTTCTACACCAAAAAAACCCAGAAAATTTCTAACCCCTAAAGTCCCCAAATCACTAATTTCCAACCCCCCAAATGGCCTTTGCGGCTCCCCGTCACTATTACACCTGAGTATCTCCCCCTGGGGATCAGGAACAAAGTTATAAATTGTGTGGCTGAGCCCACAGCCTTCTTCACATGTAATTTTGGTCAGAGGTTTTTGAAGACAAGGGAGAGACCCCAAGTTCAGTGGTAGTACAATTTATTAAATGAAGTCTTGGCTGGAAAAACAATATACAGGCTTCCCGTAAGTGAAAAGTATTTGACTTTGACCGAGTGTCCGCTCGGGAAGGTGTTCACTTATGGGAGGTTCCAATGACTGGCAGTGTAACTGTACTTGCAATCAATTAATGTGCGTAAATTTGTGTTTAATTAAATCTAGTGTGGCATGTAGCTAATTAACACATTAACTGTGCCAGTGCAAGTGTATCCAGTCATGGCTGAGTTGCCTTGTTGGGTGAGGCTGACTTCAAAAAGTTACATCACTTAGCGGCGGCAAATGGTAAATTTGAGACTTTGCGAGATGACAAGACTAGCATTTTTCACTGCGAGCCCAAGACTTTTTGACTTTGACGAGATCGAGACTCGGAGACGGCTTTGTGACAAAATCGAGCAAGACCTGTGAAATTTGCCTAAAATTTTGCTAGACCTGTATTTTTTGCAAGACCATTTGCCACCCCTTCACTTGCAGTACAATGTGCTTCGATGTACCTTTTGTTTTCCAGTATTTTGTAGAGGAACAGCTGACTTTGTAGAATGTTATTTTACAAGTAATGTTTTAGTAGGTCAGCCTTACCCAAGATCACATATCACTGCTTTTTTATAAGCTATACTTGAAATGTTTTCATGCCTTTGGCATCCTTTTATTTTATTTTGCATTTAACCTATTATATGGGCGAAATAGTTTTCAGCCTAAACATTTCTCAGTTCCTTGCACTGCCATTTTAACATTGGTATCAAGGCTTTTTGTTGTAAGTGTTGGGTGATTTTTTCTTATGTGGGTTCCCCTATACTTTCTATGTCGTGACGTGTGATTGTGGGCATTTACTATAAAATTGTGGTGTATGATCAAGGCCTTTACAATGGAATCCCGATTTCTCAAACCCTCAATTTCTCAAACAGCCCGATAACTCAAACCAATTTTTGTTTCCCTTGGAGGTTTCGGGATTCCACTGTATATATATATGATGTGTGGTTTGATAATGCAATTATATATTTAACGTGAAATTAAGCTTGCTATTCAAGATTCCTGCATACAGGGGACCCCCAGAGGGAGGTATAGGGGACCCACATTTGCTCACTTTCTGTTTATAGCATATATCATTCACTCGAGACTGAAAATGTGTAGAAGTTAAGAAATATTGAATAAGTTTTTGTTGTGCCACAAAGCAATGTTCAACAATCTTGGCGTCACACAACACTTCTTTCTGTGAAGCGTTGCGTGACGATTTTAAGAGCATGGGTAAAATTTGTACAGTGCTTTAATTTAGCCTTGAGTAGCTTTGAAGCTAGTAATTATTATTATTATAAGAAGTACCGTAAAACCATGCGCTCTGTGAGTGCCCTTTGGTGAACATTTGCGTCAGATTATTTTTCAGGTGTTGTTGCCTGGTGCAATTCACCTGCTTATAATATAACGGAATGAAAATAGAAGTTGAACTGAAAGAGTAGTGTATTTATTTGGGAAGGAAAGGGAAATGATGACCATGGACTGCTCATATAATAAACTGTGTTCCAGACATTCCAACCGGCCACTTGACGCTTGAAAGATCCAGGGGACGAGGTTGAACGATCGGTTGGACTTTCGCGTCCCTCGGGATGTCCCTCGGAGCATTCGTTTCTTTTGGTCACGTGGTCGGCCAAGGACTCCAGAGCCCATTCGCGAGTAACCTTATGGGGAGGGGAGAGGAGGCTCTTCCTCCCAACCTCACGCCCCTCTAAGTTTTAGCTATTCCACGCCGCTTTATCCTCTGTCGATTCTTCCAAGTCCTCCACGAAATAAATCTGTATTTACACTCGTGAATTTTCGCAGTATTTCTTGGTTTTCACCGCCCGTATTTTCACTTCCGTTCAAGATTTCTTTGTTTTCAAATAGCCAAACAAATCAAATTTCCTATTTCCCAGAGCCCTTCGTTTTTAGTGGCCCCGCCGGCTTAAGAGACGAGAATGCCTGATGCTCTGGCTAATTCGCTCCCAGAGCTCTTCTCTTTTTGCCAGAGTCCTCGCCCTTCAGCTTATCCGGCGGCGACCGGCGGCAGGACCTCAAGGCATAAAGCGTTCCGCCTGACATGCGCAGTAAAACCAGAAGTCCAAGAATCCTGTCATGGCTGAACGGTTATTTTTCTCTCTGACTCTGAATCTCGGTTATAAGGCTCCCAGATACAGGCCCATCAGACTGGTGACAATATATGTTTCGCCGGTAGTATAAGAACTCCCAACAATTCGCCGGTAAGCATTGATACTCGTGACAGCGCAATACTAAGACAATATAGCCAGACTCAAACTCTTGAAGCTTCCTGATCTCTGTGTCTCTAGCAGGACGCACTAATTAGCATCCCACGCCGCCTACACACTACCTCTGCAGCCGACTCTAGTTCCGTTATTATACCGGAGGTTGGATATTTTATCAGTATCCTGGGTACCCTGCCAGAGGCTTTTCTTATGTGCGGGACTGAATAGGATAGATGTTGTTTGTGAAAATAGAATTACGTTTAAAAAAATATATTAATAATAATAATTGTTCATAATTGAAAAGTCAATTTTACAGTTGTGTGCTTAGAATCCAGGCCTTTGAACAGAAGTGAGGCTGGAGGTGACTTTGTTGTGATACAAACCTTCCTTCTTTTCAAATGTAAATTATTCTGTAATTATGTAAACTAGTTTCTGATCTCTAACATCATCTCATGGTCACCCCTAACCTCGCTTTCATACAGAGGCTTGGTTACATTTGACAGAACTGTAAAATGGTCTATTTTCCATCTGCTGGCTGACTTTGATCAAAGTAATGTGTGCATAAATAATATCACACCAAAATAGACGATAAAGTGTTGTAAAGGACCAATATATATTGTTTTATGGTGCACTTGTAACTTCAAAATTAATGGTTATGACGCTCTCGTGCAGTGAAGCAATATCATACAAATTTCATGGAATTCAATTTTGTCGGTGACGTGTCCGTCTTCGTGGAAACTTCGGCACGTTCCGGGCTTCTCGAAGTTTCTCCGATTGCATCCGCTTGCGTCATCGTATTGTCGTCGCCGGCGTCGTGGTTACGACGCGGAACTGCAATCCGCAAACTGAACGGAATCTCTGACGCACGAAATGAACTCGTTCCGGCTCGAAAAGTTATTTTCGTTTTCCCGGTCAAGTCGCCGATATTAAACAAAAGAGGTTTTGATATGCAGAAACTGACAAACAGTGAAGTCGAAGATCGTTTATTGTAATTCAAATATTTCAGACAAGAAAACAATGTTCACTTCGCTTGAATAATATTTCCAATTGGACGGCAGAGTTGATGACGCGCGCTGTGAAAGCGCCGCGCGCGTGTCTTGCCGCATGACCAATACATTCGAAATTGTACAAGTTTCATAAAACGATTATTTAGTAGTGTAAAATGTCAAAATGAAAAAAATCCATGCGTGCACGCCAGGCTCAAAGCATACGTGACTAGACAAGCTTGAACGACCCTTGATCAAAAGTTGAAATTTCTTCGTGTCCTTTGTCCTATAAGCTACTTGTAGCCCGCATGCACAACATCATTAATCATTATTTATCATCGCACTGCGCGCGGTCGACCTTTAAAAGTCAATGATCTTCATGAAGTCCTTGAAAATTTTGTTATATTTTATCGTCAGTTGTCTATGCGGTAAACTTCAAAGTCTCAAGTGGATTGCTGCTGTCTGAAGAGCTCTCTTCTCGTCCTTTCCTACTTTTCTTTGCCGATTTTTCTCTCTCGCCCCCACTAACTGCCCTGGGTCTCGAGAATGTGCAGTGAACCAAGCGCACCTCTAATGATCTATGGCCACTTGAGGAATATGTACTCTAGCGGAGTGTTGACGTAACTTTTAACTGGACCTTAGACACAACTTTGTAACCCTTTCAGTCGGCCCTAACTGTGACTGATTAACAACTACTTTCTCCTCAAAATATAATATCCATACAGGATGAGAAATACTAGAATAGCAGAAAGTTGATTACACCAGTAATGGGCTCCTGATTACATGCACAGGTGAAATTGAAAACGTCTCGGCAGCTATATTATGTGACTGAAATGGTTAAAAAAATTATAAGCCGGTAACATATATTTATACAGCTCGTCAGTTGATATACTGTTGTGTGTCACCCTCGTCAAATAAAGTTGATTATTATTACAGTCCAGCTTTTCAGTCGTTTTCTGCCATGAAATGGCATGCAAATAATTGCCATTTCTTTTTCTACTGACGGCCGACTACCATACTTCTGTTCTGTACATGAAAAAATAAACGGCTAAGCCTGATAGACTGAGCCTAACTCTGGTTACTTCGTCTCTAATTCGCTTGAGCTTTCAGTCTTTCAAAACTGAACGCTGAATAATTGTTTATGATACCAATGTTTATCTCAGCAATATTGATCGGAGAGCGGGACGCTCGCGGCACTAACCAAATCTCGTCGTCATCAACCCAATATATTATACTCTTAAAAAGTGGTAATATTCTTTGCCTAAAAAGCTAAGCTTAATCTCATTCGAGTTGTACGTGCCTCCGGAAACGGTATACTGCTCCACTTGTGAGCTTGTTTACAACATAAGTTTTTAGCGGTTTATTATTTTTAGACTACCACGAGCCAACGTTTCCTCCTCTTTCCTCAGCCGCCCGGCGATATTGAACCAGCTTTTAAACCACAGAATCAAAATAAAAAGGAAGGTATCTGTTTTACATGGACACAGATTTTGTTCAAAGCTGGTTAATCCAGGTTTTCGGCGGTTTAGTTTTTAATCATGCATAACAAAAAAGTCAGCGAGCCGTTACTGTTTTTATGTTGAGAGTCTTTATAGATTATATAATTTCCATGATTCTAGTAGGAGCACAATATAAACACTAGTTTTTTTGTTCTTTGTTTATAGACTTTATAAGCCCTGGGGGTCAGTAAATGTTGTTTATCGTGAATTCATTAAATGAACATTCAACCAGACTGCATTCAGTCACTCTGTTCTAAAACGTCGTAAAACTGAGCTAGTACTCTTTGTGAAGCATTTTTACTCTTTTATCAGTTTAAGGTAGCCCACCGTTGTCTTCTGTTGATGAATTTAGCCGGAAAAACAAATAGGCCTTGTCGTGTTACACTCTAGACAGTTTATAACAGAAAAATTCAGTTGACACTGCAATCTGCGAGTCCGGCTCCGATATAAAAAAGGTCCGCGATTCACTTCTTACAGAAAATGCTTTTGGCGTAGCCAAGATTATAAGAGTTTAAAAGCACAATTCGGGATGTCAGTTAGTTCAGCTAGGGTGCGAGTTTAAGATAACCCGCTGCGGCAGATAATATAAGGAGCTTTAATACAATATGATTAATACCGGGATTGAAGCCGAAACGTTTCCTCTGCTACTCAAAGCTGCTACCAGAAACCGCTCTGTCCAATACGACGAGCTTCGTTATAATTATTTTAACCTAAACGAACGCACAAATTCCGGGCTATCTGTAGATACGACTCCTCCCTGTTCAAAATTTACGTAACTGAGTGGTTCAGTTTTGCTTCTACTGAGATATAAAATGCACCGTTCTTAGCCATGATGATGGCACGTACTCTGCAAAAAACAGGCTCACTGCTGAAGGAACTAGTGCGGCAAGCAGAAAGGCCAGGAAATGCACTGAAACCGGCCAAGTCAACAATATCCTGGATAACAACATATACGGTGAAAATTGACTGTAAATAACTATAAAAATCAAGAAAAAATGGTATAAGTAATAACTGACTAGCAGTTTGATTTGTGTATAAATGCTGTGCTGACCTATAAATCAGCTCATTTATAATCAGTCACATTGTCAGAACTGAACTGTTCAAGGAAAACATCGCTGGTTTTACTGAACTGAAGGGGCTTCATGTCCAACTATGATCAGTTTAAGCTTTTTGTTTTAGTTTGTTGAAATCTCAGGAATATAAGTCAGTGACTGTTAAGTGTCTATCATTTGCTCACTTCTGGTTTTGCGTTTTCTTTTGAAGTTATAAATAGTTTCAGTAACTTGTCTAGCTACTACTGTAAACTGATTCTCCCGAATCACCCTGTGGCCGATGCAAGTTTTCAGGTATATCGTCTTCGTGTTACACTAGAGGCCACTTTTCCATGTGACTGAGAGTGAACGGCTGAAACGGAGAGAAAAACTACAACAGAATTATGTCAGTGTTTTTCACAGCTAATTGTGTCAAAAGTTGCATGATTCAGTAGGTGCATGAAAACGATATATAGTCTTATATCTCAGAAAGGCAATCAGGCTAGGTTTAACTTTTCTTGAAACCTAATACTGAAAGCATAGGTTAACTTGACCAATAGATTGCGGCTGACTTCGCAAATTCTTTTTCAATGTTCCACAGTAAATCATTTACTTCGCGACTTTTGACTAAAAACAAACAAAGTTTGTATACAAGATCGAAAATTCAATCTTTCGTGCCACCATGTATTATCATTATGGAAGGAAAAGGTTGGCAACATAACAAAAGCAATTAAAAACCTAGACGAAGCATAACTTTTAAACTCCCCTGGAAGTGGTTTTGCGGCTTAAACAGTCAATTTTCCTCCCGCGCTTGTCTGCATGAGGCAGTCAGCTGGCGGCTGCACGCGGGAGACTGTTTATAAACTTTTTTATCTCGTCCTAGTTTCCATGGCTATCTCAACGATTTATCAGTAAAGCCGCCGCAACTGGGACAGACTTAGGATATTGAGCGTTGTATTTGAGACTGTTGTGTTTACTTCTTATCTTTTTAGTCTTTTAATCCGTAAATTGAACGCAAGTAAAAAGGCAGGGGAATGGATAAGCTTAATTACAGCAGCTGTCTTTGATAATTTGAAGAAATTAAATTATTCCACAACCGCATTTTGACACGAATTGAAAGGTCTTGAAACTCAACCTGGCTTTTGCGTTAGGAAAACAAAGTTATCATCAGTTGTATATCGATTCGTTTTCAGTTGAGCGCGCGAACTGAGGCCCCGTCCACACTAATGCGTTTTCGTTTGAAAACGAGTACTTTTCGATGCGTTTTTGCCACACTACAACGCTGAGCGTTTAAAACGCATACATTTGAAAACGCTGTCCAGAGTGGAGACATTTGAAAACGGAGTCAAACGGAGCCAAACGAAAACGCGTTAGTGTAAGGTGTAAGGGGTCTCTGATTTGTGAAGGAACCATTCGTTCCACGTAGCTCACTGATTTCTAAGATGGTTACATTTTATAGGAACAGAGAAAAACAAAAGTGGCAAAATACCCTCGTATCGTTTCCCTCTCAGTGATCTGCACGTACATGCAATAGGAACCGAGTAATGTTGCGTGCAGCGGGTATTGTGCAACAAAGCAGACACTAATAAACCCCCGTAGACTCGATTTGAGAATTTTATAATTACATTTATTGTTTTGACACAACTCACACAAGACTGCCAACCCAATCTTGGGTTCGCGGGTTTGTGTCAGTTCTGCTGCCAAATAAACTGAATTACACAATGCATAAAATTCCAACTGTTATTTTTTTTATTTAATAATCTTCTCATCTTTTGAATAAAATAACACAATGTCATATAAATATAACCTCTAAAAATTCCATTACATAAAAATACATCTCTTTTTTCTTTTGACAGACTTCTTATTTACATTCTTTTTTCTTTTACACAAAATATTTTTGGTCGCGTTTTTTCTTTGTAAGATTTCTTATTAACTTGTGACAAATGTTATGAAACGGGTTGAAGTTCACTTTGTACAAAGTACAATGTTGTTAAAGCACTGCATCGGTAATCTCATTTCTGTGCGGCTTATTTTAAAAGGTTAAGCTGACATTTTCCTGCCGTTCTTTAACAAAACGATGGTTAAAAAGTTCAACACAAGAAGATTCTACTTTAACTGAACCACAAGAAAGTTATTGACGTGTGATCAGATGCACCGTCTGTCCACTTGAACGAATAACCTTGGGATTAATCACCACGCTTTCTTTATTTCTTTCTTCATCTTGCAATGATAATTGTAATCAAGTTTTTTTCAGTTCAGAGCAAATGATAGCACTATTGCTCGTCGTGTCCAAGACGAAGTTCGTTCTTTTTCTATTTGCACACTGTTCCCTCTAAGATTGCTGTTGTGGTTGATGGCGCTTCATGTGCAGCGCCAAATGATCTGATCTTGCAAAAGCCCTGTCACAAAACTGGCATTTGAACGGCTTGGCGCCAGTGTGCTTTCTAAAATGCCTCGTAAGCTCATCTGAACGAGCAAACCTCCATTCACAACCTTCCCAGGTACATTTATACGGCTTTTCACCGGTATGAGTTCTCATGTGCGCTTTCAAATGCGAGCTCTTGGTGTACACTTTATTACAGCCTGGATGTTCGCAATGATGGATTCTTCTTCGCTGTAGTTCGGGTGAGCCTCTTCGATGCGGTACCAGAACAGTTGGAGGGGTATAGGGAGGAGGAGGACCCAGTGGTCCTAAATATATTTGTTGTGTAGCCATCTCTGGTGATCCAGGATTCGAATTTGGTGGCGTAGGTGGGTAGATGACTGTGTAATCACGCGGTGGTTGAACTACTTTGAGTTGATGGAAGTGAGATCGGTTGTCGGGGATGTGAATTGTGCTTGTCACTACAGGGACCGGATTTATAGTTGTGATCGTTGTAGTGTTCGTAAATGCTGAAGGAAGCGTGAACGTGTCCCCATCGGTCACAAAAATCTTCGGTAGTGGTCCGTTGTTGTTCTGCTCGATTACAACACAGTCATCGTCATCATCAAACGTAAAAAACTCATTTACGACATTGGCGCTTTCTCGCCGGAATTTTCTCTTTCTTGTCATCAACGGACTCATCGTCAACGGACTCATCGTTAGTGGCGAAGGAGCCGTGCCTTGAAGGTATCTATCCATTTCCCACATTGTCTAAAAGAAAGAAAATGAACTTAGTTGAGAATCGATTGAAGAAAAATCACAACATGTCAAATATGGCGCCTTCAGTGAGTCGCGCATGCATGCATGCAATAATTGCCCTGTTGTTTATTTCACTGCGATTGATGTTGATTTCATCATGCGATATTATCCTCATGACCATGTATTAAAATTTCAAAGTCTAATCACTAATGTAATAGATTTAGGAAAATGAATGACTTCTTAACACGGCAAAGAAATTCAGCGAAATAAACAAGACGATTAATTGTATAGAGCGTGATGATCAATAATTAGAAAACATTTTAACCGCTAATGTAACATTATTGGGGTACGCGTTTTCTATCGGCCCACATCTCCATTAGCAAATAAAATTTAAACGAATAGTTTTAACGCGCCATAATTCAGAAAATTAAAAGAAAATCTGATTCAACTGTCCAGAAAAACATTTACGCTTGAATGAACTCCGGCTTTATACGCTGTGTAGTTCTGTGTGTCTTGTCGCGCGAATATATTTCGTAACTCTGAAGGAATTTGAGTTCTATTGTATATAAACGGCACGCAAGTGATAGTCAGCTGGATCAAGAGTTCAACCTACCTGTTGCATTTCGTCGATTTTTGCCATGGACAAATGAGGTGTCGGTGCCATTGGTCGCACAAAATTATGAACAGTAGTGGCCAAGTCACATTCAGTGTGGCCATCGACAACTGTCCTCGCTTCTTGGATGACAGACACTGGTAAAGCAAGAGCCATACTTGATCCGTGTACTGATCGTCAGCTGTTAGGTAATCAGATAATGCAAGTGTATCTCCCACACTGACCGTTGTTATGACGGATTTTCTACCCACTGGTTAACTGACTGTTCAGTTTCCGATGGTTGTTGATTTGAAACGACCGAAGACATTGCTTTATATCTATGTTCGCCGAGATTTCAAAGCGACTTTGTTACCAAATATGGATATGTAGGCGTGTTGGTGACCAAATCTCCTTGCGGTTAGAACAAAACAATCAGTATCCCCTTGGGTCCTGCAATCAGCCAATCACTGCACACGGATTTTCTAAAGCACTCCACTTAATGACGTCAATAGTGAACCAGGGGTCATCGCAAGTAATCTCTGCGCGATGTGATTGGTTCAGATTTGATGACACAGTAATTCTCGGAGCGATAAAAACAACTTGATTATTAAAAAGTTGATGGATGAAATGAATCCTTTGTCAGTAAAATAAACACATTCAAGACAATGGCGAGTTGTAATTTCAATTCGTTTTGAATGACAGATACATTTCCGTCCTAGAAGATTCCACGAATCTACATTCTTTTACTGATCGCGAATCTAACCTGTATGTCCAACTCCTGTTCATCGCATTTGGATATAGCGTTATCTTACAGCTGCATTCAAAGCTACAATTTACATATCCTCTAAACATCTGACTATTCCTTAGGGACATTTGAGTATAATCAAGCCACTCAAGCAAAACATCGTATTGTGTGTCGGGCCGTGGGAAAATTATTGTTTTGGTTCGCATCGTCGGAAAACATGACCAAATTCGGAAAGTGGCGATCTTTCACGAGTGTGACGTAGGTGTTTAACGACTTGCCGATCAAGATAATATCAAAAGGTCACTAGCTAATAAGCTTTTCAGTTTAGCTTTTACAGGTTATCATATTAGTTCAGCAAGGATTGTCATATTTGCATTCCTATTTTATTAACACTGAACTTTGTGGTGAATTACAACTTAAAATATTCCATTTGTGGAGTTTCACAGACCACAGAAATAATGAAAACGATATTAAATGAAGGATCGCTGAAGTGGAAATATATATATCTCCCGGGTATGCGATGGTGTAAAAATAAACTTGGTTTATTTTATCCGTTGTTTACATGGGTTGTTTCTGCATAACCATTATAAACAACGCAAAGTGAACAATACAACTGGATTGAACTGTCTCTTTTATCCTTTATAGTTTAGATAGCGAAGGAAGTTACGGAGTTCATTTAGATAAGTTTCGCTTCCTTTCGTTCGACCCACCGCAACGCAGTGAAGGCGTAACGACCAATTCGTTACTTTGTTCTAAAATGTAACAGTTTTTACCACGGTATTCCAAATATCTCGTGTTGACTAAAATCTCGACTAAAGCAAACAGCTTTCATCGAGCTGAAGTGGACGCTAAAATGATACTCTAGCTTTCTACGTAGATAAATCTATATTTTCTTTTGTGTCGTAAGCAAAATTCCGAAGAACGAAAAAAATTTCAATTAGTTTGTTTGGTTCTAAAATAACAAAATCTCCGACGAGGAGATTATCTCGAATTCCGGTCGCCAGCAGCGATTGGTATCGTATTCCATGTCGGGATGCCGATAAGACACCGAGATGCTTCGCCAGGAAGCCGTAAATAGCATCGGAATGTCGAAAGCTGATAATCTCTGCAGGGGGTTCACGAGTATTATCTTCGTAGGCGGAGCTGCGGAGCCGATTGTTTGCCGACCGTGTCGCATTGAAAGAAAGGGGTCATTGACAATTTCCGATGTCTGCAGATATCAGACTGTTTACAAACTAAAGAACTTCTAATTCGGGAACAAAGCTTTGCTGGGCGTCGCCCAGGTGTCAAGTGGAAAGGTCAACACTTTGTTCCAAAAATAACAGGCCCCATTAACAGCCGCAGTATCAACAGATTTTGTACACTGATTGTGCGGGTTATTCCTTATAAAGCATAAACTTCTACGGACTTCTAATATCAGCATTTTCAACAGTTTCGTTTTGAGAGCTGTTTGGTTATTTTTAACGCTAATGTACTGGCGCACATGCAGATATAATGAGGTATGTTTATAGCACTCTGTGTTTATTGGTGTCGCGCGCGCTCTGTAAAGGTCTATAAACTAACTTCGCAAGAACTTTTTAAACATTTTTCAAAAGGTAACTTTTATCGGAGCAAGGCTGTCATCGGCGATCGCATGATGAAACAGATATCCGTAGAATATGTAGTGCTGGGTGCCTGAAATAGAAAATCCAATTTTAAACCTGCGGAGCGATAAGATTTGTCACATAAGTGCTACAAAATCCTCTCATAAAAGCGGTTCGCCGCTATAATTTTACACGATCATGCCAAATTTTGCATGAAAAAGTAAATCACTTCGCCACAAGCTTGTACATCCCTAAAACAGCGCCATTTTCGGATCATATCCTAAGTAGGCAAATATCTGTTTTGATAAGAAGAACAGCTTTCAATCCGCGGTCTCTAATTCGATCATTTTGTCGCATTTTTGGTGTGTTTTCATTGCGGTTTTTCGTGGAAGTTCCTTTCGTATCGGAATTTCTCGTTGAACAGGTCATTTCCTGCGGCGGTGCCGTAGCACGCGCGCGTGACGTCAATTGTGGTTTTCCGGTGCAGCTCAAGTTACAAATATACATTTCTTTGGAATCAGCGCGGTTTTTACGCTGAACAACAACAAAACCGTATTCGTCACGTCGCAGACAGTTCCAGCGCGATCCATGAAAGGGACAGAAGCGTTTGCTGTGTCAGTTTTGGATAAATCACTGGCTTGTATCCTTATAAGTAATGATAAATGTGTAAAGAGTAAAGCTTCTTCTACGAATTCACAATTATGTATATGTATATGTCGTATTTTAGTCGCATTTCAGTCGCGTCAAATATAATTCAAGTCCCAGAAACTCGCTGAAATCGGTTTAGTAATTCAGCGCAATATCCCGCACACAAATAGTAAAGTAGAGCACGTTGCTTCCATGGTGTATTACAAGTAATCGAATGAAGGTATTAAATCAGCCAGCAGCAACTGGCGATTTCTGCGCCTTGAATTACATTCCACGCGACTGAAATGCGACGTATAAATTGGGCCTAACTGTACAGTAGCTTACTGAGTCACTAGCCTGTGCCACCGTCACAGTGATATACAGTCAATCCTCGCACGATGCCCAACTTGTGCTCGCGATCGTATTTTACACTGAGTAAAAATATCACACGGAAATTCAGACCCGGAAACCAATAACAAAGTTTTCTTGCCGTAGATCTTTGAACTGCAAAAAGACGTTCGTGAACATTTGGACATGATTTGAATGTTTGTAATATAAACAAAGCGACTGATGAGAGTCTGATGAGTGTCCAATTGAAAAAGTAACACGTTTCGTTTATACACGTTTCCTTCATCACGACTCTTACTGCTCGTTTATATATCGTGTACCATCAGGGTAGATCAGCGCTTCAGAATTTTGATCTGAAGAACTTCTCCGGTGTCAAAAATGCATTGTTCTTGAGCAAAAACGAAAATAATGGCGTATTTAATCAGAATACGCCATTATTTTCGTTTTTGCTCAAGAATAATGCGTTTTTGACAAATTAGAAATGATCAGAAATGGGATAATGAATTACATCACTGTAGCTTAGAGTTTCTTTCAGTTCAGTATTGATGGCAAAGTTGTTTCAGCGGCGGACTTTCATGATCAGTAGACCATCCGCTTTGCGGAATAATTCACTGCATGTGTAATCACATCGGCTTTAGTGAAAACATAGTTAACCAAAACGCTGTATTCCAGGAGCCTCCCAGAAAAGCGATAAAAACACGTGAGGTTTGAACACTTTATCCACATTATTTTCAACTTTTCGAAGGAAGAGTGAAAATTGTTTTTGATCGAAGTTCAACCGGATCCATACAAACTCTCGCTTTTCGATTTTTCCGCTTTGGTTACCGGTTCAGTGTGCCGTGAAAATGACTCTTTGATCATGATGGCGGGTTTGTTTTTTTCAACATTGGTGGAAAGAGCGTTTTAAAATTTGTAAAAGCTTACATTGATGGGAGTTATACCTTGAATAGAAGCCGAAAGATATATATATCTTCGTGTAATTATTGAAGTTATACCTCCAACTGTATTTAATTTTCTGACGCTTCAGTTTTCGAACCAAATCTTTAGTCTACATTCTGCGGGCAGGAGATACGAGCGGATTCTGATCGATATAGAATGCAGTATGGTCGGCCGGTGAGTAATGTTTACTAGGGATGTATTTTTATAACTTGTTTCGATTTCCACATCATTTTCCGGGGCTAGCTTCATCTGTTCCTTGTAAGTCGGAAGTGATCATCACTGATGTTGTTAAATTGAAACCCAAAGTGAACAGTTCATCACACTTAATTTGTTAATTTTCAAGTTCAATTTTATCACATAGATGTACAGATCAAAATCACATACAGTAAAAACCCGCATAAAAGAACACGTGTTTTGGGGGTTCAGGCTGATTTGTTCTTATATATCGGGTGTTTTCTGGTACTTTTTGACCGAATTTGACCAAATTTCAGCCCGAGTGTTCTTAATCCACTTGTTCTTTTATGCGGGTTTTTACTGTACTTACACTACAAATTAATCCACGATCGACCAATACACTCGGCTTAGTTAGTACTGAAGCTGATGTAAAAAATGGAAACAAATCTCAGAAAAAGTTTCACTATTGTTGAAGCTGTAGCCTGTGAAAATACTGAACCAGTGCCAGTCCTTCAGTTGTACATTGTTTCAGCAGCTTGGTTCGTAGCCGTACTAGTTGAAACTATAGGCTTCTGGATGCTAAACACGGTTGTTCAGTCGACTGAAGTTTTGAGAAACATTCCGGCTTTCCTTTCGTAAATAATGTCACATTGAATTGTTCCGTTACCTTTTGGCGGTGAAACTGCTTTGTTCAACCGAGTAACTTGTTGCTACTGAGAACGTATGGAATTGAATTGATTGTTTTTAGGGTGTAAAGATGTTTACCGCTGTTCTAAAAAAACAAGACTTATTGATTAAGAACTCTTGGCTCTTCAGTGCTGCTTTTCAATGGGCTGTTACCACTGACTCAGTGCAGCATTCTGATTTAAAGCTAAACTGCTTCTAATTTGTATCATAGTGTAGTTCCTGAGTGTAATGAAGCTATAAAATGAGTGGTATCATGAGTTACCATGGGAGCTAGTGATTTCAATTTGAAAACGTCGGGCAGACTTTTTCATGTTGCCCTTGTGTCTTGGAGCTTCTTGGAAAAATCGCTAAAAATCTTATTACGGTTTGCTCTCCCTTAAAAAAACACTTGATATCTTCCTCTTGATGTTCTAGGGGCATTTTGTGTATGAGCTAAGGTACTTAGTCATCTTATTGCACCGTTTTGACCAAAAAAGCAGAAAAATCCCCATGTTAGTGCCCCTTTAACTGTTAACTGAACATGCTGTACTCTGACGAAATTCAGTGCATAATCGATGTCATATTTCTTACAATCTCATATACGATAACTAACGAATAATGATTATATTATTGGGCTGACTGACCAATGAATAATCAGCTGGAATCAGCTTCCGGCAGTTCACTCTCTGGAACAGGAACGCTACCTGTACTCAAATTAAAGATTTGATCAAATAATATTTTAGTTCAACTAAAACATCGGAAGGAAGTCAAGTTATCGACAGTAACAACAAACTGAAATATACGAAAGAGTCAGTTCTCAGATCATATTTCCTTTATTTACCATCGTAATATTACTGAAATGGATCCCGGAAAGGGATGAACATAATTGCATTACATCTGTAATTAGCTTATTGAAATATTGTTCATTTTCTTTTATTTTAGTATCTGGAGAGTGACCCTCCTGTAAATCACTCTAGGGTGAAGTTGGCATCCTCAATAAAGATTATTATTATCAAGGTATATCAGTGCTACCGGTGCATTTTTGTCAACGGCTCTGTCGTTTAGCTATAGCTCTGAGCAACGATATAAATCCGGTGGTTAATCCATAAGAAATAAGGTCATTTACATTTAGGGACCCCAATCTCTGCAATGTAGAATAACTGTTTTTCTCCTTGGCAAAATACACATCTTTCTACAAAGATTTGAGCAAAAAACTCCTAACCTCGTTTAATTTTTTGACTTCCGAGAACAAGATCATTGTACAAAGATCTATATTTCATTCCAAGGGTCAAATGAACAAGTTCTATTTTATATCAGCCGGAAACCTCTCCTCTGCTTATTATAAGAGTTGTAAATAGGTTAATCATATGGCAAGTATGTGCAAGTTTGTGTGTGTATATGTACTTTCAGTGTATGGAATAAAGTCTATTAAAAAAGAAAAAAAAGAATAATTTTTTTTAAAATTTTCCTACGTGAGATATCATGACGTGACTAGACTTGACGTTTTAGCCATCACTGATTTCGTGGTGATAATTGTGGCACTATCGGCGATTTTATGTCTATATGGAATGCTGAACAAACTTGGTTTTTTTCGTCAGACATTTCTAACGGTCTTGCACGTCTAAACTGGCCAGTTCTCTCATTTAACACCGGATGCAAAGGGTATTCCCTTGAATTCTCCACCTTCCGTGATCTTCATTCGCTTGTTGATGCAGTTATTACCAGTCACTAGAGCTTTCTATTGTTCAATGTAACACCGGTGGTTTCTATAACAACACAATGATTATGGATTTGAGAGTTTTTATAGTTGCTTTTTTATCGGGTTGGTAACAAAAACAATTTTATACGATGATCAACTCTTGCCTCGCCAAAACTCGGCTCCGAACACATTGTTTTGAATGCGAGACCAAGGAACAGAAATTATAACTAAAATTATGATTCGGGTGGCGTTTTCAGTGATTCCTTGACCCTATTAAAATTCGGAGACTTCCGAGACGTTCCGGAGATTCTGCCGAAACTTAATTAGGCAATTTTGGCGAGACTAGTAAAATTCATTATTCGATGGTGTCATTGCATAGGATTTAAAAGCCAACTAAAAGAAGATTTATATTTCTAGATAATCCTTAAAACATTATTTTCAAAATTGATAATGCTTTAATCAGTTAGCGGAACAAATTGAATTAATCAAATCGCCCGCGAAGCTCGTGGCGTTTATCTTCGGGTAATCGGTTTCAATCGTGGGTGTGTCGGGAATTCTCGGTATGCCTCGCAACACCGATGTTTGTTTGTTGCGGATTACGAACGAAAGCTCGAGATGTGGGTGTACCTGCACAGGAATTTCAGTGTTAACCCTTTCACTCCCAAGAGTGCCACGTTCAAAACTGAGAGGAAAATCTTGAATTTCATTTTGCAAAATTGTAAAAAACAAACAGAATCACATGAACGAACTGCTCATTCAATAGCTTTCATTTGAATGGTCACACACTAGGGTTTCATCCACATACTCAAAAGTTAGGACCACATTTATTGACTCAAGGTTTGACTCTGGGAGTGAAAGGGTTAATATCGACAGGAATTTTGCGGTCAGCTCAGTGACAGAAACATGATAATTGCCACGGGAAAGTAATCGAGAATTCTCTGATATGTACTGAGCTAGTACCTGGCCGACTGTATTTGCCTAAAAATTTGACACACACTGAGAGAATATCTCCATTTAGGTGCTAGCACTGAACTCTGAGGTATTTTGAAACAAGGAATCATGGTTACAACCAGCTGCCGATTTTCTACTGACCAGCAGAACTGAAATCAAAAGGAATGAATGGTTAGTCCACTCCGTCGGCCTTTAAAAGTTTTCAATCACGGTTAGAAAAAGACTTGAGTATTGATTTCTCGGATAAGTGAACACTCGGAATTTTCCGAGGTTCAGTGAGATTTTATAGTCTATATATATAATCCTAGTAGTCCGGCGCACTATAGTTAATATAAATTTTGCGATTGCATTTCTGACGTGGTACCGAGACGGATAACATAGGGCAAGAAGTGTAGATATTTACAAACTAGTCAAAACTATTACAAACTAATCTTAGTGACTAGTAGCTACGTGTCAGTAGCAAACTGAAATTAGACACGGTTTGGTATGGTACTAGAAGCCGACTGTATGTGTGTTATCTTTTTTATGCCGTAGAATTTATAATCCATTGTGTATCAAGTATTTTTACGTCAGCTCACTATTTGATACCCTGAGAAAACAGACGTCGTTTCGCGTCGCAACCACTGGGGTAACTGTTTCGCGGTGACCCCAGTGGTTGCGACGCGAAACGACGTCTGTTTTCTCAGGCTCACTATTTGACCTTTTCGAATTCTTTAGCTGAGAACATTTTATGGAGTAAAATCTTTCTAAGAAATAATGGTTTGCATTTGTACTGAATTTTCTATATTAAAATTTCCTTCTCAGTTAAAACTCAGTGATACTTGACTTGAAGAGTGATGTCAGTCGAAACATCGAAACGTCTTCACTAACGTTACTTCTTATATTTCTCAGTAGTATCGATTCTTGTAAAATCTTTCTCCTAAAGCTAACTACAGCTTTAATTTGCTTTTAACGAAACGCTTGAAAAAGAATCCTGTTTTCTGAAAATTGATTTATTGTATAAAGTATCGTAGAACTCTGTTGGACATTATCTGTATAGTGATACGGTAGCATATTCGACTTGACTGTTTCAGTGCATTCTGTCTTACATCATGCAGTGTAAAATGAAATGAGCCAGTGACTGACTCTTGTTATAGTTAATCTCGAATACTGTGAATTTTGTTCACCGGCATTCGCGCGATATATAAAACTCGACTGTTTTTCGTTTCCACTGAGGGTTCGAGTTATCCAGATTCTACTGTAGTTAGTTAAGACTGTAAAATGTCGCCTCGACACAGCTCAGTAAAATGTCAGTTAAATGTTACTTCGAACAAATGAAAGCATTGCCCTGATTAGTCAGTTATTTTTTGTCACTGCCAGAGTTATCGGGATTGAGAGACCTGATACATGTACTACAGAGGAAACAAAACTAACATCTGCTCTCAGCTCTAATCAGTCTTCAGCTCTATTTCTCAGCTTATCTATTACCCTTTCACTCCCAAGAGTGCTAAGCTCAACTGAAACGGAGGAAAAATTCTTGACTGGGTTTCATTTTGCAAAATTGTCAAAAACAAACAGTACTGCATGAAAGTATTGTTCAATAGGACCCAGTAGCTTTCATTTGAATGGTCACATACTAGGCATTCATCCAGTAGAAAATCACATTTATTGACTCAAGGTTCAGAGTGAAAGGGTTAACCAGTGCGGTTATTTATGCTTTCTTTGTGTCTGCTCGGCGATAGGATACTAAACCTATTTGGTCTAAACAGCAAAATAACAAAAAGCTGAAAAGTTGTAGTCCATTTTGAAATGCGAACCAGTGAACCACAAAGCACTTCTTACCTTGAATTAGAAACATATCATACTGATTTCCATCCACAAAAATGCAAATAAAAGCATTTGTAACTCTCTATTTTAAGTTGACAACTATTTATACCAGAAATATTTCACTGAGCAACAATCGATCGAGCGGGCTGAACACAAGTTCTCAGTAAATTACCAGCAATCATTTTAAAAGAAAGAATTCACAGTTCAAATACAGAGTACGAGAATTAGCAATTAGTAAGAATTAAATTTTTTTTTAAAGTGTTTTCAAATTCTTTCAGTCTGAGTAAAATTCTCTATTTTTCGAGGCAGTCAAATTGAATGAGCTCATTGTACGTACAATCAATCAATGTTTTAGTTTATGTAAAGGTACTTGTCTAAACAGCTGACGTCAAACGCAGGTGTGCCCCAGTGTTGTGTCTACTCAGGAAACTAATAGTCATAGCAGTATCCCATAGTTACTTGTTCAAGGTCTTGATAAAGAGGTTATTCAGCGGAAAGTTGTGTAATACGGCTGGGTATTTTTATGAGTGAGTAAAAATGCCCAGCCGTATTACACAACTTTCCGCTGAATAAATTGTTTATTTTACGACATAATATCTTTCCAAAATATAGGCTTTCAACAGTGTTTTCCGTCGCGCGGTCAGGGGGACTAAGACCCGTGTAATACGGTCTCATATTTGCTCTCGTCTTTGTGCGTTTTCGCACTCTAAAATGCCATGTCGTATAATAATGGTATTTATCCTATCTTTGGGAAACTCTTTAGGGGTCAGTAAATTACGGATTGTGGTCTCACTAAGGGTGTTCAGGACGAAACACCGATATTTTTAGCCATTAAGGTATCGTTTAGGGTTGCACGCGAATAAATAATAAAAAAACACCGTCATACTTTGTTGGTGGCCTCATTATCGGAGATGATTGCAACTTAAATTATAAAGTCACTATAACTCTTGTTTGTCTGTCATTTTTAGAATGGCATCTTTTAGGGGTCAAATAAAGCTTGAGCCACGCCCAGATTGGTCTCCTTTAGGGGTTTAATTCAAAATTTCCGACGAGCATCCCCGTCCCTTTCATAAGGGAGTCCTCCCCCGGGAACTGAACACACAGCAAGACATTTGTCGAGTACAATGGTTTCAAACTGCATGTACCACAGGTGCCCCAAGCTCAATGGGTGTTTAACGGAGGCGTTTTAGGATTTTTTCGTCTCGCGCTCCGCGCTCGCGGTAACCGTTGCATAACAGCGAAATTATAGGGATTTGTATGGGAAATATTCCTGTTGATCATGAATGTACGAAATTGCTAATAAAGTCGTCTTTGAACTCACCTGTGTTGTCTTGTAGTCGTTTCTTGTGTTTCTATGGTGTATCAGGCGTCCTAGCGGCGGTTCGAGGCTTTTTTGAGCGGGTCGGTTTTGCACCGGCTACCAGGGTCTCTCTTACCCCACCCCGCTCTTGGGGACGGGGCCGCGAGAAGAGAGACCCTGGGAACGAGGTTGCCGTCATGATACGTCACATTTGATTGACGCATGGAGCTATGGTTTATTTTATACAGCTGTTTCGAGAAAGGTTGTCGGTAAAAAGCGCACGCGACAATCCCGAAAGGTAATCTGGGATATGATTAGCAAGGTACGTTCCTGACACTGTAGCTGTCGAACCTACTTTTGTTGCTTTCTTTTAGCACTCGCAAACATACGTCCATGGCGTCTCGTGCCATTTTCTCAGATTTCCCTGAAATGCTGAAGTCAAGAAACCGTGAACTTAAAACTACCTACAATACCTTTCGGGATTGTCGCGTGCGCTTTTTTCCGACAGCCTTTCTCGAAACAGCTGTATAACGATCCGGGCTCATCGATCAAGATCACCTAAAAATAAACTTCCCTGACACGGCGAAAATACCACTGACTCGAGTAAAAATAAGACTTTCCATGACTTGATAATAAATTACCGTAAAAGCTCTAGCTCTCTAATAAGCCCTCCTTCTTGGGGCCTGAAATTAAATACCCCCAAACCAACCATGATTTCACATCACACAACGGAGCCCGCGTTTTTTGGCAAGCAGCCGATGCATTTGCATAGTCAGCCTGCGCGGCTTTTACCGTGAATTTGGTATCTCTGGTCACCCGCATCACGTGACCCAAGTAAATTGACCAGGCCCTCGCACGCCGGGGAGGAGGCCTAGGAATGGAATCGCGTCGGCACATTATTGACGTATTTTGCCAAATGCTAACAGGTCTCGGGGAATTCTACAACCCGCGCCATTTTAACCCATGGACACAAAAGTACAAGAGAGCCAAACGTTCATGTATAAAACTTGATTTATTACTATATGTACAACCAGCTTGCATTCCAAAACAAGTCCAGCATAACCTCAGTCTATTTCGCAGCCGTTATCGGGCTCGTCACGCAACACTTCTTGTTTGCGTGACAATCCTAACAGCTGCGACAGAGACTAGCGTACTCCTAGGAAACGTCCAAATTCCACACTAAAATTAAGAAACAAAATGATGGGTTTTTTTGTTGAGGCAAAATTTAGAACACCCCGCAAGTTAAGGCCATGTTACACGAGGCATTTTTTCCTGCAACTTGTCTCGCAATTTTGTTGCGGCACAAGTTGCACGAAAAATTGCTTAGTGTAACACCCCATTTTTGCAACTGCAACGCAACAAAAATGTTGCGTTGCGAGTTGCAAGAAAAGTAGAACTATCCTCTACTTTTCGCAACGTTGCGAGACAAGTTGCTGCGTGTAACATGTCAATCGCAACTTGCAACGCAATTTTGTTAAAATGAGCCAATCAGAGCGCGTCCTTCGCTCGCGCAGATTTCAAGATGGCGGCCGGAGAAAGGCGCGTTGCAAGTTGCGAACGTGACACCTCCTCTGCAACTTGCAAGGGAAATTGCCTCGTGTAACATGGCCTTTAAATAAACCTTTCACAAACAAATCCCGTAATAAACACATGCAAGGAAAAAATCTTCAAACTGACGTATCAAGGTTCTTTCTCTAAAGTATAAAGATCAGAAAAAACCGCCATGTTCTTCTCTATAACATCGGTACTTCTTTGTCATCAGATACAAAATGTACACTTACAGCTATCTCGGCCCCAGGCGCCATGGGAAACGCGCGGTTCGACCCAGGCTTTCACCATTTGTGATTCCGATGACGCCTGTTGACGAGGTAATAGAAATTTTGGATTACATGATCCAATCAAAATAATGGGAGTGCTCTGCAATAACCCCGTTGTCAATTGTGCGCTCACTTAAAGGGGCACTATTGCAGGGATTTTTCTGCTTTTTGGGTCAAAACGGTGCAACAATAATGACTGAGTACCTCATACACGAAATATATCAAGTAAGAATTGTTGGAGGAGGAGCAAACCGAAATTAGTGTTTTTACAATTTTTTAAAGACACAAGGGCATAACTTGAAAAAATCTGCTTTGACTTTTTCAAGTTGAGATCAAAAGTTTCTATGGGTAACCCATGATTGCACTTCTTTTATAGCTTCAGTACACTCGTATAGTAACTTTTTAACAAAACTGGACCATTATTCTTAGGTTTCCATTGATGTATCATGATGCTCATGATAGTGCCCCTTTAACACGCTACGAATGTTTCTGGAATACAAATTAAAATTGAAAAGCCATTAAACGTGACCACGCTTTACAAATGTCTGACACGTGACCAAGTCATATTTTCCTTCCATTCTTGACAAACTAGCATCTTTCAATAATTAACCAGGAATGCTTTGCTTTAATTCCATGCTCAAAATGTGGATTATCGTAATCAATAGCCACACTAGTTTCAAGAATGTGAAATAAAATAAAAAGACATGCAAAATTATCATCAAATAAATTCTGTAAGTTCAAGAAGAAAAACATGTTGTATAGTCAACTCTCTCTAAGACGGATACCATCGGGACCGGCACCAACTGTCCGTCTTAGAGAGGTGTCCGGCTTATAGAGAATTTAGATACAGTAAAATGACTGAAAAACGGCGCACAGGGACCAACAGCAGGTGTGTGTCTTACAGAGGTGTCCGTTAATAGAGAGTTGACTGTACAACCTAAAAATAAATGCAAATGCTGAACTCAAAACTGTCGACTCGTAACAGTGAACACCTGTAATTGAATTTCACCACCAATCATTCTGGAGTTGTTTTCTCAGTAGAATCAACCATTGACGCACAAGTTTCTTATTTGGTTGGCTTTGACTTTCACAGAGGAACTGGCATCTGTACCAAGTTATTACACATCCAATCTTATGCCAACTGCAGGATGTAAAACCTGGGTTGGGAATTGAACAAAAGAGGAACACACCAACCATAGCTCAGAGATGCGGAAGAATCTTATCGCACCTGCCTGCAGAGTAGATTCCTAGCTTCAACACATCTCGCCTTCTCCAAGTCTCCTTCGCAGCCGTTGCGTGACGACCCAAATAACGGCTGCGAAGGAGACTGACCTTCTCCAAGCCCAGTAGGATCGGAAGAGCCGTCCAGTCAACATCACGTGGCCTCATCATTCATCCCAGTCAACTCACTCTGATACAAAACCATGTTCAATTCAGGTTCAAACTCCAACGAAGGACCAAAATTAAAATACAAAATGCCATTTTTTCTTCCTTTGCCAAATATATCCCCTTTATAAAAATACAACTAAAAAAAAAAAAAAAAATACGCGAGGGTTTAAAATTCCATTTCCGTACAGGTTAACTGTGCTGAATGCTGACCATTCGCGATTGTTGCTTCTGTATGTGCGTTTGGGGCAGTTAAAAACCCTGACAAACTTGTCAATGTGTTCAGTTTCTGCATGATCCATTCATATACTCCCATTCTAAAACATGCCTCAATCCTGTTAAATGTCACGCTGGTTTGAACGTTAAAATGATAATCACACCGCCAATAGAGACTGATGATGAATCCACGCTGACTTCAAAGTCAAGAATAAAACGGTGGTGAATTATTGCCGTTATACGAATTAGAGTCACTTGGTCTTGAGCACTTCTCGCACAGTTCTTCGTATGTTCCTCCTTGAAGAAAACACACAATAATCACGGTCATGTTGTCACAGCCCAGTCCACCCATTTGACAGTCTGGAGCCAGGCACCTTGTGAGAAGCTCTTCACAGATCTAAACAACAATGGAAGAGAAAGTTAAAACATTGCTGTTTGGTTTTCAGTGCATTATAGGGAGGGAGGGGGGGGTCTGTCTCTGAACTTCCCACACTCCCCGTTCCCACCCCTTCTGTTGTAGTTCCCGCCTCTTTAGGCTTTTTCTGTTGAAAAATATTATGCAATGTTGCAAATTTTTCCTATTTTTCCCAGTTCCTGTCACCTTGAAAATACCACTTCCTGCCCTCTCTTCTACCGTAGATCCCCCAGCCTGCGTCGCAAGCGTTCCTGTTCGAACAAAGAGCTTTTTCCACGAACGAAGAGCTTTTTCTGCATTCTGGCCGCGTGAAAATTGGGGCAAGAGCAAACAAGTTGGAGGGGGTACTCTCGCCCCAATTTTCACGCGGCCAGAATACAGAAAAAGCTCTTCGTTCGAACAGGAACGCTTGCTATGCAGGCTATAGATCCCCTTTACTTCCGGGTTCCCACACATGTACAGTAAAACCAAAAGAACTGTTGAGTAAGTAATTCTGAAAACCAACCGTTAATCCTTTCAGTTTTGAGGTCAAAATATCAATTCTCCTCACTGGATTGTGATACATGTCCATTTCTTTTAACCCTTTCACTCCCAAGAGTGCTAAGTTCAAAACTGAGGGAAAAAATCTTGAATTTCATTTTGCAAAATTGTAAAAAACAAACAGAACCACTTGAAAGTACTGCTCAAGAGCTTTCATTTGAATGGTTACACACTAGGGTTTTATCCACAGTTACAACCACATTTATTGACTCAAGGTTTGACTCTGGAAGTGAAAGGTCAGGGCCTGCGCAGCAATGTTTTGAGTGGGGGGGCTAATGCGAACGCATAAGCGTGAGCCATCTAGGGGGGTCCGGCATGCACCCCCGGGAAAATTGTGAATTTAAGTCCTCTGAAATGGCTGGAAATGCATCTAAAATTGATAAGCGTGGTGCAAATTACCAACTTTCAGCACTTAAAAAGCGACTGTTTTTAATACAAGAATCAACATTTATTATCCGGTCTTTGAGAGTTGTCCATTTTTCGAAAAGCAATCAGAGATTTTTGTAGATATTTTCTTTCCAACAGCCAGAAGCCTTCGTTAATTATGCTCATTTTACCATGTGTGCTTCTCTGTTGGTTATCACGCAGGACTCCCGTGTCCTGTGATGTCAAGAGCTGTGTATAATTCTCAGTTTAAAGTATCTATGGCAATAAAATGTTGCCATAAAAACGTTTCTCTATAAAACGCAAGATACAACTACTGCTAAAAACTTTAACTAGTGAAATTACTTTTGGAAATTTTTATTATTATTAATTTTTTTTAGAAAAGTGGGGGGGGGGGGGGGGGGGGGGCTAAAGCCCCCCCAGCCCCTCCCCCTGCACGGTCCCTGAAGGTTGGTGGTGCATCAAGACAATATCTCCTAGTTGATGATTTTCTATATTCTCATCACCTGTCTGCTTGACAATGTATTGGTATTATAACGAGAAATTAGATGTTGATCACATCAATGTGCCGCATACCTGTTCAGGTTCCATTCTTTGTGCTATTCGTATTCTCACAAAGTCTATCACTTCTTGATTGGACAGAACATCCCAGATACCTGCATGGAAAACAGTCCAACTTATTCATCTTGTTATGAATTGAATTCTAAATTTTAAATTTGATGATCCTGTCATAATGTAATAATACATACTGGGCTTGTAAATTTAGAGAAATGAAGACAATCATCATTACAAGAATGCGATGATTTACTACGAGAAACTGAACATTAAATGGAACATTAAATTAACATGACGTCACTCAGTGTGCACTGGGCTTATGTGAGATACTCACAGTCATGATCTGCCATTATTACTGTTATAAAGTAATGTACTCACCATCACAGGCTAGAATTAAAAACTCATGATCTGGAGTAACATCTTTCTGTATAACATCAGGCAAAGCTAAACAAAATAAAAACATTTCACTATCTGAATTAAACAATTTGTATTTTTTGTAAACTGAGTTAAATGCATGGTTGTCATTTTATTAATACGCTCAATCTTATCCATTTATAACCACTAAGGGGTCATGATCTTTCAACACCCCACATACAGGTTACAAATTCCAGTGTGGTACAAAGAAATCCATAAGATTAACAAGCTCTACTTCCGAGAGTGTGATCCACTCTTTAAAAAGATTATGTTTCATTTACAGTCTTTAATAAAAGGGGAAAAATAAAAACATTTAAAATAAAGAGTGGGAAGGGGACTAATTCCATGGCCTAATGTGTGGGTACAGTTGAAGCTCTCTGAGCGGACATTCTCGTCTGTGGACAGCTCTACTTACGGTCGCCTTGACAAAACTCTGTTTGAACTCTACATGTAGCTCATACATGTACATGTACATGATGTACACATTGTACAAACTTTGTATTTACACATTCCCGTAAGCGGCCAGTTCCAGTTGCGGACACTTTTTCTGCTTCCCGAGGGTGTTCGCTTACGGGAGCTTCAACTTTTTTTCAGACTCACTTGTCACATGACTGTTGTAGTATCTAAATGAATTAGTGTCAAGTACTGACCATCAGAAACCGCTAATTCACTGCAGATTTCTAACAGTATGTGATCATATTAATACCTGTAACAATCTGTTCCTCTGCAGGCTTCTTGTCATTCTTTTTGAAGCAGAAATCTCCAAGTGCCCTGGATAAGGCTAAGTTACCTGATGGCGAAAAGAACCAAACTGTGAGACATGCTACAGGAAAGAAACACAATCAGAAAGTTCTAAGTCGTTAAAGGAGCTACATGTATGTCACACTATTTTTTGCTACTCTTCGGGCTGTATAACTGTTGACCACTTTAGAAACTGTCTACTTACCATTTACTCTGTTAAACTCTACCCAGCCACCAGCAGCAATAATTCTTCTTGTTTCATCTTAAAAAAGAGAAAAGTAATTAAAATTAATTAATATTAACCTCACAACAATCTAAAAACGGGGGTGAGCAAATTACTGGCATTTCACTGAAAACATACATGTAACATGACAAAATTTAAATTAAATTTAAATTAAATTTTAATTAAAATTAATACCACATTAATGCTCCACCACTAAAAGTAGACTTTCTCCAAGAAAAAAATTATGAAGTTCAAAACTGCTATTACAAGTGCAAATTGCAAAAGAAATGGACCCCTTGTTCTTGTACTTCATGTTCATAACAAACACCTCCCCCCCTCCCCTGAAAAGAACAATACATAGATTGAAATGTTAACAAAAATACTCGAGGATTACCATCATTGCTGGGTTTGTGATCGTATGACAGCTGTTCTACTGCTCCTTTCTTTGATGCAATCGCTCTAGAGTCACCAACATTTCCCTGATAAACAAGACAGATTTACAACATATTTACAGTGCATAAAAACTTGTCTATAAAAGAAAGCTCTGAAATAGTACAATGCAAATACATGATCCACTGGTTTGAAGAGTTACAAGGTACAATGCAACAGGCAATCCATGAAAGTTGACTAATAAAAAACCATGCGCCACATTAGTTGCTACTTGAACAAAATTGAGATTCTTACACAATAAATTTTGTGATTTTTGAGAATTGTTATTATTGCAGTTGTTCCAGCCATTTCATCTTTCATTTGTTCATCTGAAATCAAAACAAAAAAATTCATTGTTTGACAGTGAAATCTCAATGGTTACTGTTGTTGACTGGGTTTGCATTTCACCAAACACTGAAACTCTGCTAATGGTTCTAAGATCGCAATGATTGGTAGTATGGAAACAATAGCCGACCATTTCCGAGTTCCCTTTACCTCTGTTCCAAAACGAGTCCTGGTGCACAACTTTTCAATATGAAAATGAGTTTTAATCACAAGTTCATTCAATTATGCAAATCAAACTCATTTTCAATGACAGGGTCCGAAATTGCGACCAGCTGGTCGCCAATGCGACTAAAAATTGAATGTTTTGAACCGGCGTTCAAGAAATTAATTTGGGATAAAAATTTCACAGCTGGTTTCCAGCAAACAACTTACATGTACGTTTTGTCTTGTCAAAGTTTTTAACGTACAGTGAACTTAATTTAGGATAAAAATGAAGGTAAGATTCCTGTTAAATGACTTCCACAACAGTTGTAATCCACGCACTGTATATGTAATCGACATTTAGCGGCCGCCATGTTGTTTCAGCGGTTTCATCTGACAGACATACAGTACCGTGGGCGCATTGCATGAACACGTGCTTTCCTTTCGCCGTGAATATTTTATTCAAATGCCACATCCAAAATGTAAAAGAATAATTCTTTTACATTTCTAAATTTTTAACGTGCAAACGAATATGGACACGGTTCGCAAGATTGCAGTTCATTACGTACTACAATAAAATTAATTAATTTTTTTTTTTTGCGCCTGCATAAAAAAGTTAATTTCGGACCCTGAATGATATGAAAGGTTTCACACTTGGACTCATTTTGAAACAGAGGCAAAAGGCAACTCAGAAATGGCCTGTTAAGCCCTGGCCAATAATTCAGCTTTTATGTCTCTTTACAATGTGCTATCACCAGTGTAACATTATGTAATTCTGTAGCTGGAGTGACCAGGAGTTTTGCTCCTACCCCTGGATGGGATGCCAGTCTGTCACAGACTGCTACCAGGTTTATACATGTATCATTTCCAAGTTTCCCTCCCAATTCACCATTTAGACACCTGGCCCTGTTGATCAAAGGATACTGATAACTACATGTACAGTATGTACCGGATTAAATTACGTGGACACAGTGTACATTGTAGTTGGTTTTGCGAACACTTTTCTACAGCTCTAGAGTTTTGTAAAATAATTGAATATTTGTGGTATTTTGAAAGTTACTCTCAGTGAAGTTGTATTATGTCATGAACATACCTTTCTGCATGTCTACATCGCATGACAAGAAACCTCCTTTTATCGCTTCTGATATATTCCCCTTTGCTGAAAATAAAATGGATAAGAAAGTGAAACACATTGTACAATGTGATTTGTTAAGCTCTCCAAGGAAAGTTGCTTGGAAATATTAAATAAGACACTGAGATTGTCTGCCTTACCCCAAGCAGGATGACTAGTGACCTTTGTGTGAACACATCTGCCGCAATACTGTGCTACCCTGGCACCTAATAATAAAACAAAGAGAAATAAATTATTGTTTTTTCCTACATTCTGTTGGGTAAAAAACATTTTTGGTCGGTTTGTTTGATCAACTTTTTTTTCAACTGACCCTACATGTACATGACTATAAATTTGGTTGAAAACAATGGGTAGCGACCGCTAGCATACAGTGCTTGCAAGCATCATTTTTCGCATGTTGACTGAGTAAAACAAATTTGTAACAATTTCGTCAACATATTCACTAACATCTATTGTAGCAGCACCTACCTCCATGACCATCATAAACTCCAAAAAAAGCAGTGCCTTTGTCTTCCCTGAGAGACAGAATCTCTGTGTGGGAATCTTCCATGTCTGCACTTGAGTTAAGGGATGTTTGCTGGGTTTAAGGTGATTCCTTGGTATTGCATTGCGCATCCTTACTGCGCATAATTTCTTGCGTCATTTGCGCGCGCCACGCGTCATTTAGCGCGAGTACGAGCGCGCGCACATACAGAACATTACAGGATTTCTTTCAAACTAGGCTTGGCTGGGAACTAAATGGTCGTTTTCTTCTAAACAAGCACGGTGACCCCCATTTTTTATTTCATAATTTTAATAAGAACAGTAACTACATTACACAAGAAAAAAATGGGCAGAAATCTATGATCAGTTTTTTTGCAATTTAACTAAATTCTCCGGAGGGAGCCACTACGGTCCAACAGCGCATATCCAATTTGAATCTCCTTTGAAGTGTAAAGTAAATACAAAGGTAATCGAAGACATTTTTCTGGAACGTCGGTGAATAAACAATGGAATAAAGTCAAACTCTGTGCGATATCACGGGCTGCATTGAAAATATCGAGCTTATTTGCTGCGCACGGTTTTTGCCAAAAGGGGCCAAAATGACCGCACTCGTCAGCATTGTGGCGTGGAAACGAGCACGGTGACCCCCTCTTTTTATCACGTTTTTATTATCTCCTTGACTTGTTACAAAAGTGTACCAAGTTTCATCGGAAATCTATGTTTGGTTCTAT
Organism: Desmophyllum pertusum; assembly: GCA_029204205.1. Classification (NCBI taxonomy): domain Eukaryota; kingdom Metazoa; phylum Cnidaria; class Anthozoa; order Scleractinia; family Caryophylliidae; genus Desmophyllum; species Desmophyllum pertusum. The sequence continues at coordinate 763,413 of MU825426.1, read as the reverse complement.
TACCAGGGAATTACCTTAACTTCTTTTAAGACTAATGGTTGAAGTAGATCCTGACCCCTTCCCCTGTGAGGCTTTTTTGGGGGGGGGAGGGGGGAGGGAGGGAGGATAAACTAGGTCAGGTGGGTTTTGCACAATTGAATTGTTATGCAGATGGAAGCGGTTGTCCATACAAATATTTCTGGATATAAAGTGTCATGCGTGAGCAAAATAACGACATTCATGAGTACGACAGTGAGAAAGTATTTTGTGTGGAGGAGGACAGTCTGCATGAAACATACATGTACTGCATATAATTATCAACTATCCTGCAAAATCGCACAGCACAGGCGCTGGTTTTGTCACTTTCTTATAAACACTACATAGGTACAAAATGATGAATGCGGTTATGCAACAGTCAAAGGATACTTATTCTCCATCCCTGCATACAAGAGGAGCCAACTTTGTAAAGCTTGTTTGAACAAGATGCCGTTTCCTTTGTGGTTACCGGCTCCGAGAGAGTCTGACCCATCCTGGCAATAATTAAATGAATACAATCATGTACATTCCTGCAACTTGGAAGGCAAACTTGTCGACCTTCTTGGATGGTCCGACTCAATGGACGCTATTATGAACAGTGTTGCAAAATGTACTGATTGCTCAAAGTATTAACCCTCCTTACTGATTGTAAAATATATATATATCTTATTAACCGAGTGAGAGGGCCATAATATCGGCCCTAGGTCTTGACAGTACGGATCAAGTCCAGCGAGGTCCATACAGTACAGAAAAGAGAAGACAGAGAGCTGATATTCTCCCAGTACAGTCCTGAGCAAGCTTGGTTAATAAGAGGTTTATTACACGACTTTGTGCTTAAAAATAGCTGTGGAAAATAAACCATACATATAACAATGTAGGAAACTTTCCCGGTCCAATACTTAGAAAATATCGGCCCGGCAATAAGGCATTTTGATTGGCTGATTTTAGCCTTCTCAACTGTCTTAGAGTTCGGAGAATTTGGTGGTACACCAACACAAATTAACCTAACCCTAACCCCCAGGGCCTGGTCACTGTGGAAAAAGGGTGGTTTGACAATATTTATTATATTGTCCAACCGCCCTTTTTCCACCAGGCCCTTCAATTATATCCAATATCATTTTATTTTTCTTATCGCCCGTCTGTGTGACAATAATTACACTTACATTGATATTGTAGGGGTTAATCCAAGCATTCAATCAGGACTAGCTACGTGTAAAACAAGAGTGCTCTGCCTCGTACACTGTACATGTATCTTAGTTACAATATACATGTACAATGTAGTATTATCTTACCCTTGAGAACAAGCTGTAAAATCACATACAGTTAGATCAGGCTTTTAGCCAGGAATTGGAATGTGGGAGCCCAGAACACAAGCTTCTCTATCAAATTTGAAAAGTTTAAAAATCGGTGAATTTTCCATCAAAAGTGGATAAAGTTTCCATTCCATTCCATGTCCTTCTGGCTAAAACCAGAGTTAATCTCTTTAAAAATTAGAAAATCCTCCATTAGGACCAAATTCTGATTTCTCACAACTTAACATAATAGAAATATGGCATTCTGTGCTTAAGATGGATATATGCAAGCAGAAGACTCACTCTTTTTGAGGTTTTGCTCTTTGACAATTTATGCAAATTTCTAATAAAAGTATGGTATGGTTGACATGTACATACAAATGTTTAATATTTCCACAGACTTCTTTTAAGAATGGTTCTAATGGCGGGAATGCATTGTTTTTGCTAGAAGGTGATGTTCGTAAACCACCAAAACCCAAATCATTTGGACTAAAGAAAAAAAGAAAGTAAAATATGGCTTTATTAATTTATAATATTTGAAAAGCAACATAATGAAAATTTCATGTATTCCAACTCAAAGGTTTCTCATTTCATTACAATTCTGACTTCTTAAAACTGTTTGTATTTATTTAACTACCTACAAACCCTGCTTTGATGTGACAAAAAAGGAGGTAATTAGCTCTAATTTGTCACAATTTATTAACACCTTCATGCTAATTCAACAGATGGTCCAAAATCGAGGCAGACAAATATATTTTGTGCCAGGAACAAGACAAATTTATTTTTTGTCACTGTAGACAACTTACAATATGCAGAACAAACATATGATATAAAGCTGCTATACAATGTATATCAACAATTAATATTGCAATGTACAAATTGTCTTTTCTTTAGGGTTGTAAACATTGTTACAACCTTTATAAATACAGTGCATTAAAAAAATTAAAAGCTATGGACGAAAGAAAATTCTGCCAAGAATAGAACCACAATAAGGTGTTGTTTTGTTATGCAGAATTTTCTGTCAGAACAATGTGTTTGTTGCAGTTATTTGATGCAATCATATTTGAAGCAAAGTTATAATATACCAATGATTTTATATTTTTCTTGTAGCGAGGAGAAAGACCTTTCATCATATACAGAAACGGCTATCGATACAATATAGACAATCGTTTTCGATTAAAACTTTATCTAATTTTAAAATAACTCATTTACTTCTCTTCGTCAAACGTCGGGAAACCTGCATCCACATTTCATGAGGTAACATTACAAGAAAAAAGATTCCCGTGTTTAAACACGACAACAATCTGTTATAAGCGTATATTTAGTACAAAACGATGCAAGACCACCGTGTATAATTAAAATATCCGTTCAGATATAACAAGAAAATGCTGAATGTATCATCCCGCCAGAAATTAACGATTGAACTGCGTGTATTAGCAACGGATTTATAAAGCGCGCCTTGTAGAGGACGGAAGGGTAAAAAACTAAAAGGGTTGTTGATTGTAATAAAATAACACAACTTTTAACCGACCGTTGGAGAGTATCTACAGTAAATTAAACCCAAGCTCGTCTGTGAATAATCGAAAACCTTTTTCTTTCGCATCAAGCTTGGTGAGCTTGTACCAGAAGGTCGTTTACAATACAAACGGTACGTTTATACTTCTATACTTCTAAGAAAGTATTAGAGTTACTAGGACGAGAAGTAAAACTCAGCTTGCTTGATAACTGAGCAAATGATACCATTAACAAGCAAGTAGGGTTAATTTCCCTTCCAGTATTCACCGTATAAGACACACATATACACGATACGAAGTCATGTGCATGGGGAACAAATATGGCTAACAGGTTCTAAACAGCCTGCAACATTGGCTCACCTTGAATTTGATAAGAAAGCAATTTAAACCAAACAGCTGTCTCGAACACACTTGGGGCTATTAATATCTAGAACGGAACTCAGCGTTAGCAAAGATCAGAGCTGTAGGTCTCCAATGTTTCATGTAAACAGACTCATCGGAAAATTCTTGCTCATGGACATCTTGAAAATTCGACTTCCAGGTCACGTGAGAGGGAGATGCGAATTGCCTAGAGGGGGTGTAAATTATTAAAACCGAAAGGAAAGCCGCGGGTTGCCCGTGCGCGCGAGTTCAGGTATAAAACGAAACTATAAATAGCACATGCATGTACATTTTAATGTACGTAATGATTACCGAAAACATATTAACAAATCCAGTTCATAAAATATCCTATAAACTAGCCTGAACCAGGAGCCCATCATGGGCTCCTGCCTGAACTGCGTAAAATATTCGGCCCGTCGGTCAGACCCTCCCCCAGGCTCCCTTTCCTCCTATTAGATCCGTCACTGTTTTGATATAATGTGAAATTTCATGATTCACGCAACTAGTGAAAATGCATCACGGTTCGTTTGAAAAATATTTTTCGAAAATATATTATTTTCAAAAATGTCACAGTTATTTGTAGTGTATTTGGTGGGGGTGTGCCTCCGGTTCTCTAAAACCCTCATCCTCTATAGATATATCCAGCCAGTGACCTTTAATTTCTTCTCTACTTCTTATTCTTCGAGTACACCATACTTTTGTCTGACAGAAGACCATGTCTCACAATAATATGTCAGTGTTCTAGATCCCTCTAAATTAAAAGACCTTCCGACCAAAAGGGCAAAATCTATTACATCGGACTGAAACGGATCGAAAACCACACCCTTTCTGGGATGGGTAAAAATCCGGCCCCACCCCTGAGAAATTGCAGTAATTTTTTGGCGCAATGAACCAGGCGGATGTCCAACCTCGTTCCCAGGGTATGATGAGAGACCCTGGGAACGAGATTGGCGGATGTCATAGAAATAACAGAAAATCAGAGAAAAAAGGATTACGTAATTTGTAAATCACGAACCCCCAGGGGGGGGGGGGGTACTCCCTATAATGGACTATACGGGGAGGCTCCGCCCGAAAGGGGTCCTTTTTTAGGCTCGAGGTATGTGAAAGGGTAGGGATTTCACGAGTTGAAGTATATGAAAGGGTAGGGATTTCACGAGTAAATGATATTATTGTTTGGTTAACATCTCTACTGGTAATGCTTGATGACTTCTGGTGGTACTGATGATATTGTTCATTAAGATCATTACAAGGGTATAGAAAAGGGATGCAGTGCTTCTACTGTAGGTATGTGAATAGACTACGAGTAGTCCCTAATTTTTCTCAGATCGAGCGGGCCGGCGCGCGCGAAGCGCGTGGAAATATCCTCGCGCGAGAAGACGCGACGCGAAGAGAGATTTGAGATGGCTTCCCGAGAAACATCCACGAAGAAAAGCGCATTCCTTCGGCCCCTGGTCTGTGATAAACATCTCCCGCAGTTCATCAATGACAAGCGCAAATGACAGCAAGAAAGATGATATGAAATTGACACCCAAAAATCACTCGGCCGTGAAGGGTCAAACGCTGGCCCTATGTCGGTAGTCCCTCATTTTTCGCGCCTCTTCGCGTCGCGTCTTCTCGCGCGAGGATATTCCCACGCGCTTCGCGCGCGCCCGCCCGCTCGATCTGAGAAAAATTAGGGACTACTCGTAGTCTAGTATGTGAAAGGGGTACCATTTTCATAATTTATATGGAAGGTATATGAAAGGGGTAACCTTTTCTGTGAAAAATGGTATATGAAAGGGTAAGGGGTTGGACCTCTGGGCGGAGCCTCCCCGTATAAAACTTTTTTTAGTACCCCCCTCGTGTCACGAACCGCACAAACGTTATCGGACAAATGCTCGATAAAATTTCACGGCGTTATATTACAGTGAATTAATTCGAAGATGACGCTACCGTTGCCACTCAACAGTTTTTGATTAATTTTTGACATCTTTTTGACAACTTTTTGACGACTTTTGGATAGGTTCCGTTTGACTTAACCAATCAAAATCCAAGGAGTGTTGGAGGCGGAGTCGTGCAATTTGAATGGTTTACTTTCTAGTCTTGTTCAAATGTGGCGCCACAAACGGAACCCATCGAAGTTGTCAAAAAGATGTCAAAAATTAATCAAAAACTTTGTCGAGTGGCAACGGTAGCGTCATCTTCACTGTGAACTTCGATTCACTGTTTTCATCAATCTCCGTACATTTCCAGCTTACTGGAAAACAACTGAATTTCGCGGACTGAATTTCGCGGGTAGAATACAACCCGCAAAATTGACCAATCATCATGAAAATATGATATAAATATAATATAATTAGAATAAAAATAACCAATTAAAAAAGGTAGACTGTGCGGTTGGGATAATTTTTTTTCAGGACGGTACCTGACGAAATATTGGAAATTCAGTAAAAATTTATCTCCCTTTCAAAAAGGTTGTGCAGCGCAAACAAAATTTTTGTGAATATTTATATGATTGGAAAACAACTGTGTCAGCAAAAACTTAGCACGGAGTCGAGGCTAGCGGAAGCCGAGAGCCTCGTGTACCACGCATGTGCTTGTTCACTCTTGCTCAAGTGTCTGATGGAGACGGAGCTACTAGCTGAGCGAGGGGTCAGGAACGATGAGCGGCTCAGGCGGCGCTCTAAAACAACTCCTCTGGCTTCAAACCAATTTGCCATGTCTAATGCCTTAGATAGTGGCGTTGGAAGCTTTGAAGAAGCGGACGCGGCCGATAAATCGTGCATACCGAGCGATGAACAACAATCAGGCAGCGAACAACAATATGAAGCACTGGACAGTTTCCGTTTCATCTACCTCGGAAATGCTGTCCTGGACAAGCGGTACACACAGCATATGCTGCCTTGGGTTATTGCGGAGATCAGGAGAAAGAAGGAGCGTAATCAAATCGATTTAAAACGTCGAGGAGATGACAGTGAAGGCAGTTGACTGTTCTACGGCAAGCACTTTGTTCCAACATAAAGTGCAGACCATAACACGCTGTGCACGCTCTGTGGACAAAAAATGTTTTGCCTACCTGACGAAAATCCCTGACGAAGTATCGACATGCTATTGCTACGTTTTTGAGGCCGTCGACACAAGCTCGGTAAGAAATCTTTATGAATTCAGTTGAATAGAGCTGCATGTACAATATGTTTCTCTTTCATTATGTTGCTTGTCTCTTTCAACTAAAAACTTCATTACCCTTGAGCTAGTGCCTCGCAGCATATTGGTAATATACTTTGCGACTGACAATTAAGCGTACAGTTTTTATAAAGTGCCGTATTTTGTAATTTCCCCTGATTTTGCGTGCTTTCTTGTGCAATGTCAAGCACAGTAATTTCCTTTGAAACCTCACTGCTAAAATGAAACCTCAAAGCAGAAGCTCACTTGAAAGCTCTTGAACGGATTCCGCGAATCGAAATATTTTGGGAGAAACATGATATGTGTGTAATGGAAAGATCGTGTTGCTCTTTTGTTCCAGCGCTAGAAACTCAACTCTGTAGCTAGTAACTTTTCAATTTCTTCGACTAGAACGAGAAAATCTCCGTATTGATTTACTTTTGAAAGCTTATGCAATGTTACATGTTGTTTTCAAATTCTGTTCAAATCTTGCTTTCTATATATAGACCTGCCTAAAATCTTTCCTTTCCAAAAATCTCGTGGGATATTTACTGGCTGACGTAACGACAATTTTTGTGATTATTGTTATTATTTATATTATTTCCCTTGCCTGAACATGCCTCGTTGCTTATTATTGTTCAAAACGTTGTTTACGTACATAATTTCGGGGGAATTTTTTTCAACTCGTGTGAATAACTATGTAATTTTCATTGGATTTTGTACAATTTTTATTTTTTTGACACGGATTTTTGTTAATGTTTTATACGCGATTTTGCCATAGTATTTGTTGTTCACATTTAAGTGAATGTTTGGAAAGTGGAACGTTTCACAAAATTCTATCACGTACATAACATTTACTTGAAGTTCAAGGTAATATGGGCACATCTAAATTTATTGTTATGCTAAATAGGACAATGTCACACAATATCTCCTTGTTCTTCAGCAAACAGTGTCACAGGCAAATTGATTTGTTTTTTGCCCAAGTTCAACAGTGTGTTTTGCTTTTTATTGGAAGTATACATGTATAACTTGAATAGATCCCAAAGGTCCCCTTAAATATGTTTACATGGCATTTAAAATGATGTTATTCATTCATTTGTGGAACATAGGATATGCTAATATATTTAAATAGTTAAAAATATAAATAAATGGGATTAATGTTTTTTCCCTTGTTGTAAGAACTTAAAGATTTGTTTGGAACAATCTGCTTGCAGTATTTTGTGGCACAGATTGTTTAGCAAAATTGAAAAACCTTTTCTTCTCAGAATAACATTTTATCCATTGTTACAACTCTCTTTTCACAAATTATGCAGATAAGATACGGTGTTTTTGACAAAAGATTTGACCAGCTATTGTAACTGGTAGTACTGCTTTTGAAATGAAATTGCTAAATTGTTATATCTGGGTTCTGACATGAAGATAATTTAAATCCTGTTGTTTGCATCAAACCATTTATGCTTGTTGCTATGGAAGTGACAGTGACGACAGCGAGCACATGGTTTAATTTCCACAGGTCAGTTTTTTTCAAGGTCAGGGAAATGTCCGGGACTTCTGTTTCTGGTTAGGGAAATTCTACCCTATATCTAGCAGAGTTGCTACAATCTTTCCTAGAAAAGTCGGGAAAACTGTTCTAAGAAAGATCAAAGCAGCAGGGTTCAAAATAAAATCACAGCTTTTAGCTTGAATTTGTAGGCTTTTTTTGTCAAGGCTCATTTTTTCCCGGCTGTCAATAATGAATGAGCATGTACCCAGAAATGGCACATTCTATGAATCACTTTTTTCACTTTCCGCGATTTGCGTGTGTGTACTGCTACACTAATTACAGTAATGGGAATCTGTCAAGAAGCCGTTGCCTTGCACGTGACCAAAATCTTCCTGAATTGAAATTTCACTTTCTTCCTTGAGAAACCTTGAAATTATGAACTGATTTTAAAAAGATTTAGCACATATCGCATGCTTTGAACTGCTAAAATAATGTCAGCGTCAGAATCTTCATTTTAATTAACGTGTTTCGTTGCGACAATTCCCTTCCAAACAAAGCATCGTGAACGGCTCTCTTTTTTAGGTGTTCAAGCATAAAATAGACAAACCGTCACGCTTCTTCACTCACAAACATGGGAAATCCATTCTGTCGAGCAATATGAATACAAAACTGACTTTACAGTGTAATTTGAATGAGTGAAAAGGCGTAACAACTGGCACTAAATGAGTTTTTGTGCAAAATAAATCTTGATAACACGTGCAGAAACATAAAGGCAGTAACGCAACGGTTTACATGTTTCACGCTTGAGCAAACGCGTAAAAGTCGTAAAAGAGTTAGACAGTCGTTCACAGTGAACAAGAATTCTCCATCTCAACTTTTGCAGCACGCTTCAAATTTCCAAACCTTTTTCTACTCTTTCTACTCATTTTAAAACGTTTCTTGGGTGCTTTATTGTCTGATATGAAATGTTTACTATAACATTACAGCGACTTTGATTTCAGTTGGCCGATCAAAGCATGACATTTTCTATTTCTTCGGTGAAAAGTCGCCGCCAAGTGTGGTCAAAGTGCCGGCTGCTATTTTGAACCCTGAAGCAACTCTGCTTGCAGGGTAGGGAAATTCTAAATTCTTGTCAAAGGCAGTGTAAAGTCAGGAAATGTTATTTTAAGGTTACTGCAAGTTTTGATGTACACATGTATAAAGTGTTGTTGATAATGACCATCGTATTGTACATGTATGCATGTATGGTCAATGGAAATTGTTTTCATGTTAGTACATGTACATACATACATACTTTTATTATATTTTCCCAAGGTGGCTTTTCGATGAGTGAAATGCTTTGTGAAAGTGAAAAGTCAGGAAACTTTTTTATTTTTTCATTAATGGCAACCATGAAGCAAGTTTTGTAACACTTTTCAAAGTGAACCTGTGTGCGTGTATGATATCCAAATAAAGAAAACACAATTTAAATTTTATTATAACATAGCATTTTAGAGTGCAAATACACACCAAAACGAGTGCAAATATGAGATCATATTACACTCTTTGTCATCTCAGAAAGGGTCGGAAAATAAAAACTGACTCATAAAAATACCCAGCCGTATGCAGGGTAATTCTGGAAGAGTCAATAGATATAATTATGGACCTCACCAAATCGTCAGAAGTTTTCCATTAATTTGTCGGGTCAGGTAGCTGGCCCTTGTCAAGTTTTTGACCCAAGACCCCTCTCTTATCCAAAACATTGCATATACAACTTTGTGCTGAATGACCTCTTTGTATACCTTTTTTTACAAGGCTATGTTCATTATTTTTGTAGCCTAATACATGTATTAGGTTGTTTTCAAAATACTGTATTATATTCAGGCTACATTTTTCAAAGCATTTCCAATTTTTTTTTGCATATATTTGCAAGGTTTTTTTCATCGCTTTGCATGGTGGTGAAAACTGAAAATAAAAAGTTTCATTTAATGAAACTATCATTTTGAAAACGCTGCCAAGTGTATTGTTTTCGAAACACCAAAACCACATCATTTTGAAAACAATCTCTTTACATGTAAATCACTCCAAAAAGATTTAAAATGTCACCACATCTTTTTACACAGAGTTGAATTAATTTTCAATTTGTATAATGCTGTTTACTTATGAGAGATAAACATCATGTACCTTGTCACCTGCAATTAACCAAAGTGTTGGTTTGTTATCCTTTTTTTCAGTCTTCATATCTTGACACCTTGAAACTGTGGTGTCAAGTTATTCCTTGTTACTACTGACAGATCTCAGCTCATTCAGCTGTAGCTTTCACTGTAGAACTGTAAATGAAAATGTTTTTACATTTGAATTACATGTAGATCTATGTAACTGCAGTGTTTTATTACTGTTATACAGTTATGTTACTGTTATATAAAATGAAAACAATCATAAATTTCCATGTTACAAACAAAAATTATTTGAAATGGTAATAATGTATTGTTTATCAAAAACATGAAAATAAATTAATGACAATAAGCATTTAATTTTGTACTTTTCAGTTTTTGTCCAGCGAATCCAATTTATTACATGTAGCTCATTCAAATTTGGACGTTAATGACGGTGCCGCTGGAAGTACCATATGTTTGCCTGCTTGATATCCTCTAGTTGATCGTTGTTCTGTTTATTTTGCATCCAATATCTTTTGGGGGAAAAATTAAAAACAGCTTGCACTGCTTGTATGTACCTGCTGTTCAATGGCATGTTTTCTTGCCCACATGGGCCATCTGTGCTTGTCAAAAGAATTGAACATTTACAAGTTGATATAATTAGTGCTAGGATACATGTAGTGTAGTGTACAGATGTTGTGAGTTCCTTTGGGAACACAAATATGCACTGTATGTACATGTAATCATGTAACATGTTTTAACCCTGTTACTCCCAGAGTCAAATCTTCAGTCTATAAATTATGTGGTTGTACATGTACCTTTTGAGTCTGTGGATGAAAACCTAGTGTGTGACTATTCAATTGAAAGCTACACCGTACATGTACATGTATCAGGCAGTACTTTAATGTGGTACTGTCTGTTTTTGACAATTTTGCAAAATGAAATTCAAGAATTTTTCCTCAATTTTGAACTTAGCACTCTTGGGACTTCTATGCAGTCGTGCAGCTATTTTGATCCAGTTTGCAATTCTTGGAAACACAGAAGAATCTGACTTTGAGTTGTTAGGTTGTGAATATTGATGTTAACGTTTCTACCCGTTAGTACATAGGAAGTGTGAAGTTAAGCTTAGTTTTTGTTTTGCGTTTTGCAGGTTACTGGGTTTTTACAGAGCATCCGTGATGCAGCTAAACAGGTTGCTGAGCAAACAGAAAATACTACTTCAACAAATAACGAAAATATATCAGAAGAACCAACAAACATCAGTAACAACGGCAGTCCAAATAATCCTGTTGAAACCAGCGAGAATCAAGCAGTTGAATTCCCTTTATGGTATGTTGGACGAGTGGTCGTATCACACAGACAAGCACCGCCTACTCTTATTGATGATTTGGTGGACAGATTTAATAAAAGGAAAGGAATGACTGAGCTTGAAAAAGAGCTGAATGGGAAAAAAGTCGAGCAGAGAGATGGCCGTTCTAATACAGTCAGTGTTATTGTAAACGTTGAAAATCATACTAATGAACACCAAATAGCCAAGAAGGCAAAAAGTCTTGATAGCGAGAAAATACTCGGTGGAATGAACAATTGTGAAGAAAACACAACAGAAGTCGGCAAGAATGGAACACTTCTGCGAGTGGAGAGCTTTGGTGGCAGACCCAGATCTGCCAGTGATGGCGACAAAACAAATAACATTTATTCTTCCAAAGATAGCAATTCTACACGGAGCCAACATCACACAAAGTCACACTCAAGGAATTCTAGTTTTGGTGGTGTAAGTGAAAACCGGAATGTTCTTTTCAAGATAAGCATCTACTCAATCGCTTGTCTTAGCGTGACCACCAAACTGCAGCTGATGGAGAGAAGACTCCGAGAAGTTTCTTTTTGTCAACAGGTTTGTGAGTTTGGCTATGTAATAAACACTTAATACAAGTCATGTAAGATATGGAAGATGCGGTGGCCTAATAATAATATTTTAGTGCGTTGGACTCCAGATTAAGCTGTCTGGGTTTGAGCCCTGGTTTGGGTCATTGTCTTGTGTTCATGCGCCTCTCCACCCAGGAGTATAAATGGGTACCGGTGACAAAATGCTGGGGGGTAACCTGCGATAGACTAGCATCCAATCCAGGGGAGTAGCAATACTCCTAGTCTGCTTCATGCTACGGAATCTGGGATAAGCAGTGTGGGCCAGTTTGGCCGAGTGTGGCTTTACCTTTAAGTTACCTAGTAGTTTACAAGTCATGTAAATAAACAAATGCACAAATGTACATGTTGTGGTTCAAATTTTTTTTGGTTTAAATTTTTCAATTGAAACCAGTTTGATTTTTATTTTCCTTTGTCTAATATTCATTACCATAATCTGAGAGAAAGGAAAATAAAAATCAAATCGGTTTAAATTTTTTAAAACCGGTTTAACCACAACATACACATTCAAGACAGACAATGATGTAAATCCATCTTAACATAGGGAACAAAGACACCAGAACATTTTGGCTTCATCTGCCATGAACCAAAAACTGGACAGTACTATTGTTATGTTTTCAAGGGACAATCTGAGCAACTGGTAAGTACTTTGACGTATGTCTTCAGTCTATTTCCTGCCACTTAAAGGGACACTGTCCTGATTTTAGCATGATTTTGGGAAGCTCAGAAACATATCTAGATCATAGGAAGTTAAACAATAATGGTTTGATTCTGTAGAATAGCACTCGACAAATGACTGGAATCCATTAGGAAGTGAGGATGACGAACGACCGCGAGGATGGAAATGGATTGCAATATGGATTTTTGGAAAAACGTCAGGATGTCAGTTTTTCAAAGTTTTAAATTTGGCTTGGAAATCTTTGAAATTTTGCAAAAATTTAGTTGCAGTATGGAATTTCTTGAAGAAATTGCTTTTTATCATTTAGTTAGAGTGTATTAAGTTCTCATTAATTTTCATAGATTTAGGGACCATTTCATGCATTTATAACAGTTTTGAGAAAATACGCCGGGACAGTGTCCCTTTAATATGTTTGGAAAATGTTCAACTTTATTTCACACCATTTCCTGTTACAATACATGTACATCTTTATCTACATGTACTATACATGTACACATCTTACTAGTAGATATATGTTCAACTGTCTTTTTTTGTAATAGAGTGGTAAAGTGTGACGTCAACAATGTTCAAATTATTTAAAAAAATCAAAATCCCATCAGATAAAGCTTGTTGCTGCATGATCAGCCACAAAATTTCAACTTGTTAGCATGAATAGAACAGAAGATATATAGAGGTTCAAAGTTTGGTACCGTCCCATGCAAACTGCTCGACTAATTTTGTGCCTGTTCTAAACTAAAGGAACAGACACAAAATAAGAAGGGTTTGTATGGAGAAAAACCATGTGCCCACATATCAGCAGAAAATTGCAATGGAGAGCTACTGTACGTTCATTTTGTAATTTTTGGGAAGTGGACGTTTTTTTGCATGCTTCCTATGAATAGCTGATCAAATTTCATAATTTCGCAAATTTAATTTTTGTGACGTCATAACTATAATAAATTATAGTAATCTATGAGCAATAAGAACTAACACAAAACAATGATTTTAAGGTTGATGATGTGATGCAGTCTCTAAGGCAAGCATTTAACAATGCATGGCAAGCAGCGGGTCCCACATCAGTGTGCGACATGTGTCCTCTTCATCACTTGCATCAGTTGTGTGTCCAACTTGAAGGTATGTGTGCTGGTAGCTTGACATTCAGTCCAATCTCGGCTGCAATCTACTTATTGCCCGTTCCGAAGTTCAAAAAGGAATTGGGCCCTAGTTTTCCTTTACCCATTGTTCAAATTGCATCATATTAAGAAATGAATCCCATCACCAGAAAGAGCGCATAAAAATGAATAAGCTTACCAAGTGTGGTTATGTTACATTGCATAGTAACCAGGCTGTGAGCTGTCAAAGGCCATCCAAATTCCATACAAATGTCTATTCAGAGCTGCATCCCCCAAATCCATACAAAGCCTCTAATTTTTCTGATTTTTGAAAGCCTTCTACATGGTTGGAACCCAACGAAACAACCCCAAACTTGGTAAACTGACCAATTTTAATGTGATCTATCTCGTGATCAATGCCCGGTTCCAATTTTTGATTAAATTAAAATTTAAAAACTCATCCCAGTCTCCATTTTGAACTTCGGAACAGATACATGTAATAAACCACTGCATCTAGGAAATAGTCTTATACATACACAAAGGGGAGGGGGGTACAAAAAGAGTTTTCTTTCCAGAGGGTTTCCTTTCTGAACAAGCACATCAACTCATGTATTTCTTATTTACCAAGCGCGAGGGCCGTACTGGGAGAATATCGGCCCCAGGTGATTTTCTTTGTTTTAACTTGATGAATTATTAAATCCGTTTGAGAACCTTCTATCGTGGATGATGATAAGCAAAAAATCCCTTGACGTCTTTTATAGGTCGCTCAGTTAGTAATCAATATGACATATTGCAAAGACACAGAATTAACCTCACTGATGAAGAGATGAGCGAATTTACAGAACTGTTTAAGGTAATTAATTAATAAATAAATAAATAAATAATTTGCTTAACACATAACCAGGGAACCTTTGAAACAATACTTTTAGGATGAAAATTATTCAATAGTAATATTAATTGTTATCCCAAATTTATGTGAGAGAGACAGTGGCCTAATGGAAGGCACATTGGACTCAGTCCGGGTTCGAGCCCTAGCCTGGGTCATTGTGTTGTGTTCTTGGGAATCCAAGCCTCTTTACTCTCACAGTGCCTCTCTCCACCCAGGAGTATAAATGGGTACTGGCAACAAAATGCTGGGGGATAACCTGCAATGGACTTGCATCCCATCCATGAGGAGTAGCAATACTCCTAGTCGGCGTCATCCTAAGAAACTGGGATAAGCTCTGGCAGTGTGGCCCGAGTGCGGCTTTACTTATCCCAAATTTAATTTGGCAAAACCAAACCATGTGCATGTTGTTTGACACAAGGCTTGACGCTGCAAGTGAAAGCATTAAAGATACGTTTGGCAATCATCAAGGAGATTATTGGTCTGAATGAATAAATATTTCTAGCTTGCTACTAATAGCATTCTTTTGGATGTGTGTTTTGCAGGCGGAAAGTCCTTCATCAGGAATGAGTGAAGAAAATGAAGTCATCATGGCGATACTCAGAGGAATATATGAAAGAAGACAACTACAGCATACACACATTGGCCAGGTACAGTAACAGACAGCCGGCCTGACTGACTGACTGACTGACTGACAGACAGACAGACAGACAGACAGACAGACAGACAGACAGACAGACAGACAGACAGACAGACAGACAGACAGACAGACAGACATCCGCCAGCAGTTATAAATCATATTTGAATCAAACATGTACATAATTTTTGTAAATTTTAATTTTATTACCCATTTCCAGGAAGCGCAAGGTCAAAAGGACAAAGTAGGCCCTAATCTGCTGCAAAAAGCGAAAAAGTCTCTGACAAGTTCCTTTGAAAGCTTCTTGAGTAAAAGGGTAAGATGAAGTAATTTTTTTATGTATTTTGGTTATTTTGAGTGTCTTTGTATTACTTTAAAATAATGTAATGTTTTATTTCTTGGCAAGTTGGAATCCTGGGCCAGTTTTGTTCAAAGGACGATAAAGCTAATCCTCGATTAGCGTGTATTTTGATCCTGGATTAGCGTTAATCGGCTTTCGAACAACCGGGCCCAGGTTCTGTAACATAAACGAGTTAAATGTTGTTATTTAGAGCTTTATGTTTTGTGACATTGCAGGCCAGAGCCAGGACAGTGTTAATGGAAGAGGGATCTGGAATGGTAAGTGTGATTTCACGGCAAGTGCATTGTACAGGTTTATGTTCAGATGCTGTTTGTGTTGAAGACTATAATAGGCCATTTCCAAGTTGTCGTTTGCCTCTGTTTCAAAATGAGTCCTCGTGCAAAACCATTCAACTCAAAATGAGTTTGATTTGCATGAAAATGAACATGTGAGTTAGACTCGTTTTCATTTGAATGGTTTCACACCAGGACTCGTTTTGAAACAGAGGTAAAAGGCAACTCAGAAATGGCCTATGAGCAAGGTGCAATCAAGCACACAGAGGTTTAAGATACAAACAGTGAGTGAATACAAAGTTCTTGTAAAGAGCACTACCCATGTTCATAAAACAAAATGGCTAACTAAAGTTAGTAAGGTTTGGAGGAAGTTGTGTACAAATTACTTGGCTATCTTAGCAGCTGTTCAGAAGCTTGACCAAAGTGCTACCTACCAGTTAGGTCAGGTTCTTAAATCTTGTTTCTAACCACAGTGGATGTGTACCTTTCTTGAATCAAAGCTACAGTACAGTGGAACCCCGTTAATACGGACACCTTCGGGCCAAAAAAAACTGACTGTAATAACGGGGTGGCCATATTACGGGGTTCTTTAAATAAGAAAATGACTGACTGAGCTTTTGTTTGGGCCAAAATGATGTGGCCGTAATAACGAGGTGGCCGTATTAACGGGGTGGCCGTAAGGCAGGGTTCCACTGTACTTGGACTTAGGGGTTAGAATTAAATTAATTTATTAATTTATTTTTAAGGAACCAACCAAATCATCACCGGGTCTCCGAAGGAAAAGAAGCGTGACACTTGACAGCGTTCCTCATAATCTTAACCCCACTCCACCCATGTCACCCTTGAAAGAAGTACCCGGCAAGGGAGATGCAGTGTTTACAAGTACGCCGCACAGGCAGTCCAAGCATGCTCCTTCAAGTGGAGAAACCAGCCCTTCATATCGGAATGCTTCAGGCTCCACGACGACACCACCCAACACGCCTACAAGAACTTCTAACTACCACAGACGACTGAGCAGACATGACTCATATGGATTCAGACAGGTGGGTAGACATTGTTAGTATGAATAGTGCTTTTCGCATGCTCTGATTGGCTACTCAAAATCCGGATATCCTTTGCTATTCACCTCTGAGGAAAAACAAAATGGCTTCCCACAAGTTTTTGCCCAATTTGTCACAAAATAATTAAAAATAACTGTTTGGGGCTGGCTGTTCATTTGAATGTGTGGTATATACTGAAACAATAATTTGTTATTCACCTCAGTGTCAGTGAAAAGTGGTGGATATTTACCTCGCCACTTCATGGCTATTCACCTCCACTTTGGTGGATATTGTTATTATATACTGGGTATTTTCACTTGGGAATAGCTTCAAGATTGTTACTATCCCAATAAGCAACACATAGTCAGAGCTGCCATTATCACACTGTTGTGCACATTATTTTGTTGCACAAAAATGAATAAAAAAGAATGCACACTTTAAGCTCATTACAAAATAAAATCAGCCTTGTAACAAATTAATCTCTCCAGGTTTCTCCAAGAGCAAATTAAAGAAGTTTATTATTGGAAATTTGATTTCATTCTTTGAGTCTCTTCACTTCAAAGGCTTAATGATTTTTAAGGCAACATTGTACATGGTTCAGATGTGATTGTGAAATTAATTTAATGACTTCATTGCAGACTATTTTTCACAGTGTAGTCACACCATCAAAGTCTAATAAGGAGTCAGTTTCAGGTGAGTTGTCAACTCTTAAATGTTCAACATCAAAAGTCCTTCTTTCCAGCTTGTCTTGTTCCCAGAGAGTGATAGTAACACAATCGTATGCTTGGAAGAGCAAGCTGTGTCCAGAGCTGAGTGTTTTTCACGCTTGTTGTTTTGAGTTCTCCTAAACTTTCTCAAGTGTTTTCCAAAACTTTATGAAGACCAAGAAATAAATTCTACTTGTCATGAAATAATTTACATGTATACTGAATAGATTTCATTCAACCAGTCACCCATGTAAATACCATAATCTCTAACGCTGTTATCAGTATCTGTTAGGGTATAAAGAACTAATATTGTTGTAATTCCTTAAAATTATATTGATCATAAATTTGTATGAAAATTAATTTGACTAAAAAGGAAGGTAGGAACCTTGTGTTTTTACCCCTGACTTGTAAAGTACTACTGTACCTGAAAAGTGAAATGTTAGCGACATTTTTTGTTGAGTGCACATGTTTAGTTATGCTTGGCAACTTTAAAGTTTGTGTCATGGTTTCTTTGATATCTGGTTCTAATGTCAAGTTTTGTTTGTGTGTTTTGATCAGATCCAGAATCAGGGATCCCTCAGAGTGCATCATGGGCAGAGATGGTCGGACGCAAGAAATCTTCCAAGGAACTGAGGGCTCTGTGGAGAAAAGCCATCATGGAGCAGATTCTACTTATCAGAATGGAAAAGGAGAACAAAACCTTACAAGGTACGTGGACATAACTGTATATATGGTGACAATCTTCTTTCTCTGTCTTTTAGCCTGTGTTGCAGTCGTTTTCCTTTCTGAGAGCGTGGGAGGCGACTGTGACGGTATGGAGCACCTCTCGTGCTCTCGAAAAGGAAACGACTGCTACACAGGCTATCTGTCTTTCACCTCTGTCCCTCTGATATGGCAATACAGGGGACCACTACAAATATACAATGGAACCCCGTTAATCCGACCACCAACCGGCCACCAAAATCTGGTCGTACAGGATGGTCATATTAAAGGGGTTCTTAATAAGAAAAATTAATGACACAGGACAAAAGAAAGTTGTTGTAAGGTGGGATTTCACAGCTATACATGTATAGCAATAAATTATTGTGTTTCTACTGTACTGTCAACGGTTATCTAGTCCACACCAATATTTCTGTTGATTGACAAAATATATTTTTCGTAATGATTTATTGTAGAGCTCTAGATTGTAGTAATGGCTTGTGGCTGATTTTTGCAAATAATGCAATCAATACCTTAATGATATTCCCTACTTCTTTTTTTCAATTTTCAGTGAATCAAAATGGCACTGAAGGCGATTCGCTGAAGCTTGGCTACAATGAAGTCCCACCATGCTCGGATGCTGCAGCTGCAGCCTGGAGCGAGATTCTAGAAAAAGGAAATGAACCTGTTGACATGAAAATTTTGTTGGAATTAGTCAAGGCTGGTACGTACATTGTAAAAATCGTTTTCTGGTCAGTGAAGGCGCCAGTCCCAATAGGGCAACCTGACCCTTGACATGGTGTGTCTCAATTACCCTGAGAGCTATGCTGGCGGTAGCTTTGTCTCCTATTAGGGTCGCCATGCCAGACAGGTCAAAGGGTAGAGTCCAGACAAAAGTCAGTCTTCTGGCCCTCCAGGTTGGGGGCTGAGCTTGGGACTACATGTAACTACCTCGCCTCGTAAAGCATTCCCAAGTTACGGAAACAGTAACTAGATCTTATACCAACTCTAGACACTTTGCAGCTCTGGAGCAACCAACCCATTGCAAGTATGAAAAGTCAGGGAATTTTAACTGGTTTTCTCTGTGTGTTGTAACCATGTCCAGATTGTATACCATGCTTCCTTCTTTCTTACTGACATTGGCTTTGTCTTTTCAAAGGGGTACCCAAAGCCAGGAGAGGTGAGATATGGATGTTCTTGGCCAAGCAGTATGACTTCCATTCACCATCTCAAGAGCAGCAGCTCTGGAGAGAAAAAACATACGATGAGATCAAAGAGGGATCAACATGCCATCAACACTCAATCTTTATTGATTTGGGTAAATAGTTCAATAAATTGACGATTTGATATACAGTCGTATTTCATACCTGTAGTCAATCATAAGAATTTTATGATTACTACGCCCTTCAATAACACACAAACTCTGAAGTTCAAAACACAACTAACAATTGCGTTTTTCACTGCCGTCAATCATAAAATTGCGACAACCACCAACGGTTCGTGACAAAAAGACCAATCACAACCCATGGAAGTGACCTTTTGAACCCGTTGATGTAAACTTCTGTTTCCTGACACTGTGTTGTGCCTCTCTCTCCACCCACGAGTTAATGGGTACCAGCGACAAAATGTGGGGGGGGGGGGGGGGGAGTAGCACTACATGCTACAGAAACTTGGATAAGCTCCGGCACTGTGGGCCACTAGGCTTGTGACGACTTTACCTTTACTCGTGTTGTTAACTCTATTTCCAGGTCGCACATTTCCCAGTCACCCGTACTTTTCTCCTCAGCTGGGGCATGGTCAGCTGTGT
Source organism: Desmophyllum pertusum (assembly GCA_029204205.1). Lineage (NCBI taxonomy): Eukaryota > Metazoa > Cnidaria > Anthozoa > Scleractinia > Caryophylliidae > Desmophyllum > Desmophyllum pertusum. The sequence continues at coordinate 743,353 of MU825426.1, read as the reverse complement.
TTGTTTAACATCCTGAAGGCGTACTCTGTGTTAGATGAAGAAGTTGGTTATTGTCAGGGTTTGAGCTTTGTGGCGGGTATCCTGTTGATGCACATGCAGGAGCAGGACGCATTTGATACTCTCAGATTCATGATGTACACCCTTCATGTACGGAAACAGTACAAACCTGATATGCAGGATTTACAGGTAAAGAGCCTGTCGAGCTGCCGATGAAGCATCCACATCTGTCAGAATAAAATTAATAAGTAACGGCCATGGCCGCCTTCACTAGTGTATACAATGGTTTGAATTTTGCGAGACAGACTTGAAATGTCTCACTCACTCCCAGAGTCAAACGTTGAACATCAATAAAATAATGTGGTTGTACCTTTCGAGTGTGTGGATGAATCCCAACTGTGTGACCATTCAAATGAAAGCTATTGAGAACTACTTTCGTGTGGTATTGTTTGTTTTTGATAATTTCGCAAAATGAAAATCAAGATTTATTTCATTTTTTAACTTATCACTCTTGGGAGTGAAAGGGTAAGCTGTACTTTTTAAGATTTAATATTCTAACCCAGTCCATTACACAGGGTTTTCACTAAGAGCTAGTGGTTAGTGACATTCATGCCTACTTCAAGCTACTTCACAAGATTTCACTACCCTCAATAATTGATACTGTATCCTCCAGCTACTTTGCAGCTTCTGCTATCTACTCTAAAACGTAGTGCAAACCCTGATCAATGGAGCTTGTAATCATTGCTAGTGTTGTATATAATGTGTGCAGTTGTGTTGTTGAATGAATGTTCTTTTCTCCCTGTCTTATTTCTAGACACAGTTCTACATGCTGTCAAGGCTCTTACATGATCACTACAAACCCTCGTATGAGTTTCTACTGGAGCTGGAAATCACGCCAACACTTTACGCTGCCCCATGGTTCCTCACGCTCTTCGCATCTCACTTCCCAGTAGGCTTTGTGGCACGAGTGCTGGGTGAGTCATGCTCAGATGAGAGGATTTTGAACTTATGAAAGTTTATAATTGACTGAACCAAGGCCGCGGTTTTCATCAGGGATGTTAACCTAAGTGCTTCCCTGACTTAGATATCCAGGGGAGGGACCTGGTAACTCTATGATATCAGTTGACAATAAACTTGCCAGTGTTTCCTAGCATGTAAGTTGAGATCTCTGTTGTATCAAACATCTATAAATAATTATCTGTTTCTTATATTTCCTTTTCAGATATGATGTTTCTTCAAGGAATGGAAGTCGTATTTAAGGTGAGTTACTCACAATAGCTCCATCTTAGTTTGCCTACAATCCTGGGCAGTAGTGGACAGTGCTTACAGTAATAATTAATGTCGTTTGACAGTTACAGACAATCGCCCGAAGCTGTGTGCCAAGTCCCAAAGAAGTCCCATGAGTTCAGTTTTCTGTGTACACAAACTGTAATGGAAGTTCTCATGAAATAGTTTTGGTTTTGACTTTTTTCAAGGTGATACTATGTCTGCTAGGCTCTTGTGAAGAGGAGCTGTTATCCAGTGATGGTTTAGAGGGTGCGGTGGAAGTCATGAAAACTCACTTCCGCCATTTGCTGAACACAATGTCGAGCAACTGGTCAGTGAAGTGCTGTCTCTTGACATTAGTAAAGATCTTGAGTCTTACGAGGTGAGTAGCATACTTTACAAGCCATCCTCTGTTAAGTCCCTGGGGCTTATTAGAGTGGGGTTGTATTGGAGAGGGGGCTCTTCTATTGGAGAGGAAACATATTTAAATAAAATTAGAGAGGGTATTTGTTGGAGAGGGGGCTTACGTGGGAGCTTATTAAGAGAGTAAGCATATTAGAGAGGTAGTCTTGCATTAAACATGCAGGAGGTTGCTGAGTTCATGTATGGCTTCTGGCAACTAACACAATGCAATCTTCCGCTTTTACTGCTTCTTACGCGTACGTTTTCCAAGCTTATGAATTCCCTTGCTTGCATTCATTCCAGGTGGAGTACAATGTGCTCAAAGAGGAAGACTTAAGTGTAACTTCATTTGAAGACATTGAGAGTGAGCGAGTGGATTCGCTGGAGGCTGAAAATGCCATCAAGTCAAAACAGATTCAGAACCTAAACGAACAGCTCTCTTGTGCACGGAACACTATTCACAGCCTCGAGAGCACGATTAACACAATGCAGATCAACCAGACTGAGTTGCAGACGATCATCAGATCTCTTAGAGCAGAGAACGAAAGCTTAAAGAAAAACTTTGATAAACTCAAAGATCAAGTGCTTTCCAACGGCGACGTGGCTGCTGTGGAACAAGCGGCTGACGCGTCAAACGATGAGAAGGATATAGCAGCGATCACGAGTGCTCTAACCGAGGGCAGTACGATCAAGCCCGAGACGAACGCGAGTTCTAACGAAGAAAACACGGACAGTTTCGAGCACATCGGCAGCGGTAATGATCTCACCGATGACGAAGCTGATTCCGACGAGTTTATCGAGGGGAAGCCTCGGTCGAGTAGTGCCAGTCCTCCCCTCAGCGACAAGTGCGAAGATATGGTTGTCAGTAGATGATTTTTAAAACTATTTTTTGTTCTCTTGCAGCTAATGCGTGAAAACAAAGGATAAAATGGGTATATTTTCCGAGGAACTAGTTAAGTCTGGGTTGTCTAGCAGCAGTTTGTAGGCCTTCTTGCTTAATTTTGGTCCTGGCAGTCTGTAATTAAATTAGACGTTAAGAGTTTTCCTAATTACTTTTGAACCCCACTCTCTCAAAGTCTCAAGGAAAACGAAAAACAGTTCGAGATAGCAGGGAGTTCGAGATAGCCGATAGTAAATGACTGAAAAACAAGGGCAAGCCAGGGGAATGGGTTTGAGTTCGAGATAGCGGGGTGTTCGAGATAACCGAGTTAGAGATAGCGACATTCAACTGTAGTGATGTTTAACAAAAGACTTACCACTCCCTGCATCACGTGCTAGGAGTCCTGCATCATTCGTATGTCAAGTGACAGCGCTAGTCAAGCATGTGTTGTCCAGACCTCTCTTAACGGATTAGATACGTTACGCGTGTGCCCACTCAAAACGTTTTTGAATAACATGGCTTTTTGCAAGTATAAAGTAATATAAAGATATCAACCTGAAGTGAATATATTTTTGTGGGGTACTGTATTAATCATTTCTAAATGAGGCTTGGGGGTAGCACTTATGTGAGGCCAAATGGCAGCTAAATAGCTTGATATCATTGGAATGGGTAATAGTGAAAACAGTTCATAAGTATTGAACTGTAGAAGTTATTTCTTGTCTCTTTCTTGATCTTGCTTCCTGCAACGACATTTGTTTGGCTCGTCACACTATCTATTAGTAGTCACGCATTCTTATTGCTCGTCACACAATCTTGTGATTGTCACGCATTCTTATTGCTTGTCACAAACTCTATTGTCACGCAATCTTGCTTGTCACACAATCTATTACTTGTCACGCATTCTTATTACTTGTCACACAATCTATCACCACGCAATCTTGCCCTGCATGCAACATAACTTTCTATTACTAATCACGCAATCTAGTTTGGGAGGAGAGATTGCGTGACGAGCACAGCAACAAATGTCGTCGTAGGAAGCCATTTTTGATTGTTCAAGTAAATAAATATGCCTGTTATACAGGCTATAATTAAAAGTAGAAACAAATGCGTAGCGAATAATAATGTGAAATAATGAATTAATTTGTTATCGAATGGAATGCAGAAACAAAGAATAGTTTATAACTCCACCTTTTCTTTTGTAAAAAAAAATATTTTCTCTGTATTGTTTTTGAAAAGTTTTGTTGATTTGCAACAAGTCGATCATCTTGACGATTGACTTTACGTTTGCAAATGGATGGTCGCTCAGCGGTGACCATGTAGTGTCTACGACAAATCTATAGTTAAAGAAATATTAATTTTTTGTAGAGTGCTCTATGTTTGTTACAACTAAAAGGGTGCATTTCTCAAGATGCTGTATGCTTTTATCCTTTGCACTGTCTTTTGCCGATATGTAGCCTGTTCCAGGCTCTCGGATAGTGGGACGAAGCGAAAAAGCGAACGGCCGTGCAAAGGTATCTGGGGGAGAGTTTAGGCAAAACTCTCTCTCTCCCAGACTACCTCCATGCGGCCGTTCGCTTTTTCGCTTCGACCCCACAAATCCAAAGAGCCTGGAACAGGCTAGCCGATATGTCATTGTTAAATTGGCCTTACTGGCTCCATATATGTCAGTCACTGGACATTTCCTTTTGCTTGTTGTTTCTCTCTCATAAATGTACTATATACTTACAGCTGAGAAATACAGCCTTTAGTTTTACCCAACATAGACAATTAAAAAATAATAATACATAAGCACAAATCCTTGATATAATTTTATTTTTCAAAATTATCAAAAACTACTTTGTATTTGAGTACATTTTCTTTGGATTAATAAATGAAAATAAGTTTAAGTTTTGGGATGCTCTGTAAATTGTGAACGCTGATAAAGCAATAAATAAAGAAATAAAGTCATTAGATAGATCTTGGTGATATTTTTGGAAGTGGTACAAACAATAGATACATTGATTTGTTAGCCGAAAATGAAACTGAACAAGGGTTTGGCAACCTCGTTCCCAGGGTCTCTCTTTCGGCTGGAGGAAGAGAGACCCTGGGAACAAAGGTTGGGTTGGCTCGAGCCCAGACCTCTGATCAGGCGTGGATCCAGGAAAAAACTTGACCGGTTTACTAGAGTCTGAGCGCCGAATCTATGGAAGCTTCCCCGCAAACGTTTTTAGATGTTCACTCTCTAAAAATTATATTTCCCTCGATTTTAATTCAGTTGGAAAATTTGACCGATTTCCGTAATTAAAACGGTGTCAGCCGGTGTGGATCCGCGCCAGCTGATCTTAGTGCAATCTAGTGCAATGTCCAGAAATATCGGGGAGACTGAGTACCAACTTTCGGCTCAAAGACTGCAAGAGACATTTGAGTAACCAACTTGAACTAAGATTGGTCGGTGATCCACCACGGTCAAACGTTTTAGCATGCAAACAAAAATAAACTACGCCCAACAAACCTCAACATTACACCGTGCCAAACTTTTTGGTAAATGTCCAAAAAAAATGGTAAATCAACAGAATGCTGGAAATACACTGAACTTTGTCTTTGAAAAGTCTAAACTTCTCGTTTTATGGCTCCGTCAATTCCAAGCCCGCTCAACCCCCCCCCCCCCCCCCCCGGGCATTTGTCGGGCATTTGTCATTTTTTTGTCAGAAGGTTGAAAATGCCCCACGGTGGGGTCAGCTTACATGCACAAAATCCCCACGGTGGGGCTTCAGGAGCAGTGCAAATGCCCGACCCACGGGACAAGTTCAAAAACTTTTTTGAGAGGATCGAGGAATTTAAAAATCTAAATTCCAAGCAGAACTATTAATGATGGATACTATAATTGTTCACAAATACATAGCTCTTTATTTATACCTGTAATCATGATTTTTGGAACATGGTCTTGAAGTCGAAGCTTCGTTCCGCCAGTTGACGTCTTTGGTTCGCACGTGGAAAGCAACGGTGTAAATGTTTGCACATGTGGGGTGGGGGTGGGGCTACGGTACACTTGAAAAGTGCGGGACTCAAACGAGGTTTAATATCAACTCAGTTTTTATATTTTTCTATCGGGGGCAATCAGGAAATTTTAAATAAACAACAAACCGTGTACGTCTTTTTAAAATACGAAAGATCGCGTTGCCTTCAGTCAAATGCCCCACCCCCGGGCTGCCCGGTTATAGCAAATGCCCCACCCTAGGGATGGAAAAGTTGTAAAATGCCCGACAAATGCCCGGGGGGGGGGATGGTCGGGCTTGGAATTGACGGAGCCATTACCCACTCTTGTTTCCTTTCGCAAATTACTATCAAGGCTTCGATTTTTCTCGCAAATTTTGCGTGACACAGGATTTAAATTCTGGCGCGGGAAATTGGAGCGCGGGCGACCAGAATTTACGCCTTTGCGCATGCTCGAGAATTTGACCGCGGTGTCCGCGGTGATGATTTGGTGAACCATTGACTTACCAGAGCTCATTGATTCCCCAAGCGATAACTTCCAAGCAGCCTCGTTCCCAGGGCGTTCTTCTTTTTGAGAAGACCCTAATATTGGAACGAGTTTGATTTGGCCCGGCCCAGAGCTGGTGCTCAGCACAATAAATGAGAAAACAAAGGGATCAATCTTTCCTCCAGGAAAATTGCATTTTCTCGTCATGTCTCCTCCCCAGAGCCACGCGGGTTTTTTTAAATGTCATTCACTGACCACGTGACCAAAAGAAACGGAGGCTCAATGAGAATGACGGAGAGCATAATTATTTTTGTTTGGTGGAAAAGATCATTGTATAAACACGTGGTTCTGGCTGTCCAGTGACGGAACAATTTATAATGCGACCATTCGTTATAGAATATAGCTATAAGAGTGTTTTATGGCTGTTTGTTTGATTGGTGGCAAAGAAGAGAATCAGTAATTGGGAATTGGGTTCAAGAAATAAATAAATAAATAAATAAATAAATCATCTCTTTCTTCGTCGTCTGAAGAGTTCTAGAGTCCAGACCCCTACAATAACTGAAAGATCGTGTGACAAGGGTGTGACAGGCGTGTCGATTACATGCACGCAATCTGTGCCTCCATATCCGAGCTTGTTTACCTCGAATTTGCCGAAAATGCTGCGAGTCTTTTTCGGTGAGTACGATAAATAACATCAAAATAAGCTCTGAAATCTTTTAAAATGATTTTAACACACGTTTAGATATTTATTCAAGTACCCATACAATACATTCATAAAGTGTAAAGGCCGAGATCTGTCGGGTTAATATACCGGAATCTAGCACCTTTAGGCTGCCTGATCCATGTCAAAAATGATAAAGAAAATCGTCCCATATCGTTTCATGGCGTTGCTCTGAGGAGCATAAATGATCATACTTGAATCGGTTGTCTCCGCTTGTCTGTTTTAAATACAAGGCAGAACATCATGGAAAATATTTCACAGGTTAAAACTGAAGTGCAATGCGTAAATATGGGTACGGTTTTTGCCCTAGTATGACTAGTATTTGACCCTTAAGTTTCCAAGCGGTTTTATAAACATAAGCTTATTTCAAACCAGCCATAGTCAAAGTCACGCAAAAATATAATTATGCAAATAATTTAATAGTGAAATCAAAATATGGTAATTTTGGGACAATGAGACAGCTGTGTTTTGCAGGTTTAATATGCTTGCTGCTCAAGCCACTGACAACAGAAGGTAATAATATATACCCAATATTCCGATAATTAAATTAACCCAATACTCTCAGATGTAAAAAATATCCTGGAGAGACTTGTGAAGTTCATTTGACGACTGTACCACTTGTTTCGTGTTTTATATCGGGAGAAAGAGCGCGCGCGGGGGACGATGGGAAGAGGGAAAAGGCGCGCTTTTTTCCCTCTCCCCGATATTCCAAGAAGCCTCTGTGGAGGAGAGAGGGGACCTGCTTATGTCTTGCAAACGTGAGTCCGGTCGCGATGGGGACTTGGAATGGATTATCGTGATATAGAACGTGCACAACCCTAGACTATGAACAGGCTCCTGTGGCGAAGAGAAAATCGCCCGGGGGGTACTCAAAAAAGTTTTATACGGGGAGGCTCCGCCCAGAGGTCCAACCCCTTACCCTTTTATATACCATTTGTGACAGAAAAGGTACCCCTTTCATATACCTTCCATATAAATTATGAAAATGGTACCCCTTTCACATACCTACAGTAGAAACACTGCATCCCTTTTCTATACCCTTGGAATGAACTTAATGAGCGATATATCCCCAGAAGGAAGTGGAAGGAAGCTGTCTTACGATGGCTAAGAACTTCAAATCTACAGTCCACCTCATACCTAAATGACAGTTTTCCCTACCCTTTTCTATACTCCAACTAGTGAAATTCCTACCCTTTTCTATACTCCAACTCGTGAAATCGCTACTCTTTTATATACCTCCAGTCTGAAAAGATACCCCTTTTGGCGGAGCCTCCCCGTATAGTCCATTATAGGGAGTACCCCCCGGGGAAAATCGGGCGAAAAGAAAATCCGCGAGCTGAGCGCAGAATGGGGGCCGCCCCGTCGCCCTAACCACGTAGGAACAACCCCCGCAACATATACAACCATACAATAATCTTTTTCATGTGGTTTATTTAATTTTTCAGGATGTTCAATAAACAGTACCCTGGATGCCCCACAGTCGCCAGCAAACCACACCTTTTCCAGCCCGAGCTGGCCTCAGGGCTATCCCGTGAACATGACTTGTGGATGGTACATCACTGCTCCTGAGGATCACATTGTTATGCTTCAGCTTACCTCGCAGTTAAGCAGCTCACATTCTTCAAAAGATAGCGTGGAGGTTTATGACGTGGAGAGCTCCGAGCTCAGTCTCATAACAATTCGTCTAGCGCTGCAGAACACGAGTACCGTATTTTCCAAGTTCCGTAGCTTGTACATCTTGTTCACAAGTGACGATAAGACGAGTCCGTCGGAGCAGGGAATATTTGCAACTTACACAGCCATCAGTACAGGTAAAGGTTAAGTGCTTCAAGCCTGACAGCCGGCTATGAAGACTGTGAAATCCGTTCTTTTAGCAGAACCATAGTGTTCAAAATAGGCGAGAGTGGCATAGGTGAATAGGGTGAATTTAAACCAATCAGAATATCGGCAAACTCGCAATCTGATTGGCTATTGATTTTTGACAATTGTAGTTCTCAAAGAATTTCCGATTCTTATTATCCAATCAAAACTATTGCGAGCACTCACGAGTACTCCGAAAACAGTCTCGCCGGCATGACGCAATGACGGTCAATGACGATACGTCGTCGGATACGTCATGTTGCTTAGCAACTTCGGTAAGTTCCTGGATATCGGCAACAACTGGTACTTGTTCTCCCGACTGAAACCCTGAAAAAGCCTTCATAAGTTAAAAATACGCTGCAAATTGCTCAAGAATGTCAGTATTCATTTTTTGTTGTTGATTTTTTATTTGTTTGTTGATTTTTTCCTTACCAGTTCGATCCTGTTCGTCATCTAACTCAGAGAACCAAAACATGAACGTCGTATTAAAAGACCCCTCCGGTGTCATCTCTACCCCCGACCATCCCGCTAACTACTCCAGGCACCTGCTACCCCAGTGTACGTGGAAGATACGTGCACCTGAGGGACACGTTGTACGAGTAGCGTTCTCATCTTTCCGCCTCTGGGAGATGGACTGTGTGGATATTGACTACAGCATAAACAAGAAAGACCCGCGGACATTAACGTTTTGCGGCTCACATCCAGCATTCACTGTTTACTCCACGGGAAGGGAACTCAGCCTGAAAACCAAACAGCTTTTATATCCCACAACTGGTCAAGGATTCACTGCAAACTACACAACTGTACCTGCAGGTGAGCTTACGTGACATGCGTCACGTTACAGGTGGGAAATAGGTAGGTAGTTATGTACTTATGTGACAAATGCGTCACGTTGCTAGTCGGGAAGTACGTGTGACAGATGCGTCACGTTACCAGTTGGGAAATAGGTATTTATATGACACATGCGTCACGTTTCCAGTCGGGAAGTACTGTTAGTGTGTATCGATCATCCTCGTTCCCAGTGTCGCGCTCTTGGGGCGGGAAGAAGAGAGACCCTTGGTCAACCGTCAACCTCGTTCCCAGGCTCTCTCTCCTTTTCCTCCTTGTCTCCTCAACGACAAAGGAGGAAAAGGAGAGAGAGCCTGGGAACGAGGTTGACCCTGGTGGGTATCGATGTGATTTGATATCTCCTCATTGATGTTTTCATTTTTCTCATTTCGTGCACGCTTGGCAATGTATTGTTATTCTAGCTGGGGAGAAATTGAATATTGATCGATCCTGAAAAGTGAAGGATTAATTAGCTAATATGTGACGCAATTTTAAATTCATTTTTGGAGCCCGTCACCTCCCTCCACAAATATCTTCATCCACTCAAGTCTCCGTGACTTACAATTTAGGCGCAGAGATTGATTTCATGCAGTTCACAAATGAATTATCCAAAATGATTGTGGGTTCTTTTTGTCCTGATATAACAGGCTTCCTATCCGGAACTTGCAGCCTAAAGGAGAACTCCATAGTGCACATGGTCGGCGAAGGACGGAGCTTTTCAACCCCGGGGTATCTCTCACACCGGGGAGAGGAACTTGCAGTTGGAACATCACCGTATCCCCTGGGGAGTTTGTGAAGCTTACCTTTTGGAAATTCGACGGACCTTGTAAGAAAAACTACGCAGAAGTTGTTGATACAAAAACGGTTTTAGGAAAGTTCTGTGCTAGAACAGACGAGAACGAACAAGTGGTTTATTCAACAGGAAACAATGTACTTGTGAAGTATTCATCGCTATTTTCAGCTTACTTGGAAGGTTTTGTTGCAACGTATGAAACCCTAAAAGCTATTCCTGCCCGATACGCATGCTCTATAGGTGGATACGACTCGGTCCTGAAGGGCTTAAGTGGCGAATTTGCCAGCTTCGATTATCCTTTTCTCTATCCAAATGACGCTAGTTGCACGTGGAAAATTGAGGTCCCGGTTGGATATGTCGTCCAGTTAACATTTCACGCATTTGGATTACAACAATCTCAAGATTGTCAAGCAGATTATATTGAGATTCGGCATAGCGAAGAGGATTATGATTGGAGGCATAAATTAATTGGCAGATTCTGTGGTTTTTCGCTTCCCGGGGTGATTCGGTCAAACTATACATATATGCACGTGGATTTTGTGACGGACAGCTCTGGAAGATACCCAGGATTCCACGCAAGCTTCAAGGCAGTGCCTGACCGTGAGTAATCGACGAGTTACCCACAATTATAAGTAATCTTTGTTTTACGAACAGGTATATTAGTGGCAGGGACATGTGAATGAGGCCAAAGTTTTTAGACAAAAAAAAGTTCCATTAGGCTGGCTAAACTAAACCCCGAACGTAATTCGTCAACATGGATCATTAAATCAAGAACGCTAGGGTACCCTTTTTACGCAAAAATATCAGCCAGAAAATTTCTAACCCCAAAAAGACTGACTCGTCCCCAGCCCCAGCCCCAACTCCTTTTTTGGAGAAAGGCGAGCGTCGTGGGACTGGGGGAAACTCGACGAAGGGACGCGATTCTCTCGTTAATATTAACGGGAGACGAGAGACGACTGGGGACGAGCCTTCGCACCTCCCCGTCACTAATATATCTGAATACACCCCCCCCCCCCCCCCCCCCGTTTCGGATGATGTCTTTTTCTCTCGTGCAGTCGAAGCTCTCTGAGCGGACACTGGTAAGCGGACAGCTCTACTTACGGAAGCCTAGCTCGTACAATCTCTTTATTTACACATTCCCGTAAGCAGCCAGCTCCAGTTGCGGACACTTTTTTCTGATTCCTGAGGGTGTCCGCTTACGGCAGCTTCGACTGTACTTTATTTTGTTTTTGTTGTTGTTGTTATTTACAGAAACGGTTTTCATCGATTTTCTGTTCAATATGACCACATTATTCGTCGGAGTTTGTGCCGCGTGTAAATAAGGAATTTTTTTCTTTCTTGTTTCAGCGGCCATGGGACCGTGCAAAACTCAAGGAATAGATAACATAATTCATCTGACAGGAGAATCAGGAAGACTGTTCTCGCCACTGTATCCACGGATCTATCCAGAAAACATGACGTGTACCTGGATAATAACTGTACCGAGGGACACTTCGTGAAGTTTAACACAGAGTCTTCACCAATGTGTTACGGTATCGACATGAATGAAAAACTCGTTGAAATTCGTGATGGCCCGAGTTCATCAAGCGACTTGATTAAAGCGTTCTGTGGATATTTGTATGACACTATGGTGTTTTCCAGCGGTCGCCATCTGTGGGTTCGGTTTCATTCGCCGACTTATATCTTTATGCTCGGAGACGGCTTTAGTGCAGTGTTCGAGATGGTTAACCAATGTAAGGATTTTATTGACTTTAGTTTCACATCGGGAGAAAAACTACCAGTTGATGACGAAATCCCGCCTCCGAGACGGGACTGAGCCCGCGGTTTTCTTCCCCGAAGTTGCTATGCAACATGACGTATTTGCCCGCGCGCTAGTATTTGATTGGATAAAATGATTCGGAAACTCTTCGAGTGCTTCAACGAAGATTTGCCAAACTGGCACTTGTTCCCCGACTGAGTCTTGGGTTTAGTGTCGGTTTAGTTCTCTTAGCAAATCAACTGTAAAATTAAAAACAATGTGCTGATCCCGGTTTCCACGGTCATTTTTCCGAGTTGCTTTTTGCCTCTGTTTCAAAACGAGTCCTGGTGCCGAACCTTTCATTAACGTGCGATTAAACTCATTTCTATATGAAAGGTTGTGCACCAGGACTCGTTTTGAAACAGAGCAAAAAGCAACGGAAATAGCTTATTGTGTTTCGGTGTGCACGCCGGCGATACTTAGGGATCAGCGGTACACGGAACATGCATTGCTTGGAAAATGTAGCCCGGGCAGCAATCTACACTAAGTTGCATGTTACGTTCACACTGTATTAAGTTACGTTGCATTTTTACATTTTCGTCTCACACTGACTTGTACTTTCCGGTTCATACGGAGTTTCACTTTCGCACTATGTTCACACTATCCATTCACACTGAACGAAGTTGCACTTTCTGTTCACACTGAATTAAGTCATTTCTACTCTCTGTTCACACTGAATTAAGTCAGTTCTCCGTCCTGTTCACACTGGATTGAGTTTGATTTGCTGTTTTTCTTCCTCAGTACCTGCTCCATTCTCCTGCACTGAATATCGCCAACGCCATATACTAAATTCCACGACAGGGAGCTTGGCAAGTTATAACTACCCTTTTTATCACGAGAATTCTGTTCAATGTATTTGGAACATCTTTGATGGCGTGAACAGAGAAATTAGACTGACGTTCGATTTCTTTGAGCTGCCTTACTCTAATGACTGCAAGGACGCTTATGTGGAAGTCAATGATGGCCCTTTGACTCAAACGAACTTGTAGGAAAGTTTTGTGGATCAAAAAAACCTTTCACAATAATCTCAACTTCCTGGGACTTACGTGTGGAGTTTCGTGTCTACCGGGAGATCAAAGTACGCGGGATTCAAGGCCAGCTACGAAACAAGGCGTGAGTAAAAATGGTTTGTAATGAATGGGCAATGATTGAGTTAGCAAGTGCGGAACAATTGATAGAGGCAGGGAGGTCATAGACTGCAAAACAGTCGTATTTTTGCGTTGGTCTGTCAAACAAATGCGCGCGGTCTTTGAACGAAAGGTCTGGAGCGAGTATGAAAAGGGAGAGTGGAACACGGTGTGAGGTTCGCACGCGAGGATCCACGCTTTCGGCGATTTAGAGAAAAACGACTGTTTTGCAGTCTAGGGAGGTCAATGCTTGATCGATTGATGGAGTACACGACAGGCAGGCAGGTGGGCGACAGACAGACCGACACACCGAGGCAGGCAGACAGCCAGACAGGCAGGAAGACAGATAGACAGACCGTTGACGGACAGAAGGACGAACTAAATTAATCAATACTGCAGTTTACCTTTAGAATTGTTTTACATGGTTTTAGGATTTGGATGCAAGTTTGTGTTGAACTAATGTTGTTGTGTTTTTTTCCGTTCAGTGGTAACTTCAGCTATTCTAAGGATTGTGGGACTTTCTGTTGGCATACCTTGTTTTTTGTATCTTGTGATTGGATGCATTTGTAAATGCCGCAAGTCACGTGGCCACCACCAAGCTGAACCTGACCAGGAACAGGAACAAAACACCAATCTTGACAATCTTTAAATAAAAACGCCTGATTTGACAGAGATTTTACGTTCAGTCACCGATACAGTGGAAGCTCCCGTACGGCGGACACCCTCGGGAAGCAGAAAAAGTGTCCGCAACTGGAGCTGGCCGCTTACGGAAATGTGTAAATACAGGGTTTGTATGAGCTAGATTTCAAACGGGATTTTGTCAAGGCGGCCGTAAGTAGAGCTGTCCGCTTACGAGAGTGTCCGCTCCGAGAGTTTCGACTGTATTTGATAATAACAGCGCTTTAAAATATTTTAACCAAAATACAGTCGAACCTCAACTCTCTATAACGGCCACCTCTCTCTACAGCAGTCAGGATTTCTCGTCCCAACCGTGCGCCGATCTATAGACTTTACTCTTATTAAAACCTTCCTACGTGTATATAAAACGTTAACTTCCGTACAATGGCCTGTTAATTATGCCCCAGAGTGGCCATTCTAGGGTGCTTATGTAAAAAGAGAAGAAAGATATTATAACTCGTATCATTTTTCATTTATATTTTTATGGGGGACTGGGCACTAGAACAAAATGCCGTTTATTTTTGATACAAATTTTATTCTATTCATCAAAAATTGTGGATTTTAATTTATTTTTTATTTTATTTTAGCATCTAAAACTACACTGGATTCATATATGAAATAAGTTTAAGTTTGGGATACTTTGTAAATTGTTATTGTGAGACTGAAATCAGTAAAGCAATAAAAACTGTTGGCACTTCATGGCGTTATTTTTGGAAATACTGTAGCCCCAAGTGTCCTTTAATAGCTCGCAGCTGTTATTTAGTCCCTCACTTAACGTAGCATCGACCCAAATTATGGCTGCGGGTGACTATGGCCCCATCCACACTAATGCGTTTTCGAAACGTTCCGTTTTTATCGAAAACGCATCAAAAGCTCCGCGTCCACACTTTCGCAGCGTTTTCCCTGTCCACACCAAAACGCTCGAATACCGCGCTACAACAGTCATCTACGTATGCGACAATGTTTGCAATTATAATCAAAACGCATTAGTGTATATTTTAATGCCCGGGTTAGAATTTCTCAAAATCCTTCGCTTCTCGTTTCCGGAGTAGGTCTCGGCGCTCACTCGCGCTCCACGCTCACTCGCGCTCGCGCTTCCATCCCCGCCTGCATCCCGCACGGTTTTTCACCTTGGGAGAAGGAAAAAACCCTGAGCTCGAACAAGAAAGAAAGCATGCAAAATTTAGTTATCCTACCAAGTTTGAAAGGAAATGGCGCGAAATCTGCTTCGAACGATGCATTCAAAAGTGGCAACATTACAGACGTTTGTGTGTCATGTGAGGAGAGGAGGAGGAAAGGAGACTGAGGAGAGGAGACTGAGGAGAGGAGACTGATGAGAGGAGACTGATGAGAGGAGACTGAGGTGAGGAGACTGAGGAGAGGAGACTGAGGAGAGGAGACCGATGAGAGGAGACTGAGGAGAGGAGACCGAGGAGAGGAGACTGAGGAGAGGAGACTGAGGAGAGGAGACTGAGGAGAGGAAACAAACAAAAGCCAACGTAAAAAGATCGTCTGCAGAATGAACAAACGGTAATATCCCACAATGAACTATAACTTTATTATTTGTCCTTTCCATTTCGTTATATAACAACGCGAACTTGAGTCTGTGATTGACAGCTGTCACTTTAGTTTACATATGGCGCCATAAAGGTGTTGTTATAGAACCACCAGGAACCACGTGACAACCGAGACTGTTATGATAGTTCTTCTTTTCCTCAGAGAACGCAGTGATCGGAACAATCATGTAGGAACCAGGATTAAGTGATAATTTTATCATAACGCTTCCACATGTACACATTACTTTTTTTTACTATCAGTGCCTATCTAGCCTGCGTTGCTGGCGGTTTCGTTGGCGCGCGAGAGTCCGCGCGAGATGCAATCTCGTTCTCAGAAGCCGCGATCCTTTTGGTCAGCACGAAGAATCGAGTCACCGCTGACCGAAAACGCGCGGGCTCTGGGAACGAGAGTTGCGCGCGACGGAAAAATAAGCCGGAGTGGCGAAGCCATTGCGCGCCAACGAAAACCGCCAGTAACGATGGCAACGAAGGCTGGTGTCCATCTATTAAAATTGGTATGTGACACTGGACTCTGCATATCAGATGAAAGTTATACAAACTCCGTTATGTTACATATATAGCTTGTTAGAAAATAATATATTCCAGTAGTATAAACATACGCTACCTAAATGTTCGTTACCAAAGACTTTGCTGGTAAGAATAACAAAGTACTGAATAACAATTTCAGCTATTTTCTCTCCAGGTGATACCCAATTTTTTTAGTGATCGAGGTTCAGCATGATAGCGGGAATAATCAAAGCCGAGGTTTGTAACTATTACACAAACCTCGGTTTTGTCTGTAATTCTTGCTATCATGCTGAGCCTCATTCAATAATTGTTTTACTGTCTGGGGACATTCATTGACAATACCAATGAATTTACCATGCCGTTAAATGGTAGATATTCACCCACCACTATTCACCTCCCTTTAGGCGAATAATTCGATCTTCTCAGACTTGCATGGACTACAAGATTGGAAAATATAAATAATGCACTTTTCTTGAATAACAAATATAAAAAACATCATATATGACAAGATTCCTCCCATATGTATCAATCGTTTTGGATCTTGTGAAGACTTTCTGGACGTTATACAAGAAGTTCCGCTATAAAAGGGTGGGCACCTCCCACATTTCACACCTTTCGGGTGCGAAATGCAAATTTGTACTCTTGCAGTCGTGGCTCTTGTGGAGTCAAGTGCCCTGTAAACTAAACATGCTTCAAAATCTTATGAAACCAAAATATATCATTCACAAAAATAAGATATAAATTGCAAATGTTTTAACAGAACATTCTTAGCAAAAATGAAACGCACTTTAATGGTCGTATGAAACGCTTTGGTGGTTGATCGACAACTAGCTGTAAGAATGGCCGAGCCAGGCCCCTTTTATACCGGAACTTCTTGTTTAAACTAAAAAGCTAAAAACTGGTGGTTTGTTTCCTCTTATCGCCGTCAGCACCCTGGGAAGGGTTGTCTATGTCTTGATTAGTAGCAGGCATACCATAAGTGTCAGGCTGACCATATGTGGTAGGAGGCTGACCATATGTGGTAGGAACCTGACCATACGCTGCAGGCTGTGCATAAGTGGAAGGTAGGCCAGGCTGTGCTTGGTTGTGCCTTTTCTTGCAGCAGACCACACAAGCGGAAACACAGAGAAACAAGAAAGACAGAGAACCAATAACAATCCCCACGATCTTTAGAACGAATAACGACGAGACTGCATGAGGAGAAAAAACAACAAGAGGAAAGTTATTCTTTGTTTTCATCTAAGTAAGTAAGTAAGCAACTTTATTTTACGAGGGTAAACACATAACAGTTAAACACTGATAAACTAGTGGCCCTCGATCCTAGGTATCTAAATTTAAATGGTCTAAAATATGATTTACAAAATTTAAAATAGTCTAAGATATATTACAATATAGAATAAACGAGTATGGCTACTAAAAATCTGACGTCATCAAAATTCTAAAATCTAAACTGTTAATCCTACAAAGCTATTATTTTTATATCTTCTAGACATGGAAATCATTAATCTCTATGCAAAGTTTGGTATCGATCCAGTGATTCCTTTTGGAAATAAAGCTATTTGAAATTTGTGATGTCCCGGATGAACGTGTTTCTGAACTGTCACAAAAAACAGATATTTTTAAATTTTCAGACGTGATAATAATTTAGAAGTGATGTCTAAACATATTTGAAGTGAAAGCTAATGATATTGACGGTAGAATCTACTCCACTTCTTGTGCAATTTTATGGCGGCCATATTTGTGCCCCTCTGAAGGACACAAACATGGCGGCGGCATACTAAATACTGTAATTTTCTGAAAATTAGTTTGGCAATAACTCGGTTATGAAAAACGCTACAAAGCTATAATTTGGACAAAAAGTTTCTTTCTGCCAGTTCTTTTACCTGTTAATTTTCTGATGATGAAAACCACCAATTGGTACATTACGTCATTTCAAAATTAAACGAGGTATGTCACGATATTTTAAGTCATTTTTGTGAAGTGCAAAATTACCTTCAAATTGAAGAAAGCCTCAAAATAATAGTTTACTAAGGTAGAAAAACACCAAAGAGGTAATAATAAACCAAACAGGAACAAGGATGGTTGAGGATGGAGAAGATTAAGACGGATTGCGAATGGCGAACTTGAAAAAATCTGTGCGCCATCCGTGACGTAGCTCCTTTAAATACACCCCATCTACTATTGAAAATATTATATATAGCCGTAATAATTAATTAATTAATTAATTAAATAAAATTGACTTTTTTCAACGAGGGGTAACACTTTTAACAGTCTTAAGCCCTGGTCGTGATTAAACGGCGAAAATAACTCTCCCCTAACTATCATGCGCCGCGTGTCAAACAGGAAAAACGAACTATCATCAACTATCATGCGCCGCGTGGTCAAACGGGGAAAACGTACTATCATCGACTATCATTAGATAGAGAATTTGAACAGGTTCAAAGTGCATGATAGTTGGTGATCAAACAGGAGCGCGAGTTTTAACTATCATCCGACTATCATGCACCGTTTGACCAGGGCTTTACACCTGACAAACCTGTGGCCCTTGGATTCCAGATCGAATTGGAATTTAGAAATGTTGGTTTTTGTGGAGGGAGGAAAACCGCAGAACCTGGCCAGATAAAAACCCTCGGAGCAAGGATGAGAACCAACAACAAAATTAACCCACATATCCGGGACTGAATTGAACCTAAGGACAAGGAGGCTAGGATCGACTGGCAGCCGGTGGCAGGGGTGGCAAGGAAGGTAAAGGGGTAGGAAGGTTGGGGGGGGGGGGGGGGAGGCAAGGATGAATTAAACGTTACCATCATTCTTTGTTTCGTAGGTCGCTTTGAATCCGGGATATTTCGTCTTTCCACTTGACTTGAACGCCACACGTAAGTCCCAGGCATCTGAAGTTATCTTTGAAGGTTTTTCTGAACCGCAATACTTTCCAATAACGTCGCTTGTGTCGAACAGGCCATCGCGTACCTCCACATAATCTTCAGAACAGTCACTGGACTGGGACAGATTGAAGAAATCAAACGACAGTTCAATTTTGTAATCAGTATCCACATAGATGTTCCAGACGCATTCAATATTATCATCGTAAGGCAGAGGGTAGTTATAGCTAGCCAAGGTTCCAGTCTCGGACTCTAATTTGACGCGATGGTTTTGCGCAGTGCAGGCGAACGAGGCTGGTACTAAATAAAATGAAGTTATATTATTAGTATAGGAAACCGCATAGCTCGACTATGAATAGTCCTTAATTTTTCTCAGATCGAGCGGGCGCGCGTGGAAATCCTCACGCCGCGTCTTCTCGCGGGCGCGAGATTTCCACGCGCGCGCGCTTGATCTGAGAAAAATTAGGGACTACCCGTAGTCTACCGCATAGCCTGCGTCGCTGGCGGTCTTGTTGGACCTCGAGTACAATTCGTGATAGGTAAGTACAAGTGATGTTTGAAAGATTTGAACTCGGGACTACTGGTCAAGTCCAGAGCTCTGACCACGCGTCCAAATAATTGGAGCTTAATTTAGGCTCCATTTACATATACACGAACACGTACGGTTTTATTCAGTGAAACCGCAACGTTTTCGATACGGTTACGGTTACGGTTTACACGGCGAGTGCCGTGTAAACGGGGTAACAGTGTAGATTTGAAAACGAGGCGGTATTGGGCGTGAAAAGCCAGGCGTCATTCTTGGCGGGAAGAATCACCACTGCTGCCTCGTCCCCAGGCGCCATTGCGAGCGGGAAAGCGAGCAAACAAGGAGCGACGCCTGGTGACGAGCCAGTCACCACTGCTTACAATGATGAACGCAGTCCTTGCTTTTGCCGTAACTACTTTATCTTGCGGTGTAGCTTCATTATTTCAGCTGACATATCTTTTCCTTGCTGGTTTCTTTGAGTCTCGCGATGGTGAATAAAAATGGGGGTACGCGTGCCTCTAGATCCCAGCTAACAGAATGCCAGGGTTATGATTTAAAAGCAATGAAAACGGAAAAAATAGTTTTCGTGTAAGCGCTTTGTAACCGTATAATTTGGGATACGGTTACGAAATCGTGTAACCGTTAGTAGATTTGAAACCGACCGCGTTCTTGTAAACGGAGCCTTAGTGTTCGGAAAGTGCAATAATTAAAATGTTTTTTTTTTACGTGAACTACGTTTTATTCAGTGTAGATGGTAAGAACAACCTGTTAACCAGAGCCAGCCAGTAAGCGAAAGAGTATCGGGTCATCGCGTTATTTACCGACGGAGCATCAAAGCTTCTTTTGCTGTCAAATTAGACTAACATTTAACCCAATTAATCCATTACATCTCAATAGCCCTTTTCACGGTTAACCTGAAATATTTGCATAACAATACAGCTAAACATAGAAGCGAGGCAATTTCGGGCACAAGCTGTAAAACATCGTGATTTCTTGAGCTCCTTAAACTATGTTAGCATAAAAATAGTTTTAAAACGGAGAAGAACTAAATATGCAACTATTTTAGTTAAAGTTTGCCGTGAAGATCGTAATCCGATCTCCTGTTGCTTATGCGAGTCTACTTTTTATTAATAGAGAAAAGTCGTTTTACATTTTTTCTAAAAACAACGTAAACTAAAAGAATTGTAGTTCTTCTACATTTTAAAACTGTTTTTATACTAAAAGAGTGGAAGAAGTTCAAGAAAAACACGATGTTTTGCAGCTTGTGCCCGAAATTGCCTCGCTTCTATGTTCAAGTGTATTGTTATGCAAATATCGCAAGTTAACTGTGAAAAGGGCTATTGGACAACTACGAACAAAGGCAACATACATCTATAAAAAAAACTTACATTGATTAACCATCTCAAAGAAAGCATTAAAACCAGTTCCATAATGGAATCCATCCGCAGAAGACTGGAACCGAACCCAAATAAGGCGACCACTGGAAAACACCTCAAAGGTCTCATAGATCCGTCCACAGAAAGTTTTTAGCAAGTCGCTTGATGAACTTTGACCATTACGAATCTCAAGATTAGTTCCAGGTTTGCAAATGTGTGCCAGGAAGAAGGACGTTATTCTTAACCTCACGAAGTGTCCCTGTGGTACTGTTATTAGCCACGTGCACTTCATGTTATGTGGAAAGGTCTGTGGATACAGTGGAGAGAACAGTCTTCCTGATTCTCCAGTCATAGGAATGATGTTGTCTATTCCTTGGGTTTTGCACGGTCCCATGGCCGCTGAAATCGAAAAAAGAAAGAAAGAAAAAAGAATTGTTACATGCACGAGGAGCATGTATAATGAAAAGCGCAAGCCAAACAATGGTGTCTGTGGAATGTGGCTTTTTTTTTTAATCTATCGCGCTAATTTTATTTCTGCGACCACTACTTTTACTCATTCACCGGGGACTGAACTCTAACCCTATACCGTCAAAATAGTTGGACTCTGCCAAGATATAGATCATATGGTAAACACGTGATTATATCTGCTTCCTTCCTTTCCCACAAACTCCATAAAAGCCCAGTTACACAATTCATTAGCTACAGTCGAACCTGCACCAACGGGCCACCTCTCTACATCGGCCAGAATGTTTTTGTCCCGTCTGAAATCTCCATACAACGACCACGTCTGTACAACCGTCAGAAAATTTTGCCCCAGAGTGGCCGTTACAGAGAGGTTCAACTTTACTCCTTAATTTGTTTCCCATGGTATTCAAGATTCATATAATTAGAAGCGAAAAAGGGGGGCGGGGGCAAATGCCATTTTTGCTTTTATCAAATCTTCGTTGAAGCACTCGAAGACTATCCGATTGTTATTATCCAATCAAGAAACAGCGCGAGCACTCACGAGTACTCTGAAAATTGTCACGCCAGCATATATAGCGCAATGAGGATACGTCCTGTTGCTAAGCAACCTCGGGAGGAAAATCGCGGGCTCAGTCCCGTCAACTTATAGTCTTGTTCCTGTCTCGAACCCAGGCGCCGCGGGAGCTTTCGGCGAAGCGCGATGGGTCAAGGGAAGGCGTAACCAGAGGCAATCCCTTGCGGACTCCGAACTCCGAAAGGCAGCTCCAGCGTATAAAAAATGTGGCGCCTGGGTACGAGGCAGTACTTGTTCTCCCGACTGAATAATTATTCCTTACGGTTTGGAACTGCAGTGTAGCTTGCGTGGAATCCTGGGTATCTTCCAGAGCTGTCCGCCACAAAATCTACGTACACTTTTGTATGGTTCGACAGAATCATTCCAGGAAGCGAAGAACCACAGAATCTGCCAATCTCATCGGCCTCAAAGGCATATTTTCCCTGTTTAATCAGAACATAGTCCGCCTCGACAATCTTGGGATTGTTCTAAATCAAACGAATGAAATGTTAAATTGACGATAAAGCCAACTGGGACTTCAATTTCCCAGGAGCAGTGCGCGTCATTTGAGTAAGGACATGGGATATTGATAGCTCGCTAATTCCCCACGAGAGCCGTGCAATTCAATTCGTCTACCGTTTGCTGTAGAACAAGCGTATGCCGCAGGGACTGACTTAACAGTTTGATATGTGGCTAAAAAAACCGCTGCGCGATTGGGCTGGTGACGCAATAACATACGTCACTAACAGATTGTTTCCTCTGGAGTAAACCACTTTTACATTGTTTAGAAGGCTGAATGTTCCCAGGAGTACCCGCGTGGAATTTGTCACATCATACACCTCGACATAGCTTTCGTTAGATGGTCCAAGGACCCAGGGAAAGCTAAGTTTTATGAAGTTTCCAGCGGGCACAGAGATATTCCAATGACACGCTCCTTGTCCCGGATGCAGGGGAAATCCTGGGCTTGCGAAGCTCTTTCCTTCACCAGTCATGTGCACGGTGGAGTTTTCGCTCGGGCGACAAGTTCCCGATGAATCTAAAAAGTTCAAATTAAATAGTTGATCAGAGTTGGCTCACGTAAAGTTTCCTGTGCTTGCCACCGGGTACATGTTATTATTTTTTTCTTTTCTTCATTATGCTATATTCCGCTCTGTAATTGGTTTGGATTTCATTTTATAACAGTCACTAAAACACAATATCTCACAGGATCACGTTTTGTTGTGCATCCAGGACATGTTAGTCTTTACAACGTGCATCCGTTACTTGGTTCATCGCGTAACGCTCATCTCCTCATGCAACAAGAGGAGTGTTGCGTGACGACCGAAGTAACGGCAAGAAAATTGGTCATTCTTACCTGCGGGCACCGTTGTGTAGTTCGCAGTGAATCCTGGACCAGTGTTACTGAGGTGGAGTCTTTCTTGGGCATTAATACCAAGCTCGTTAGTCATGGAGTAAACAACGAATGAAGGATGCTTCCCACAGTATAAAGTTGATCTGATTGGAAATCTCCTGTTCATCGCATTGATGATGTTAACACAGTCTCCACGGCGAAGCCGAAATGACGAAAATTCCACACGTACCACGCTTCCTTTGGGTGCCAATATCTTCCAGTAGCACTGGTCTATCAGGTTATCGGGGTAATTGAATGGATAGCCGGGGGTTTTGATGATACCCGAGGGATTTTTCAGTACAATGTTCTGGTTCTCGGCCAAAGAGTTCCCAGAGGAACAGGACTGACCTGTAAAATAAATATTAACAAACGTCACTATCCTCCATCTGTAAGTGCAGGTACGTGACATCTTGAGGGCCTCCACAGACTAGAGAGATAGTTGTCGACAGCTATTTAGTTGTTGATCATAAAAAAATGTCGATAACAAACAAGCCAGTGTGTGAAGCTACTGCAGTAGTAATCGATAACTAAGGCCCTTAGTTATCGACAATTAGCTTCACACACTGGCTTTTTTGTTATCGACTACTTTTTATGATCGACAACTATCTCTCTAGCCTGTGGAGGCCCTTAGTGCACAAGAAATCTGATTTCTGCTGATTCGCGAAACAACATCAACTATTGACTTTAATCCCTTTACCTTCTATTAATAGTGAACAAGGTGAAACAGTTGCCAAATTTTTAAAGTTTCAAGTTGGAAAACATTTAAAAATGAAGAGCAAAAACATGAAAATACTGTTCAATAGCATTATTAAAATGGTCAGTGATACACTAGGGTTTCATCCAGAGACTTAAAAGTTGGACTGACCATATGTGTAGCATTACTTCGCCCCAGGCCATAAAATCCGCTAAAATGGAAAAAAGTATCGTGTTTTCTACATGTCACCTCAGAGCCACAGTGTCACACACTAGCGTTTCCTCCACACACTCAAAAGACTATGCAAGACTCTCTCCACCTTCTCGTCGTCCCTTTCTCGTAAGAGTGGACTGGGGACGAATCAAGCCCCAGATGAGTTGTGCTGTTGTAATATGGAGAGAACTGTCTAAGAATGTTTCCGGAGGAGGGGAGCTAAAACGACTGAAAAAATTAGGGAGGAGGAAGAAAATTGAGTTAAAAAAAAAGAGAGATGAGATATTGAACTGTTTGTTCCTGTCCTCGTCCTTCTGTGTTTGTTTGTTTGTTTGTTTGTTTGTTTGTTTTTTTTTTTGCTGCAAGTTGGGGATGTATTTTCTTTACCTGGAGTGATGGCTGTGTACGATGCAAACATTCCTTTCTCCTCAGATTTCTTTTTGCCGTCGCTTTTGAACACGACGTACAAACGGTGGTACTTGGAATATATAGTAACAGGTTTTATCCACACAATATTTCCAGTGAAAGTGTTGATCAGACTGAGCTCTGAGCTCGGCTCCACGTCATACACCTCCACTTTGTCATCCACCCAGTAGTCTAACAAGTATTTAATAAGCTGAAGCACAAACAGTTTTGATTCTCTGCAGCAGTGATGTACCATCCACAAGTCGTGTTCATGCGAAAACCCTGAGGATAGTACGGGCTGGAAAAGTT
>MU825426.1:693407-718146 GCA_029204205.1 Desmophyllum pertusum | reverse complement strand
TGGCGACTGTGGGGCATGCAAGGTGCTGTTTATAGAACACTCTGAAAAGTGAAGATATAAAGAGGTTATTCAGGGGAAAGTTGTGTAATACGGCTGGGTATTTTTACGAGTCAGTTTTATTTTTTCGAGCCTTTAGGCGAGAAAAAATAAACATTGATGAGTAAAAATGCCCAGCCGTATTACACAACTTTCCGCTGAATAAATTGTTTATTATACGACATAATGTCTTTCCTAAAATATGCTTTCAACAGTGTTTTCCATAGCGTGCGGTCAGGGGACTAAGACCCGTGTAATACGGTCTCATATTTGCACTCGTCTTGGTGCGTATTCGCACTCTAGAATGCCTATGTCGTATAATAAAAGCTTACATTAGGCAAGAAAGCATAGTCATACTAATGTAAGAAGCTCTAAATAAGAATGCGGTGGTGGTTTAGCACGTTGGACTCCGGCCGAGTCGAGCGGTCAGGGTTCGAGCCCTGGCCTGGGTCATTGTGTTGTGTTCTTTGGCAAGACACTTTACGCTCGCAGTGCCTCTCTCCACCCAGGATCCGAGTATGACAAAATTCTGGGGATAACCTGCGATGGACTAGCATCCCATCCAGCTCCTAGTCGGTTTCATGCTAAGGAAACCTGGATCTCCGGCAGTTTGGCCCTAGTGCGGCTTTTATTACCTTTATCTCACTCTGAATTGCCCTACACTACTTCAGTGTAACGTTACTGAGTAAGTATTTACAAAGAACAGTTGTATATTTGAGATTAACCCTGTATAGCGTTAACGTCCGAAAGTAAACCCCAAATCTCAGACGTAAAAACCCCTTCGCCGATAAAAGGTTGTATTATATCAGCCTGGCTTATAAAACCTATACAACAGAGGACTTTTCAGTATGTTAAAAGCCTTTTCGTGTTCATTGGCAGATCAGGTTTTCTTGTATTTCAAATCGTTAAGTTTAAACAGTTTTACCTACATCCGTTTCCCAGAATTCCGTTGAGTCGGTATATAAATGTATGGTTAATATTTTTTACCCGCCGATATTTTTTTCTACACTTCCCCCTTACCTTCAAAGTTAATAGCTTCATAACGCACTTGAATACGGGTCAGGGTAGAATTGCTGATTCCTTTCTTCGTCTCGATCCACAAACTACGGCCACTTGTGAAGAACGTTTGAAAAAGAATCCCGGTGCTATTGACACAATATTTTGCAAGTATTTTACTTGATTCCGCGACAGGCCCGTCGGAGATCTTCAGGTACTCCTCATCACAGGGCTCATAGAAGCTGTAATACCAGAGGTCAATCTTGACCACCTTCCCTTCAGGGGCTGTGATGTTCCACTGACAAGTGGAATTGGAAGGCAGCATAAAAGAAGCTGCATCCTGAAGAAAGCGAGAGTCTTCCCCAGCAGTTAAGGTGGCAGTCGATTGCTGATTAGCACTACAGCCTGGAAAATAAACGTCAAATTGAAGATATCGTTTGTAAATACTGCAAGATAAGATCGAAGAAAACGTACAATGTCGGTCTCACAACATCCTCCTCCAACCCTGCCCATTTCTTAACGTGTTTTTTCCTCATCCATCACTCAATTACGGTTAGTACATGACGAAGGCTAGAGGCCAGATGTTTTTGAAACTTTTCCTTCCCGAAGCTACTCGCGCGCTATAGAATGGCTCAATCAAATGCGATGTTTTACTGTTTTGCGCTACACCAATCAAGTCGCTCGAAATTTCAGACTTCCCCAGAGCTCTTTTTTCCGTCAGTCATGCGCAAAAAGAAGAACTCTGGGGTCGAGAATGCCTAGCCTGCGAGCAAGCTCTCTTAAGGTTTTTTGGGAGGTGGGGAGGCGGGGAGGCGGGGACAAGAAAAATTTCCGAAGAGCATCCCCGTCACTTTGATAAGGGAGGTCCCCCCACCCCCCGGGCCCAAAACCCCAAGAGAGCTTGTTCGCAGGCTAGAGAATGCTACTCTGAACGCACAACAGATTGACGAGCAAGGAGTATAAAAAGAAATGTTGTGTTCCATTGTGGCTATTGTATTGGAAGATATTCAGTATGCAAATATAAAGTTCTAAGAAGCAGGAGCCCATCTCCTGTAAGAAGTAATTTTGTTTTTTCTTTTCCAAAACTTGGCTCCTTGACACTGGCACCTGTTTATATGTTGAAGCAGTTACATGCAGCTAATTGACTCAATTTTTCGTTAAATGTTTGGAGAAAGGGACGCTAGAGTTAATTTTGCGTTGAAAAAAAAAAAACACACATGCATAGCACCCACTGAACAAAAGCGTAAATAATGACAATGTAAATTCACGCAGGCTAGCTTAGTTCAGTTGTCGTAGTGTTTACAGCATTTGATTTCACAGTTGGCTATGCTTTCTTTGTTTCAGAGAATAGTAGGGTGTTGTATGTATGTACTGTATATTTGTGAGCCCTATAAAAGGTTAGATGTAAGGTCGGTAAAAATTAATTAAGCGGCCCATGCGCAGCGGCCGCTTCAAGAAATGCACTTTTTTTTCGTGTCGCTAGCCTTAGTCCTCTTCACGGTTGACATGATCTTATCGCATCTCGGTCTGAAATTAGCCAGTAGAGAATTTCTCTTCCACATTCTTTCTGTAGTGTCGGGTAAGTGCGTAGATGTATTTAGTTTATTACAGTAATCGCATTGGAAAAAGCAAAGACAAATGTCCCATAGCAGTGAACAGTGGTGTTGTTGCAAAATGTGCTAAACCTTTGCGTGTGAGGGGTTTCCCCGTTACATTATAAACGTAGCCAGGAGACATGCAAATAAATAGCCACAAGAGAATTTCTGTTCTGTTTAATACATGCACCTCAACCAGTAAACGAACGATAAAACCCGCTCCCAAAAACATAACAGTTTTTCTTAACACAATTCCACAGCATATATGTCATTCACAATTTATTTTCACGTTGAGCGAAAACATATCTTTGCCCACGTCGAATATGATGCAATCTACATTAGCTAAAATTAACCACAAGAGAATTTCTCCGGCTTCCGGAGCATGATGCAATATATTACATCAGGCAGTCACGTTTTTCGTCACGCAGGTTCGTGTGTTGACTCTTAGGATTTGGAGGGTGCACCTCAGAGTCCAGTGACCGCGGATAGTTTTCGTGTCGTGTAAGAGCTCTTTTCATGTAAAGAAACAAGCGAAATATTTAATTAGACAAGGGAAAATAACCTCAACTACTCGAGAAGAGCCACTACAGAGCAGGAAATGGAGGGGTCCGTGTCACGAAGTAACGAAAGTTAATTTTATATTTCTTATATTTATATTTCTCGTCACGCATGTTCGTATGCTGACTCTCGCTCATTTTAGGGGTGCACCTCAGAGTACAGTGACCGAGGGGGAGTCGGGGGAGGAGAGATCGATTGTTGTTTCCCCCATTATTAAGGTAATCGGCCGCTTGTAAACTACTTTAGGAGTTCTTGTTAATTTAAGTGAGTGACATTGTTCAATAGAAGCAGCTGTATATTTAGCACTCTACACAAATGTTTTCTGTCGCGCCGTAATGATTAAACTCTCTCCCTTTTTAAATTTCTCGGTACGAATCTGCAGTCTGCAGGCAATATTTTTTAAAAATGGCATTAAAAAAAATTAAATACAGTATTCACCTTCTGTAGCCGGCAGTGATCTGAGTAGCAACAACAAACCTGAAAAATACAAACAAGTGTTGTTGTGTATACATTTTGTGGATTCACACATGTGTTGAAAAGTCTGCCTCGCTCATTTTCGATTTGCAATGGGTGAAACGTTTTGTGTCAGTCCATAACCAACAATGTTATATACAGTAGATTGTGAATCTACTTATTGTGGGGGCGAAATCAATATGCTTCGCTTGTAATAGGAGTGTTCACTGTTGATCAACATTACGTCAAATTTGTTTTTGTTATTCAAATTTGCCAACCATTAAACAAAAGAACTCTTTGTTTCAACAGCCAATTGTTCTCTGGTTGGCACATTAATAACAATAGGTGACGTAACGAGAAATATCGCTATAGCGATGATTGCAAATTAAAAACCGAAATACATATCTCCCGTCCATGTACAATAAATGTACGCGAGGTTGTGAAAGCGAGATATTTCGCCTCGGTCCAACCATGAAGTGAGGAAAGAATGTAATATTTTCGAAGGATTTTAATTGTTATCCTTCTGATTGACGTCGGCTTCACTACCACGTTTTATTAAAGATGGCGTCGTCGTCGGAAACAGGTTTATATTGAGGTCATTATTGAGCTGAGGTAAAAAGCCGATGAACATGCCCGCGAAACAGTGTCCTGGCATGCACACATGTACATTACATTGAACTAATCGATTTGTTTCCGAATAACCATGCAGCCACGTTTATAGTACTCGTCAATGCGTTTCGAAATTACTTAAATAAACAAGCGACACATTTATAGCGGCTGAGAATACTCGTTTCACGCGACCATTTCTACCGAGTAGAAACAACACCTGAACGACTTTCATTTAGGCGATGGATCGTACAGGGAGAGAAAATCTCGATTCCATTCTATAAACGGTGTTAGATTCCGGTTAAATTGACCCGATATAAAAGGTCTCCGGGTTTCAACAGGGAATATCTTACAGTCCGCTTATCTGATGCCGCGTGTGTTAAAATCGATGAAATTTTTCTCCAATACTTATCTGTGATGTTTATACATGCACGTATCGTATACAACTTACCGAAGAATAAAAGCATTCTCTACTGCAGCCAAAACACCGCGAGGACAAGGCGCTATGTCTGAGTTCAGCTGCAAACGCTCCGTGACTAAAACAGAGTCACGCAATGTTTACATTGAAAGAGGCGTACAAATAAGATAGGCACGCAGGGCGTGCAAATGCTATTTTTGTTGGTGGCGCGCGCGCAAATAATCCAAAACAGTAAGAGTTGCTAATCCAATCTAATCTTACTCTCTGAAGCCTCCAGGTTTTGTAAAATAATTTTGGCTGGTTACGATTTGTTTTGAAGAAAGATGTTCTAGTCAAGCCATGAGGCTCTCACATCAAATTAAAATGAATAAAGTATGAACATGTCTTGTTGAATTGTGTGGCGACCATTTTGCATAAATAGCCACGTTCCAGGCGTTAGGTTAGTCAGTCGAGGGAATAAGTGCCGTTTTTAGCAATTCTTCGTGAAGCACTCGAAGAGTTTCCGATTCTTATTATCCCATCAAGAACTCATACTCGCGCATGGCGCAATGAGGATACGTCATGTTGCTTAGCAACTAAGGGACGAAAATCGCGGTTCCGTCTAGCCTGCGTCCCGACGGTTGAGTTCGTCTGAGACGCAGGCTAGGTCCCGTATGGACGCGGGATTTCGCCATCAACTGCACTTGTTCTCCCGACTGTAGCGAGGAAAAGCGCAAAGGATAGCGAGTGGAAAAGGGGCGAGGAGACTAAGGGCCTATTTACATGGAAAGAAGTTGTCCCTGGCATGAGAGTTACTCCCCCCCCCCCCCCTCCCCCCCAAGCCATCTTTTACCAAGCGTTTACATGAAAAAAGTTCAGTCCCTGTTGACCGAGCCAAAACTTGGCCCTCTCGGGTTCGCGCATGCTCTATATGTCCCGACTTGTCCCTGGTAGGTGAAACAACAATAGGCAAAGTGTTTATATGGGGAAAAACGTTGACCCGCCCCCCAGGGTCACCCTACCTTCAAAGCGAGCGAGTAACCCTCCACTCAGGGTTTCCCTGCCCCCCGAGCCAACTTTGCGATTTCTCATGTAAACGGTTCGCTGCTATTTATAAAGAAATGTATGAAAAGTTATCCCGCCCGGGATGGCTCGGTATGGAGGGTGACCCTCTTACCAGGGACAACTTTTCTCCATATAAACAGGCCCTAACTCGCTAACTAACTCGCTATTTTTCGCGCTGCCTAATCCCCACTAACCGAACCAGGAAAACAGCACGGCAGAATGGTTTGTCAGTTAACGGAAAACATCCGATATGAATAAAGACTTCATTTTTCTAACGTTTTGTTCAAGCTAAGCCACTAATGGACCAATCAATCTGAAATTTCATAATTTAGACTGAAGGCGAATTTTATATTTGTATTTATACACATGCTAGGTGGCGTATTTTAAAAGCTGTTATGGCTGTTATGCAGAAAAGCGCCACAGAGCCTAAAACATCATCCAAGCTGTATCTTAAATTAAACGAGAGATTCCTCAGTCTTCAAGTTCCTTCAGGCAGAAGGAAGTCTGTTCGAATCACGTAGGAGGAGATGAAGGTGGTTAATTTAATTTCCTACACCGGTAAAATGGCATGCGTTGGGCGGAAATGTAAAGTTTAAAACATAATTCGTGTTAAAAATCATCCTTTTTTCAACTTTTTACAGTCCGACAATGATCGATATCTCAATCAATTTTATGGAATTGTTAAAGGAAAGAGACCGAATGCCAGAAAGTGGATATATCGTACTTTATAATAAAATAAATATGGTAATTTCTCACTAAAATAAACAATAATTATTTACTTTCTTTTTCTCACTAAAATAAATATAATTTACCTTCTAACCGGAACAGCATACATTATATTTTCTCACTAAATTAATATGGAATTTTTCACTGAAATAAAGAGTATTCTAGATCTCACTAAAATAGACACTTGCTGATGTATATAATAATATAGTTCCTAAATAAAATAGGTGTGGTATGTTCCCTCTAAATTGGTATTTTCTCACTGAAATAAATATATAGAGGTTATTCAGCGGAAAGTTGTGTAATACGGCTGGGTATTTTTACGAGTCAGTTTTTATTTTTTCGAGCCTTAGGCGAGAAAAAATAAACACTGACGAGTTAAAATGCCCTGCCGTATTACACAACTTTCCGCTGAATAAATTGTTTATTACACGACATAATATCTTTCCTAAAAGATAGGCTTTTAACAGCGTTTTCCGTAGCGCGCGGTCAGGGGGACTGAGACCCGTGTAATACGGTCTCATATTAGCCTCCTCGCAGACGTTCTTTGGGCTCGTCACGCAATCTTTCCTCCCCCACTAACGTCTGCTGAAACGAGCGGCTGTTTCCGTAGACCAATCACAGCGCGCTTCTAAATCCTGGAAGCGCACTTTGGACCTTGAGAAATTTCGCACGAGCGACAGTACAAACAAAATGACGGATACAAGCGTAGCCTTTCAACGAGTGTGCGAGATATTTAAAATAGTCAATTTAAATCCGCATCAGCGAGAAGCTATAGTGTATTTCGTGGAGAAAAAGATGGATGTGTTTGTAAACCTACCGACTGGGTTCGGGAAATCGCTTATTTATCAAGCTTTGGATGCCGTTCGGTTTTCAACGTGACCGGAACGTACATTACGGGTCATATTGTTGTGGTCGTTTCTCCACTGGTGAATCTGATGAAAGACCAGGTGGAAAATCACAAGAAGCTCGGTATCCCTGCAAATCCTTAGAGCGACATATAAAACGTAAAACAGTCGGCAGACTGTCGCGCTGAGATATATATTTACCTAACATCGAGCTCCAGAGAAAGAAGGCTCGATCAAATTGATGCAAGAAATATAGCCTTCGCATCAGGCATATAACATCTCTCTCTAACAAATCTGGTAGCTTTGTAGAAGCTATAGTAGCCATCTCTGGACCAGGACTATTATATTAATACAGAACGGATTGTACAAATGTCACGAACCGTGGGAGTCGTGTTTGGCCTGTCAACTTTTTTATACCACGTCCGTTTCAGCGTAGTCGCTTAGTTCTAATTGCTCCTTTCTTGTAACCCTCCTTTATCTCCTCTTGAATTGATCGAAGATTTGGTTTAATTTTTCAAATCGATGTAACCGCTTGTAACACTTGGTAAAGACGTCGAACCGGGGTCGCTTGACGAAAACACGCTTTAATCTATTTCCACGGCGCTTTCGATCAGGCCTGAAATGTCCACCAAACTATTGCCGAACACTCGTATTCTCACAGTAGGGATTAAAGCAATACTCCAGAGAAAACAGCTGTTACAGACGATTTTTTTTGGAGTTTCAGCCATACATGAAGCAAGGATTGATTCGCTTAATACAATACATGAATAAACTTTAGAGCCGCTCGCGGAAAAATTAATTGCCCCAAGGGAGCCTGTTCTAACGCAGCTTATGATTGGCTTTTTGTAAACAATTACTTAGCGCCGATTGGTTCTTAAGTAATTTTCACGTGATATCCAACTGACCTTTACGAACAAAAGGAAAGGAATCTGCCGCTCGTTTCAGCAGACGTTAGTGGGGGAGGAAAGATTGCGTGACGAGCCCAAAGAACGTCTGCGAGGAGGCTAGTCTCATATTTGCTCTCGTCTTTGTGCGTATTCGCACTCTAAAATGCTATGTCGTATAATAACGTATTTTATCACTAAAATAATCGCCCTGGATTTGTAGTTTAATTTCTGCACGTATTTATTTTTATTTAATGATTCTGTCAATTCAGTTGAAGATGTATTTAGTTAGAGCTCAGTTATTTCCAACAAAAGTCAGAATTCTAGTGGAAGTGTTAACATGTTCAGAGTTAGTTTCTGTTGCATTCTCAGCCACGGGTGTAAGTGATAGCTGAAATCAAGCGACGAAACCGATGACAAGCTATTACGAATTGAGTAGCTTTACTTATAATTTAGGTCTCGTTTAATGATGTGTATATAGATGAATCGTCAAATTAGTCATCAGAAATGGGTGCTTTATCTATACTATATATATCGCGTATTGCAATTGAGTGCAAGCAGTCTCTCGATATCATACTGAGCATTGTTTTGAAACTCACTGTACAGTTTCTTGCCTTAGGATCATTCTCACTTTAGTAGTGTTCTCGTATTTCGCACTACATCCCTTTGAATTGATTTTGTTTTTCCTGTAATTAAGCGAACCCAAGCCGAGCAATTATAATTGTTTAGTCTACGTAGGGAATCGAAAATCCATTAAATCTACACTAAGTGCTTCACTGATCAATATGCTGTTGTACTACGGGCTGTGACAGCACAAATTGACCATGATTGATATAAAATGCTGCATCAATGATCAGATCAACTCCAAAGCATTTAAACGATTCGATGGCACTCACTCGGCTAGAAAACTGATTTCCGCAAATTAAGGTGCATTGAAAACAAAAAGGATTAAATATATTTACCGATGAGTGGATGACTGGTTGCCACAGCGTGCAGCTGGGAGTCGGCCGAAACCACACAATAGTTAGCAACGTCGCAAAAAAGGCGTTTTCGACCTTTAATTGTCTTCATTATTTCTGTACGGCTGTTTGTCAGTGCATGCATGCAAGATGAACTCAAGTGTAAAATTCTGCGTCGATTCGACTTTGTCAACCGAACTGGCTCATTTCAAACTGTCTCCGGGTATTTACCACATTTTAATGGGCGTCTGCATCGCCAATGGCCTGTTATCTCCTGTAGCAGTCTTGGGGAATGGACTTGTACTTGTGGTCATCCTGAAGTTCTCAAGCCTGCACACTAACTCCAACATTCTGATATTCTCTCTAGCTACGACTGATATACTGGTTGGCTTGGTAGTGCAACCTTCATTTGTGGTGTACATCGCCAGTAAGCTCAAACTTGATTTCTCCTGCAAGGCACTGATGTCTTACTTATTCACCGAGATTTTCTGCGTTGGTCTTTCCGTATTGATGTTAAGCCTTGTCTGCTGCGATCGATACTTTGCAATTGTGTTTCCGTACAAGTATCTGAACCGCGCCACCAAAAGCCGTGTGATAAAAACAGTGGCAATTTGCTGGAGCACGTGGTTGGCTTTTAACGTTATTTGCCGAGCACTGAAGGTTAAAAACGACGAGTTTTTCTCACCCATCGCCTCTGTTGTTATCAGCGTAAGTTTTAGTCTGAACATCGTTTTGAATTTCAAAATTTTCCAAGTCGTCAGGCTTCACAAACGGCAAATTCTCGCCCATAAACAAGTCGTCTTTGAGCTAAAGGCCCGAGGGAATCCCGAGGACAATCCCGAGGGATCGGGACAAGAAGCAGCTGATATCCCGCGGGCGCGTTTACAAGATACCCGCCTCGCTATTAGCGTGTTATTAATCTCTGGAGTGCTGATACTCTGTTACTTGCCTCTTATGTTGACATCTGTGGCAGACATGATGGTAGACAGAGATGACTTGTTTGATCACGTGATTTATCCCTTAGCTGAAACTGTAGCATTCCTCAACTCTTCTTTAAATCCGTTTCTTTATTGCCTGCGGTTTAGGGAATTAAGACGCAAAGTGGATCAGGTTTTAAAGATGGGGACCAGTTCAAACAACAATTGACGCCACTTGCTTTCGCTAAAAATGTCCAATTCTTATTCCGACCCTCCTTAGTACCCTCCAACCTCGATTCCAGGCTCTCTCTCCTTTTCCTCCCTTGTCGTTGAGTCTACTCAACGACAAGGGAGGAAAAAGGAGAGAGAGCCTGGAATCGAAGTTGAGTACCCTCCTGCCCGATTGGCCTGCGTAACTGGCGGTATTGTTCGCACAAGGTAAAGTTTTGTCAGCGGAGCGGGCAAGCGCCAACAAGACCGCCAGCTACGCAGGCTATGACCGATTTGAAGTTTTACTGACTGATCATTTCCAATGTGCAGTGCGGGTTCTACAAACACAGGGTTGCAAGTGTATAAGAATAATATTAAACTCAATCATTTTGTAATGTCTTAGTTTGCTACAAAAAAGGATACCCTAAGGGTGGGACTCAACCTCGTTCCCAGGGTCTCTCTTCTTCCCGCCAAACACGTGACCAGCCCCAACCAGGGTCTCTTTTCAATCGCGCTTGGCGGGAAGAAGAGAGACCCTGGGAACGAGGTTGGGTGGGACTTTGATGCTCAAGTGATGCCCAGGGGTGGGAAATTGACTCTGGCATCCCTAAAAATGTCAAATTCCCCTGGGGTTGCGCTCCCCCCCCCCTCGCCCTGGGACTTAACATTGATAGGTGCATTACACATGGGAATACCCCCTGAGCTACATGTATTGACCTATAGCCCACTCAACTGGACTTCTGTGAATAAAGAAAGCGTTTCGCGCACAGCAATTCTAACTGCTGTGGACGCCAGACCGATCGACGTAGACTTTCAGAGACCCTCGATCCAGTCACTGAACTCTCCCTTTATACCTCACCCTACATCCCTACAAAAGGGATGAACCCAGGCGGGAGAATCCCGGGCGGGCGGAAGTTCACCGGCGGTCTCGTCCCCAGGCGCCGTCTCAACACGCGAAGGAAGTCTGGGTACGAGGCTGCTTTGTTGTTCTCAGAGAAGGAAGGACTGTCTAATGATATTCTCGCCTATTCTGTGAACAGAACTGTGTCACTTCTTCTCAAACCTCGCTGTAGACTTATCTGAGATTGAAACAAACAAAACTGTTAAACGAGTGCCTCCCAAACTGGGCCAAACTGATTGCGTGACAATTCGTGTTTGCGCCGTTCGACTTGTCGCCTGCAGAGGAGAGCAGAAAATGTTTCTCCTTTTCGGTGAGTATACAACACTGTTACTGGTTTAAGTTTGATCGTTATGGATTAGTCGAAGTCATCTTTCAGGGGAATGGTAATTTGTCAGCTGAGTGACAAGAAATACAAGAAATAGAACGTTTTGTAAATCGACCTGAATTGATCGAATATTTGCTTAAGAACTTAAATTGAATTATATTTTGAAGCTGTGATGTTACATGTAACAACTACAATTCACACCCTGCAATATGGTGAACTGCACTGCTTCATGACCTTTTTGGCGAAATGAAATGTATGGAAAATAATATTTATTTAAGCTTATTTACAACAATATTTAAATACAGGAGCATATCATCTATTTGTATAGCGATGTTTCTCGTTACGTCACCTATTGTTATTAATGTGCCATGCATTTAAAATACATAGATCTATCATGGTCACCAGAGAACTATTGGCTGTTGAAACAAAGAGTTCTTTTGTTTAATGGTTGGCAAATTTGAATAACAAAACAAATTTGACGTAATGTTGATCAACAGTGAACACTCCTATTGGGTACAAATACCTTAATTCAGGCCTTGAGAAGGGGGGGTAGGTTGTCCCAATCGTACGTCTATCCCAAATAATTTTCGTAGAAACTCCAAATTAATTTTCAAAATGCTATTACTCTATATGGTGAAACTTATAACGTAACGAGTTAAAATGTATCACCGTTTTTACAAATAAACCGTCATTTTCACCCTGACTAAGTGATTTACAGTGGACACCCTATGTCTCCCTTGGGACAAAGAGGACTAAATCTAGTGTTTTGTAATTGAAGGGCGTGGTGGAAAAACAGCATTACGACAATAGAATTATATTGTCGTAATGCTGTTTTTCCACCACGCCCTTCAATTGATTTTGTTTCTCAAGTATGACTAAACATTAGTTCACTGCAACATCTTTGTCTTCGTCATTGTCTGAGTCGGGGGGGGGGGGGGGGGCTTATTAGAGAGTGGGGCTTATTAAAAAATCTGACATCTGAAGGGGGGCTTATTAGAGTGGGCCGAGGGGTCTTAAAAGGAGCTTATTTGTCTTAATTACCGTAAAAGTTCTATTAAGCCCCCCTCTCTTTTAACTGTTGTTTAGTGTCCATTGTACTCTCAGACAATTTGAAATTAAAGGGACACTGTCCCGGCGTATTTTGCTCAAAACTGTTATAAATGGATGAAATGGTCCCTAAATCTATGAAATAAGAACTTAATAAACTCTAACTAAATGATAAAAAGCAATTATTTCTTCAAGAAATTCCATACTGCAACAAAAGTTTTGCAAAATTTCAAAGATTTCCGAGCCAAATTTGAAACTTTGAAAAACTGACATCCTGACGTTTTTTCAAAAATCCATATTGCAATCCATTTCCATCCTCGCTGTCGTTTGTCATCCTCACTTGCTAATGGGTTCCTGTGATTTGTGGAGTGTTATTCTACAGAATCAAACCATTATTTATCAACTTCCTATGATCTAGATATGTTTCTGAGCTTTCCAAAATCATGCTAAAATCAGGACAGTGTCCCTTTAACAGTGTTGTTGGTAGGTAATTTATATGGCCATTAGGTTTGTACCCCATGGCTACCATGCCTGACTAATGAGAATCATTGAACATTAGGCTGAAAGAGTATGGTGTACTGTGACAGTTTAATTCTAACTATTGTCGCTACCTCTGTACCTCAAATTTTCTGCAGTTGGAATGTTTGGTTTTCATTGTGTAATATGATTGGTTCTTTCCAAGAAATATATAAATAAGGCACCATTTATTTCAAAATATTACCAACAATCAATCTCTTGCTGTTCTATATTTAGGGTTTTGCGTACTGTTCAGGGCATTGGCTTTCACTGAAGGTAATAGTAATATTAAATATTATTAATATTCATGTGCTTTAGCCAACGTGTAGCCATACCCAACCCCTTGCTTTTGTCTGCACCCCTAATCAGGACACTTTGTTTGGAAAATAAAATTTGGTGAGTGTGTGTGTGGGAGGAGGGGGGGAGGGGAATGGAAGGGGAATGAGCCCCTTACCCTCTTGGCTACCCCTAAAATTAACACGTTTGGATTCAGGGAGTACTGTTCTTTTTCAAGAGATATGATTATTGTTTTTTTATTCCCAACTCCCAGCCCTGGGAGGTCTTCCACATGAAAGTGATGGGGTGATCATCATACCTTTTACATGTAGCGGTTAAAATTCATTGATTGGTACCGGGACTGGTACTTTTTAGGATATTTAACCAGAACAAATATGACACAACCCGACTTGTTGTTGGTACCTGTAAGGGGTGAAAATGAATTTGAGCCACGCCCACAAAATGAGATTCTCATACCTTTTAGGAGTTTCTTTCCAAATTTCCAACAATCACCCCTGACACTTTATATGTCACCTCCGTGGTGGCTTCTTTAATGTATGTGTGTAAATTATACGTCAATTATGTGATATTTCCTTTTTTAACAGGTGTCTCCCAGTGCTCCTCTTCAAATTCTCACGATGAGAACATGAACATTTTGCTACAAAATTCATCCGGTGTCATCAAAACCCCGGGATATCCAATTAGTTACCCCTATAAGTTAATCAGCCAGTGCCGTTGGAAGTTGATTGCTCCAGAGGGGGAAATGGTACGGTTGACATTCTTGAGTTTCCAAATGAACATTTATGACTCGGTCGAAATCACTGATAATGTTGATGTATGGAACCCATATTTTCTAACTCGGAGTGGATTGTTGCCTTCATTCACTGTTTACTCCACTGGACGACAGCTTGGCATTAATGTTAATGTAAAAGTTGGAAACACTGGTCCAGGATTCAGTGCAATCTACTCAATGGTACCTGCAGCAGGTGAGAATGGAAATATCCCGGATATACCACATGGCATCAGGGGTGGATCTAGGATTTTCTAACAGGGGGGGGGGGGGGGGGGGGGAGGTGGCTGTTAGCAAATCTTTTTAATGTTAAATTTTATTTGAGCTAAAAACAGCAACCATTTTTACTCCTGCCCATTGTGCTCAAGTATTTATTTCTTATTTAAAATGGGGTTAATTTTTATTTTTTGGTGGAATTTAAGGGGTGGCTTGCTGCCCACCCGCCCAACCCCACCCCCATCTGGATCCGCCCCTGGGCATAAACCTTGCATTTCCTGAACTTCCCGATTCCTATAAATTTTACTCCTGGTTCCCGCCCTCAAGGTGGGGGTACACGTGAATTTCAATGAAATTTTAAGAGGTTTAACCCATTGACTACTGGGCTTTTTCCAAAAACGTCAATCTAACATCCCAGATGCCTATTTCTGGCCATTATCTCAACAGTTTAATGTCAAACTGTCTAAAACTTGGTTTAAAACACGGCAACTAACATCCCCTTTTACGTAGAAGCGAACGAATTCAATAGTTTTCTCGGGCATGCGCAGAAATCAAAATTTTGGGTTTGAAAAACCCACCTGACTTTAGGCTTTTCTTTTCCTTTTATTTTTTTTGCCGTTCTTGCTCTCCTTTTTCTCTCATTTCATTTTGTGGTTTTGTTGGCCTTTCAGTCGTCTTTGTTCACGTTGAAAAAGTTTTAGCCTAAACGTTGGGAAAAGGGAATTTTTTTGACAAAGAGTGCCAATGGTAGTGAAGGTCGCGTTTTTTGGTGATTTTGGAGGAAAAAATCCAAGTTGTTTCGTGTGTATCTCCGGTCCAATTTAATGTTTCGTGCTCGTTTTAGGCATGCTTTGTTAGACATTTGCCAACTCTATCCGTTGATTATCAAAGACATCCTCTGGCGTGATCAGTGATGACGTCACAAGTGGTACAAGTCTGTGGTCTCTTCTTGGCCGTTTATGGCCGCTTTAGTAGTCAATGTGTTAAAGAAGAGATAGAAGGAAAAAAAAAATTTTGGAACACCAACAGTTGATACCCACGTGGGTGCTTTTGCGTGGTTATCAACTGTCTGTCAATGTCAATCTACTACAATATTTCTTATTTCCCTAAATTTTACAACTCCTTTGAGAAAAACTATTTCCTCCCAAAAATACCAAAAAATCACCAAAAACTTTACAAAACATCCCATAACATAGATTCATGTTTTCAGCAGAGAGTTTTTGGATTGCTTGAAACGTGAACGAGATATTTCCATTAAACCCATGTTAAGTGGCGGAAAAATGGCATTCAGGTTAACTCCCGCCTTAATGGCTTCTGCCTCTTTGTGCCTTTTCTATTGCAAAAGCTTACATAATGCTGCATAATTTTTCCTATTTCTCCCAGTTCATGCCACCTTGAAAATCTCGCTTCCCACGCTCTCTTTTCCTGCCTCTCATAGACTACCCTCCCTCTTACTCCCGGGTTCCCACTTCCCTACCCCCTTTCACCCCCCACCCCCTTCATCCCCCTCTCCCCCTTCACCCTTTTCTCCCCTGTCTTCCCACCCCTTATGAAAATACTGCGATTAAGTCCTTGAAAATGATATAGTAGACGTGGTTGCTGGGATGGATTTATGTTTAATGTGGAAAAATAGGGCACTCTCCTTGGACACTGGAAAGGGTTAGCAAATTCATTTATGGGTCCCGAAACCGTTATCGATAAGGCTTAGGTCTTATTCTGTTTTCTTTGTTTTTCTTACTCAGTTTCATCTGGTACTTGCAACCCGGATAAGAACTCTACTGTGCACATGGCTGGTGAAGGAATGAGCTTTTTAACCCGCGATTTCCCGAATACCTCGGAAATGGCACTTGCCGTTGGAACATCACAGCATCCCCAGGGAAGTTTGTAAAGCTTACATTTTGGTCGTTCACAGCATCAGATGCAAGAAGACTTATGCAGAAGTTTTTGATGTAACAAATTCAACGAGGACATTTTTAGGAAAGTTCTGTTTTAACCAAGACGTGAGCGAGCAGGTGGTTTATTCAAAAGGAAACAATCTGCTAGTTTCTGGTACATTTAGGCAAGGCGGGTTTATTGCAACGTACGAATCTGTCAAGTCCATCCCTGCCCAATATTCTTGTCTAAGCAACTGTTACAGGCAAATTCAGCTGAATGAAACTTCTGGCGAATTTGCAAGCTTCAATTATCCTCTTCTGTACCCCAACGGAGCGAGATGTTCCTGGGAACTTAAAGCCCCAGCTGGATATCTCATTCAGTTAACATTTCATTCCTTTAATTTGGAAAATTCTCAGGATTGCAAAGCGGATTATGTTGAGGTTAGGCAGAGCGAAAGCTATACCTGGGCGACGAAGGTTGACAGATTCTGTGGTTCATCGCTCCCCCCGGTCATGCGGTCAAAGTATTCAAAAGTGTACGTGGATTTCGTGAGTGATAGGTCAGGAGGATACCCAGGATTCCATGCAAGCTACACTGTATTTCCCGACCGTAAGTAACTGCGTTAACATGGGGGAGGGGGGTGAATAGGGGTATGCGAATCCGCTAATCCGCTATAATTTTTGGCTAAATCCGTCAATCCGCAAATATTTTTGCTATAATCCGAATCCGCAAAACTTTCAGGCCCAAACGCTGTGTATGATGTTAACAAAGGACGAGAAAATGACTGCCGAAAGTTGGGCAGCAACCATCGCAGACGGGAGTTTCTAGGGAGGTTCGCGGGCATGCTCTCCTGGGAAAATTTTAAAACCTAAGCCCTCGGAAATGCGCTTTCCAGCAATTTGAGGATCAATTGAAGTTTTTTAGTTGCTATGAGTTTGTCACAATTATTTTGCGCTAACTATAAAAAATAAAAACAACAAGATTATCCCTAAAAGTTGAACAATAATTGAGGTGGATTTTGTTGTTTCTAAATTTCTAAATTTGATATTCTCATCACGAACTTAGATATATATTTTACTCATGTTACTCATTTTTACTCATTTTACTCATTTTACTCATTTTTAACATTGCTCATTTTACTCATTTTACTCATTTTACTCATTTTTACTCATTTTAATAATTTTACTCATTTTACTAATTTTACTCATTTTTACTCATTTTTACTCATTTTACTCATTTTACTCATTTTTACTCATTTTACTCATTTTTACTCATTTTACTCATTTTTACTCATTTTACTCCATTTTTACTCATTTTACTCATTTTTACTCATTTTACTCATTTTACTCATTTTTACTCATTTTACCAGAGGTCTATAACTAGAGGTTTCCATCTCTTTTATTGGGCCTTAGCCCATCAGATTCGGAGTTAGGCTATTTTTAGACATTTTTCGCGCGAAACCAGCAGCCAATCACGTTGAAGTTGAACCATCTTTAAAATGATATGCGGCGAGCGCTACGCAAAGACAGAAACTTTGGCCAAGGAAAAGCGAAAAGCGTCACAGCAGAATGTACTAATTGTTTAAATACTTCACTAAATTTAGGTTCAACTTCGGTATACTTTTTGTAAAACTATAAATCGACTGAGTGATTTTTCAGTTCAATCTAAATGAAGCATGATTTGTATGAATTCGGCGGCAAAACTTGCTGGCAGACTGGCGCGCTGTCCAGTTGGCAAGTTGAATGAAAAGTGTTCTCCGCGGATTTAAAATCTTCGCTCAATCTCTCCAAAGTTTCGTATATTCTGGAAAATTGTGCCGATGGTTCAGCTTAACATGGGAAGATTCGAAATAATTGTGGAGGCTGAAACATTATATTCATTTTACAAGTTGAACGGACAGCTATACGCAGCCGAAGGTTTCACTTGTTTACATTATACGGCGGGCAAAACTTGCGCGACTACAGAATTTAATAAGCTTAAACTAAATTGTGTTGAAACGAACTGAGCTTAAAATCAAGTTCATTGAAGTAAAAGAACAAAGGAAACCCTCAATATCTACATGGATGGAAAGAAAGAGAGTGGTCTTCGAAGAGAATTTCACTGTGAATATTGATTCCTGTACCGTCACTGGTGACACAGAACCTGCTAGACGAAGCTACCGTGGATATTTGATTGTGGTCTGATTATGTATATAAACTTAAGCTTAATTCAGACTTGGAATTTGATACAAGCCATGCATTCGAAAATACGAAGGTGATCAATACTGAATAAGGACTTAATAAGCTTAACAACTTGTGGTTGTTAAAACGTGAAAGGTTCTTGTTTCATTTCTTTGGGACGAATTAATTAAGCTTAAGCTTTATTATATTGTTCCGGCTGGTTTTCGGCGATCCTCATGATCTTTATGCCCAGTAAACAACTAATTTCAGGCTGCCTTTTAGTAGCTCATCTTTCAGTCGCATTAGTTGTACATTTACACGGGAATTTCCCATTAAATATTTGACAGTTGCCAAACTTCGTGCAACTTATTTTTATTAGAATTAGACCTTTTACCTTGATTTAGAAGGGCCAAGGTTTTTTTGATTATATAATTTTATGCCATGCATTTTGCAAAATTTTCACGTGTCAACCGTCTTGCACAAAAATTGTCGAGCTAGGTGGCGCGTTCAGTGACCTTGAATATTGTCAGGCATGGTGCGTGATTGGCTGCTGGTTTCCGCGAACCGAAAAATGTCTAAAAAAATAGGCCTAACTACTAATCTGATGGGCTCCTGCGCGCAATGCTAGATGGAAACCTCTAGTTTTTATAAAGAACTATGATTGTTTACTCATTTTACTCATTTACTCATTTTACTCATTTCTCATTTTTACTCATTTTTACTCCATTTTACTCATTTTTACGCATTTTACTCATTTGTACTTCATT
Organism: Desmophyllum pertusum; assembly: GCA_029204205.1. Lineage (NCBI taxonomy): Eukaryota > Metazoa > Cnidaria > Anthozoa > Scleractinia > Caryophylliidae > Desmophyllum > Desmophyllum pertusum. The sequence continues at coordinate 699,027 of MU825426.1, read as the reverse complement.
TTACTCATTTTCTCACTCACTTTTACTCATTTTTACTCATTTTTACTACAATTTTACTCGTTACTCATTTTTACTCATTTACCTCATTTTTACTCATTTTACTCATTTTACTCATTTTATTACTCATTTTAACCTCATTTACTCATTTTTACTCATTTTACTCATTTTACTCATTTTTACTCAATTTTTACTCATTTTACTCATTTTTTAACTCTATTGTAACTCATTTTTACTCATTTTACTCATGTACCATTAAGATACAATTTGCGGCTAGATTCTTGAAATAATATTAGAGTTAAATTTTATGTTTCAGTACAAATGGACTTGAATTCTTGTTCTCAATAAGTGCAAAACATGCACTTGTGATTTATTGTTGATAGTAAATGGTTGGAAACCCAGGAGTCATCAGTAGTTTATTCTTGGAATGATCATCTGGCTGAGTGTAGTCCTGAAAAGGGCTGTTGTGGTGACTGACCTTTCGACAACCTGAGCGGAAGTCATCTTCAGAGTCAGTCACCTCTTACTATTTTTTATTTTACTTCCAAAAAATGTTACGTCCGTCTGAAGAAAGTCATATTTGCTAACGGAGAAGCCTGACTGATAAGGAAGGATGAAATCCACGATCCAAACAATATAATAAGCAAAATCAAAATCGCAGTTTACTCATTTACTCATTTGTTACTCATTTTTACTCATTTTACTCATTTTTAACTCAGTTTTTCTCTTTTTACTCATTTTTATCTCATTTTACTCATTTTTACTCATTTTACTCATTTTTACTCATTTTTCCTCATTTACTCATTTTATTACTCATTTTTACTCATTTTACATCATTTTTACTCATTTTACTCATTGTTACTCATTTTTACTCATTTTCCTCATTTTTACTCATTTTTACCTCATATTTACTCATTTTACCTCATTTACTGCCATTTTTACTCATTTTTACTTCATTTTACTACATTACCATTAAAGATACAATTTGGCGGCTAGATTCTTGAAAATAATATTAGAGTTAATTTATGTTTCCAGTACCCATAGGACTGAATTTTGTTCTCAATCAAGGCAAACATGACTTGTGATTCATGTGTTGATAGTAAATATTTTTTTTTTTATTTTTTATTTTCGTTGAACCCAGGGAGTATCAGTAGTTATTCTTGAATGATCAATCATCGCTGAGTTTTATGTCCTGAAAAAGGGCTGTTTGTGGTGACTGACTTTCGACAACCTGAGGGAAGTCATCTTCAGAGCTCAAGTCACTCTTACTATTTTTTTATTACTCCAAAAATGTTACGTCTTCTGAAGAAAGTCATATATTGCTACGGAGAAGGCCTGACTGATGAAGGAATGATGAAATCCACGATCGCAAACAATATAATAAAGCAAAATCCAAAATCGCCAACAATCCGTAAATCCACCGCATTCTGCAGGATCGCAAATCCGCGGAAATTATCCATTGATCCGTAATCGAACGAATTTTTTTGGCCAAATCCACCGATCCGCCAAACTCTATTCACCCCCTTGATGGGGAAAGTGGGGGGGTGTCAGGGAAATTTGACACCCGGGGAGACTTCCCATATTAAAAGTGACGGGATGATCATCGGAAATTTTTTGACCAAGACGCCCGGTACGCAAATATCGTGTGTGGTGTTTGCTTCACATTCCTTTTCACCCCTTATATGGTAAACACAATTCTAGACAAAACTAGTCCCTGTCATATTTTTTCCCCGCCAAAATTCCCTAAAGGTACCGTGAATAAACTCTAAACGGTAGACATGTTTAAAAAAAGATGTTTACACCCTAAGCGGTTCACCAAACCACGATTTTAACCCTAAAGGTACGACGATCCACCCCCGTCACTTTTAGATGGAATCCCCCCCCGCGCTGGGGTTTGAAACTTCCCGCCCCCCGTGTTTGCTCCGGGGTTCATTTCTCCTGTCAACCTGCCTCCACCCCCCCCCCCCCTCACCACCAATCGTAAATTTGGCTTCGGTCAGCTAATAGATCGCTATGGTTTGGGTGTTTTAATACCTGCCTGTTTCCTTCGAGCGGTTCATTCAATAGACCAATTTCGATATTATTAAATTCTAACTTGAGCTTCTCCGAGCACTTAGGGGAATAAACAAAGAAATTGAAGAAAAGTAAATCACATCGAGCCGTTGAGGGGATGAATAAAATAAATTTCTTCTGTTTATCTCCCTAAGGCCTACGAAGCCACAGATTAGAATTTTAAATAATATCGGAAAATTGGCCTATTCATACCAAATCAATCCGTCATTGTTTGTTGGTTTTCGTCTGTACTGTTTGTGTACTCTGTGGAGTGCGTGTAAAAAACTGCGCCACAAAATCAACCAATCAGATGTAAAACCGAAACCAATCGCGACGCGTTTTCTCGGGACGTGCTTAGAGTCGGTTAGCGTGTATTTGCTTCAAGTCCTCATTGTTCATTGTGTTGAGAATTTTGTATCTCTTTTCGATTCAGTTCAGCGGCCGTAGGCACCGTGCAGACTCGAGGGAGTTGATAATGTTATCCCTATGACTGGTGACGCGGGAAGCATTATTCTCGCCACCCAGTTTCCTCGGGGCCTAACCGCTGCCATAGAGTCGGATGTGCACCGTGGATAAATAAACAGTACCGATAGGGAGCTACTTTGTGAAGTTCAGTTTCACTTCCCGCCACTTTTCGCCGGACACTTGCAGGAATACTAGCTCCTTGAAATTCGCGATGGCAGAGAGTTCATTCAAGGCGGATCTATTGAAGCGATACGGTGGATGGCCGTCTGGGTACTCGCCGACATTACGTGACGGTTCTTTTGCCAGCAGTCGCCCAGTCTTGTGGCTCGGTTCCAGTCTCCAAAGCTGATTGGACGTGGAACATGGAGGTTCAGTGCTGTATGTTTGAGGCAGTGACAGGATGACACAATGTAAGGCTCCCCTCCAATTAGACGTATTTCGAATATGTTTTCGTCATTTGGGTAGAAAACACAATGATCCGATACAGAGAGGAAGCAGACAGTTCAATTCTCATCTTACTATTTTTAAATTTATTTTTCTTTCCCTCTCCCCCTATTTTTTAGCCGTTTCTCACCTCCTAAAAGCTCCTTAAACAATTTCATCTCCTCTCTATAGACCCTATTCATAAATGGCTGTCCAGTATCCTAAATATATAGGCTCTTCGAACGTGTTTCCCGTAGCGCGCGCGTCAGGAGGACTAAGACCCGTGAATGATATGCGTCTTCATATTTGCACTCGTTTTTGGTGCGTATTCGCGCGCTAAAATGCTATGTCGTATAATTAAGATAGATTTATTATAGATGTTGCCAAATCGACTATGGCGGCCTTTATCCTTTTCTTGTTTTCAGTGCCAGCATCGTTCTCTCTGTACTGCAAAAAAACGAGCAGACTTCAAATTACTTCAGAGACGGGAATCCCTGGCCCAGACTACAACGTACCCTCTGCCTTTACGATCCTGATATGAGTTGAGTGTGACTGCGATCATTAGTGGTAGGCTCTTACAAAAACATTGAACTGTCCCTTCGATTTCTTCAATCTCGTCAGCTCTACATCGAGTTGTTGGGGATCACGTAGAGATAGGAAACGCAGTCAATATCTGTAGCAAGTTTTACAAAGATTTTGCAGGATACAGAGAAACCCTCAACTGTAAACCTCAAAGGGTTGCAGCTTGTGGGTTTTCGTTCGTGGACTAGCCGAGAAGAGGAAATATCCGGGATTTAAGGCTAGCTACCAACTCAGTTGAGTTAGTATGAATTGTATGTGTTGTAATGATAAGTAGATGTCGTAAATATGTAAGGAACCGGTGCACTATATACCTAGAAATCCCGATATATTCAAAAGTTCTCTTGCTGACTGCGATTAACTGACTGATTGAGTGGCGACTGATCGACCGCAATTAGGCTGCGCTGGGCTAGACTAATACAGTGAAACCCGCGTTTTACGACGTGGCTAGGGACCAGGGAAAGATGTGTTCGTTATAACGGGGGGCTGCCGTTATATCACGGGGCTCCACTGACAGACAGACAGAAAAGACAGAACGGACTAAAAGAATTGACCGACAGACAGACAGACTGACCAACTGACCAACCAACTGACCGAGCCGGACAGAGAAGACAGAGAGACCCAGACAGCACAGACAGAGACTGACTGACTGAACCAAGCTAGACAGAAAGACAGAACTAACTGACAGACAGGACAGACACAGACAGACAGAACAGACAGGACAGACAGACAGACAGACAGAACAGACAGCACAACTCAAATGGACAAAACTGTAAAGGTACTTCAAGAAAGTAATTTTTCCAAATTTTGGGAACAAATGCCTGTCAAATATGGCTGCACATGGAAACATCAAGTTCTGTCAACAAATTACGTACCATACTAGTCTAATTGTGTCCCATCAGATAACATTCAAGTAAAGTCGGCAAAGTTTTGCAACCTTAAAAAGTGGTATCATATTTTCTTCTTCTCGCAAGCGCTTTACAGTTGCCATTCTGAAGGTCGTGGCAATTTGTGTCGGAGTGATTAGTTTGTGTGTGGTGGTTGGAATTGTAGGCTACCAATACTACAAGTCACGACGTAATTCAGCCCATGCAAAGAATGTAGCGAGCGACCGAATCTGACAATGTTCTTCTGTGAGAACAAACCACCAGACTACAAGCTGCCGCTCACATTTGTTGGATACACTTTACCATCATTTCCCCTTCCAACTTCTCAACTGTTGCTTGTGATGAGAAAACCTACGGCGCGCGAAAAGACCAAGTCAACATTGGGAGGGGGTGGGGAGGGAGGTAATTCCAACATAATGTGACGGAGCTATGTAACTTAAAGGAGCTATGTCACGATATGTTAAGTCATTTTTGCGAAGTGCCAAAATCACCTTCAAAACTGAAGAAACCCTCAAAAATCATAGTGCACCTAAAGAGGTTGGATATTAATATTAACAAAACAGGAACAATTTGCCGATTGCGAACGGCAAACTTGAAAATCATTGGCCATTTTTTTTGAAAATGTGCCATCCGATGATCTGTGAGCTCCTTTAACTAAAAAAAAAAATACACTTTAAGACAACTTTATTTAAAATGTAAATATATTTAGCACTGTCTGTAAGAAGTAGTTAAAACCTTTAATTGACTTCGAATTAGACCAGATAGCAAAAAATTATGCCTAATATCTTCGGGAAGATATAAAACTGATAAGAATTGTAGACACAAATCTCAACAGATGAGGTCCAGGCTAACCAGTTGACTATTTACAAAGCGCGACCGAGGATTTGAACTCGGGACTATACCGAGAACAGAATCCAGCTAGCGCGAACTTCGAGTTTATAATAGACTTGATTGGTAGCCGGGGTTATTTCACGAGCTGCATATATTTACGCTCTTATCATGAAAGACGCGTTTGACCAAGTCTGCGATTTGGTTTTGGTTTGTATCTCGATTTTGATTGAGTAAGTGGCGCGGAGTGGTTTTGTAAAAACCAATCACAGAGCAGTAGTAAAACCAGAGCATTCAGGATTACTTTCGACACAATTGAAAACTGCCTTCTAGGGCCTCGGCAGAATGGCCTGTGATTGCCAGGGATTACTGCCCCGTCGTCGGAATCA
>MU825426.1:673064-692907 GCA_029204205.1 Desmophyllum pertusum | reverse complement strand
CAGATCTAAACCATACCATATAACCATAACTCTATCATAAACCATCCCTTAGACCAATTACCTCTCCCTCTCTCTCCCTAACTACCATTACCATTACCATTCTATTACCATCCATTACCATTACCATTACATTCCATTACCATTCCATTACCATCCATTACATTACCATTACCATTACCATTCCATTACCTTACATTACCATTCCATTACCATTCCATTACCATTCCATTGCCATTACCATTATCATTACCATTCCATTACCATTACCATTCCATTACCATTCCAATCCATACCCATTACCATTACCATTACCATTACCATTTACCATTATCATTACCATTCCATTACCATTCCATTACCATTACCATTCCATTACCATTCCATTACCATTCCATTACCATTCCATTACCATTCCATTACCATTCATTACCATTCCATTACCATTCCATTACCATTCCATTACCATTCCATTACCATTCCATTACCATTCCATTACCATTCCATTACCATTCCATTACCATTCCATTACCTTCCATTACCATTCCATTACCATTCCATTACCATTCCATTACCATTCCATTACCATTCCATTACCATATCATTACCATTCCATTACCATTCCATTACCATTCCATTACCATTCCATTACCATTCCATTACCATTCCATTACCATTCGCATTACCATTCCATTACCCATTCCATTACCATTCCATTACCATTCCATTACCATTCCATTACCATTCCATTACCATTCCATTACCATTCCATTACCATTCCATTACCATTCCATTACCATTCCATTACCATTCCATTACCATTCCATTACCATTCCATTACCATTCCATTACCATTCCATTACCATTCCATTACCATTCCATTACCATTCCATTACCATTCCATTACCATTCCATTACCATTCCATTACCATTCCATTACCATTCCATTACCATTCCATTACCATTCCATTACCATTCCATTACCATTCCATTACCATTCCATTACCATTCCATTACCATTCCATTACCATTCCATTACCATTCCATTACCATTCCATTACCATTCCATTACCATTCCATTACCATTCCATTACCATTCCATTACCATTCCTTACCATTCCATTACCATTACCATTCCATTACCATTCCATTACCATTCCATTACCATCCATTACCATTCCATTACCATTCCATTACCATTCCATTACCATTCCATTACCATTCCATTACCATTCCATTACCATTCCATTACCATTCCATTACCATTCCATTACCATTCCATTACCATTCCATTACCATTCCATTACCATTCCATTACCATTCCATTACCATTCCATTACCATTCCATTACCATTCCATTACCATTACCATTCCATTACCATTCCATTACCATTCCATTACCATTCCATTACCATTCCATTACCATTCCATTACCATTCCATTACCATTCCATTACCATTCCATTACCATTCCATTACCATTCCATTACCATTCCATTACCATTCCATTACCATTCCATTACCATTCCATTACCATTCCATTACCATTCCATTACCATTCCATTACCATTCCATTACCATTCCATTACCATTCCATTACCATTCCATTACCATTCCATTACCATTCCATTACCATTCCATTACCATTACCATTCCATTACCATTCCATTACCATTCCTTACCATTCCATTACCATTCCATTACCATTCCATTACCATTCCATTACCATTCCATTACCATTCCATTACCATTCCATTACCATTCCATTACCATTCCATTACCATTCCATTACCATTCCATTACCATTCATTACCATTCCATTACCATTCCATTACCATTCCATTACCATTCCATTACCATTACCATTACCATTAAATTTACCATTCCATTACCATTCCATTACCATTACCATTCCATTACCATTCCATTACCATTCCATTACCATTCCATTACCATTCCATTACCATTCCATTACCATTACCATTACCTTTACCATCCCATTACCATTACCATTACCATTACCATTCCATTACCATTCCATTACCATTCCATTACCATTCCATTACCATTCCATTACCATTCCATTACCATTCCATTACCATTACCATTACCATTACATTTACCATTCCATTACCATTCCATTACCATTACCATTCCATTACCATTCCATTACCATTCCATTACCATTACCATTCCATTACCATTCCATTACCATTCCATTACCATTACCATTCCATTACCATTACCATTCCATTACCATTCCATTACCATTCCATTACCATTCCATTACCATTCCATTACCATTCCATTACCATTCCATTACCATTACCATTACCATTCCATTACCATTCCATTACCATTCCATTACCATTCCATTACCATTCCATTACCATTCCATTACCATTCCATTACCATTCCATTACCATTCCATTACCATTCCATTACCATTCCATTACCATTCCATTACCATTCCATTACCATTCCATTACCATTCCATTACCATTCCATTACCATTCCATTACCATTCCATTACCATTCCATTACCATTCCATTACCATTACCATTACCATTTACCATTACCATTACCATTACCATTCCATTACCATTACCATTACCATTACCATTCCATTACCATTCCATTACCATTCCATTACCATTCCATTACCATTACCATTACCATTACCATTACCATTCCATTACCATTCCATTACCATCCCATTACCATTACCATTACCATTCCATTACCATCCATTACCATTCCATTACCATTACCATTACCATTCCATTACCATTACCATTACCATTACCATTACCATTCCATTACCATTCCATTACCATTCCATTACCATTACCATTACCATTACCATTACCATTACCATTACCATTCCATTACCATTCCATTACCATCCCATTACCATTACCATTATCATTACCATTACCATTACCATTCCATTACCATTCCATTACCATCCATTACCATTACCATTACCATTACCATTACCATTATCATTACCATGCCATTACCATTCCATTACCATTACCATTCCATTACCATTCCATTACGCATTCCATTACCATTCCATTACCATTCCATTACCATTCCATTACCATGCCATTACCATTCCATTACCATTCCATTACCATTCCATTACCATCCCATTACCATTACCATTACCATTCCATTACCATTCCATTACCATTACCATTACCATGCCATTACCATTCCATTACCATTACCATTACCATTACCATTCCATTACCATTCCATTACCATTCCATTACCATTCCATTACCATTCCATTACCATTCCATTACCATCCCATTACCATTACCCATTACCATCCCATTACCATTCCATTACCATTCCATTACCATTACCATTACCATTCCATTACCATTCCATTACCATTCCATTACCATTCCATTACCATTCCATTACCATTCCATTACCATTCCATTACCATTCCATTACCATTCCATTACCATTCCATTACCATTCCATTACCATTCCATTACCATTCCATTACCGTTACCGTTACCATTACCATTACCATTACCATTACCATTACCATTACCATTACCATTCCATTACCATTCCATTACCATTCCATTACCATTCCATTACCATTCCATTACCATTCCATTACCATTCCATTACCATTCCATTACCATTCAATACCATTCCATTACCATTCCATTCCATTACCATTCCATTGCCATTACCATTCAATTACCATTACCATTACCATTACCTTTACCATTAACATTACCATTATCATTCCATTGCCGTTCCATTACCATTCCATTACCATTACCATTACCTTTACCTTTACCATTACCATTACCATTACTATTACCATTCCATTACCATTACAATTACCGTTACCATCCCATTACCATTACCATTACCATTACCATCCATTACCATCCCATTACCATCCCATTACCATTTCCATTACCATTCCATTACCATTACCATTACCATTACCATTACCATTACCATTACCATTACCATCCCATTACCATCCCATTACATCCCATTACCATTTCCATTACCATTCCATTACCATTCCATTACCATTTCCATTACCATTACCAATACCATTACCATTACCATTGCCATTCCATTACCATTCTATTACCATTCCATTGTCGTCCCATTACCATTACCATTACCTTTACCATTACCATTACCATTCCATTGCCGTTCCATTACCATTCCATTACCATTACCATTACATTTACCATTACCATACCATTACCATTACCATTACCATTACCATTCCATTACCATTACCATTACCATTACCATTACCATCCCATTACCATCTCATTACCATTCCATTACCATTCCATTACCATTCCATTACCATTCCATTACCATTACCATTACCATTCCATTACGATTCCATTACCATGCCATTACCATTACCATTACCATTACCATTACCATCCCATTACCATTGCCATTACCATTACCATTACCATTACCATTTCCATTACCATTCCATTACCATTTCCATTACCATTACCATTACCATTACCATTCCATTACCATTCCATTGCCGTCCCATTATCATTCCATTACCATTACCATTACCTTTACCATTCTATTACCATTAGCATTATCATTACCATTACCATCCCATTACCATCCCATTACCATTACCATTAACATTACCATTTCCGTTCCATTACCATTACCATTCCATTACCATTCCATTACCATTCCATACCATTCCATTACCATTCCATTACCATTCCATTACCATTCCATTACCATTCCATTACCATTCCATTACCATTCCATTACCATTTCCATTACCATTACCATTACCATTACCATTACCTTTACGATTCCATTACCATTCCATTGCCGTCCCATTACCATTCCATTACCATTACCATTACCTTTACCATTACTTTTACCATTACCATTCCATTGTCGTTCCATTACCATTTTCACCTCACAAAACTGTACCCCTCTCATCACGCGGAATATGACTGATTTATTACGTCATTTCAAGATCTAAATTCTCTACTAGTTTCACCTCCAAAACTGTACCCCTTTCATCACGTGGAATATGACTGATTTATTTCGTCATTTCAGGATCTAAATTCTCTACTAGTTTCACCTCCCAAAACTGTACCCCTTTCATCACGTGGGATATGACTGATTAATTTCGTCATTTCAGGATCTAAATTCTCTACTAGTTTCACACCCCTCTCTTCACGCGGAATATGACTGATTTATTTCGTCATGTCAGGATTTAAATTCTCTACTAGTTTCACCTCCCAAAACTGTACCCTTCATCACGCGGAATATGACTGATTTATTTCGTCATTTCATGATCTAAATTCTCTACTAGGTATCACCTCACAAAACTGTACCCCTCTCATCACGCGGAATATAACTGATTTATTTCGTCATTTCAGGATCTAAATTCTCTACTAGTTTCACCTCCCAAAACTGTACCCCTCTCTTCACGCGGAATATGACTGATTGATTTCGTCATTTCAGGATCTAAATTCTCTACTAGTTTCACCTCACAAAAACTGTACCCCTTTCATCACGCGGAATATGACTGATTTTTTTCGTCATTTCATGAGCTAAATTCTCTACTAGGTATCAAATCACAAAACTGTACTCCTCTCATCACGCGGAATATAACTGATTTATTTCGTCATTTCTGGATCTACATTCTCTACTAGTTTCACCACCCAAAACTGTACCCCTTTCATCACGGGGAATATGACTGATTTATTTCGTAATTTCAGGATCTAAATTCTCTACTAGTTTCACCTCCCAAAACTGTACCCCTCTCTTCACGCGGAATATGACTGATTTATTTCGTCATTTCAGGATCTAAATTCTCTACTAGTTTCACCACCCAAAACTGTACCCCTTTCATCACGCGGGAATATGACTGATTTATTTCGCCATTTCAGGATCTAAACTTTCTACTAGTTTCACCTCCCAAAACTGTATCCCTTTCATCACGTGGAATATGGCTGATTATTTCGTCATTTCAGGATCTAAATTCTCTACTAGTTTCACACCCTAAAACTGTACCCCTTTCATCACGCGGAATATGACTGATTTATTTCGTCCTTTCGTGATCTAAATTCTCTACTAGTTTCACCTCCCAAAACTGTACCCCTTTCATCACGCGGAATATGACTGATTTATTTCGTAATTTCATGATCTAAATTTTCTACTAGTTTCACGTCACAAAACTACACCCCTCTCATCACGCGGAATATGACTGATTTATTTCGTCATTTCAAGATCTAAATTCTCTACTAGTTTCACCTCCCAAAACTGTACCCCTTCATCACGCGGAATATGACTAATTTTTTCGTCATTTCATGATCTAAATTCTCTGCTAGGTATCACCTCACAAAACTATACCCCTCCCATCACGCGGAATATAACTGATTTATTTCGTCATTTTAGGATCTAAATTTTCTACTAGTTTCACCTCCCAAAACTGTACCCCTTTCATCACGCGGAATATGACTGATTTATTTCGTCCTTTCATGATCTAAATTCTCTACTAGTTTCACCTCACAAAACTGTACCCCTCTCATCACGCGGAATATGACCGATTTTTTTCGTCATTTCATGATCTAAATTCTCTACTAGGTATCACCTCACAAAACTGTACCCCTTTCATCACGCGGAATATGACTAATTTTTTTCGTCATTTCATGATCTAAATTCTCTACTAGGTATCACTTCACAAAACTGTACCCCTCTCATCACGCGGAATATAACTGATTTATTTCGTCATTTTAGGATCTAAATTCTCTACTAGTTTCACCTCCCAAAACTGTACCCCTCTCATCACGCGGAATATGACTGATTTTTTTCGTCATTTCATGATCTAAATTCTCTACTAGGTATCACCTCACAAAACTGTACCCCTCTCATCACGCGGAATATAACTGATTTATTTCGTCATTTCAGGATGGATTCACACACCCGACGACTCTGGGTCTCTGGGTCGCTGGATTCAAAGACCCAGCGACCGCCTGGGTCTCTGGGTTGCAGGATTCAAAGGCCTAGCGACACTGGGTCTCTGGGACGCTTGATTCACAGACCCAGCGACCCTGTGTATCTGGGTCGCTGGATTCAAATACCCAGCGACACTGGGTATCTTGGTCGCTGGATTCAAAGACCCAGCGACCCTGGGTCTCTGGGTCGCTGAATTCAAAGACCCAGCATCCCTGGGTATCTGGGTCGCTTGATTCAAAGACCCAGCGACCCTGGGTGCCTGGGTCGCTCGATTCACTGACCCAACGCCCTGGGTCTCTGGGTCGCTGGATTCAAAGAAACAGCGACGCTGGGTTTTGGGCAGTTGGATTCAAATACGCAGGGACCCTGTGTCTCTGGGTCTCTCGATCAACCGACCCAGGGACCTTCGATCTCTGGTTCGCTGGATTCAAAGACCCAGCCACCTTGGGTCTCTGAGTCGCTTGATTCACAGACCCAGCGACCCTGGGTCTCTGGGTCGCTGGATTCAAAGAAACAGCGACCCTGGGTCTCTGGGTCGCAGGATTCAAAGACCCAGCGACCTGGGTATCTGGGGTCTCTGGGTCGCTTGATTTCAAAGACGCAGCGACCCTGGGTATCTGGGTCGCTGGATTCAAAGACCAAGCGACCCTGGGTATCTGGGTAGCTGGATTCAAAGACCCATCGACCCTGGGTCGCTGGATTCAAAGACCCAGCGTCCCTGGGTCTCTGTGTCGCTTGATTCAAAGACCCAGCGACCCTGGGTCCCTGGGTCGCTCGATTAACTGACCCAGCCCCCTGGGTCTCTGGGTCGCTGGATTCAAAGAAACACCGACCCTGGGTTTCTGGGTCGTTGGATTCAAAGACGCAGTGACCCTGTGTCTCTGGGCCTCTCGATTCACCGACTCAGGGATCCTGGGTATCTGGGTCGCTGGATTCAAAGACCCAGCCACCTTGGGTCTCTGGGTAGCCTGCGACAGCAGACGTAATTTCCGGCTCGAGTTTCCCCGCCGAAAATTATTATTTCGGCGGGGAAACTCGAGCCGGAAATTACGTCAGCTCTCGCAGGCTAGTCTCTGGGTCGCTTGATTCAAAGAAGCAGCGACCCTAGCGACCCTGGGTCTCTGGGTCGCTGAATTCAATGAACGAGCGACCCTGGGTCTCTGGCTCGCTGGATTCAAAGAAACAGCGATCCTTGGTCTCCTGTTCGCTAGATTCAAAGATCCAGCGACCCTGGGTATCTGGATCGCTGGATTCAAAGACCCAGCGACCCTGGGTCTCTGGGTCGCTGAATTCAAAGACCCAGCGTCCCTGGGTATCTGGGTCGCTTGATTCAAAGACCCAGCGATCCTGGGTGCCTGGGTCGCTCGATTCACTGACCCAACGCCCTGGGTCTCTGGGCCGCTGGATTAAAAGATCCCGCGACCCTGAGTATCTGGGTCGCTGGATTCAAAGACCCAGCGACCTTGGGTCTCTGGGTCACTTGATTCACAGACCCAGCGACCCTGGGTCTCTGCGTCGCTGGATTCAAAGACCCAGCGACCTTGGGTCTCTGGGTAGCCTGCGACAGCAGACGTAATTTCCGGCTCGAGTTTCCCCGCCGAAAATTATTATTTCGGCGGGGAAACTCGAGCCGGAAATTACGTCTGCTCTCGCAGGCTAGTCTCTGGGTCGCTTGATTCAAAGAAGCAGCGACCCTAGCGACCCTGGGTCTCTGGGTTGCTGAATTCAATGAACGAGCGACCCTGGGTCTCTGGCTCGCTGGATTCAAAGAAACAGCGACCCTTGGTCTCCGGTTCGCTAGATTAAAAGATCCAGCGACCCTGGGTATCTGGATTGCTGGATTCAAAGACCCAGCGACCATGGGTCTCTGGGTCGCTGAATTCAAAGACCCAGCGTCCCTGGGTATCTGGGTCGCTTGATTCAAAGACCCAGCGACCCTGGGTGCCTGGGTCGCTCGATTCACTGACCCAACGCCCTGGGTCTCTGGGTCGCTGGATTCAAAGAAACAGCGACCCTGGGTTTCTGGGCAGTTGGATTCAAATACGCAGGGACCCTGTGTCTCTGGGTCTCTCGATCAACCGACCCAGGGACCTTGGGTCTCTGGGTCGCTTGGTTCAAAGACCCAGCCACCTTGGGTCTCTGAGTCGCTTGATTCACAGACCCAGCGACCCTGGGTCTCTGGGTCGCTGGATTTAAAGACCAAGCGACCCTGGGTCTCTGGGTCGCTTGATTCAAAGACGCAGCGACCCTGGGTATCTGGGTCGCTGGATTCAAAGACCAAGCGACCCTGGGTATCTGGGTAGCTGGATTCAAAGACCCATCGACCCTGGGTCGCTGGATTCAAAGACCCAGCGTCCCTGGGTCTCTGTGTCGCTTGATTCAAAGACCCAGCGACCCTGGGTCCCTGGGTCGCTCGATTAACTGACCCAGCCCCCTGGGTCTCTGGGTCGCTGGATTCAAAGAAACACCGACCCTGGGTTTCTGGGTCGTTGGATTCAAAGACGCAGTGACCCTGTGTCTCTGGGCCTCTCGATTCACCGACTCAGGGATCCTGGGTATCTGGGTCGCTGGATTCAAAGACCCAGCCACCTTGGGTCTCTGGGTAGCCTGCGACAGCAGACGTAATTTCCGGCTCGAGTTTCCCCGCCGAAAATTATTATTTCGGCGGGGAAACTCGAGCCGGAAATTACGTCAGCTCTCGCAGGCTAGTCTCTGGGTCGCTTGATTCAAAGAAGCAGCGACCCTAGCGACCCTGGGTCTCTGGGTCGCTGAATTCAATGAACGAGCGACCCTGGGTCTCTGGCTCGCTGGATTCAAAGAAACAGCGATCCTTGGTCTCCTGTTCGCTAGATTCAAAGATCCAGCGACCCTGGGTATCTGGATCGCTGGATTCAAAGACCCAGCGACCCTGGGTCTCTGGGTCGCTGAATTCAAAGACCCAGCGTCCCTGGGTATCTGGGTCGCTTGATTCAAAGACCCAGCGATCCTGGGTGCCTGGGTCGCTCGATTCACTGACCCAACGCCCTGGGTCTCTGGGCCGCTGGATTAAAAGATCCCGCGACCCTGAGTATCTGGGTCGCTGGATTCAAAGACCCAGCGACCTTGGGTCTCTGGGTCACTTGATTCACAGACCCAGCGACCCTGGGTCTCTGCGTCGCTGGATTCAAAGACCCAGCGACCTTGGGTCTCTGGGTAGCCTGCGACAGCAGACGTAATTTCCGGCTCGAGTTTCCCCGCCGAAAATTATTATTTCGGCGGGGAAACTCGAGCCGGAAATTACGTCTGCTCTCGCAGGCTAGTCTCTGGGTCGCTTGATTCAAAGAAGCAGCGACCCTAGCGACCCTGGGTCTCTGGGTTGCTGAATTCAATGAACGAGCGACCCTGGGTCTCTGGCTCGCTGGATTCAAAGAAACAGCGACCCTTGGTCTCCGGTTCGCTAGATTAAAAGATCCAGCGACCCTGGGTATCTGGATTGCTGGATTCAAAGACCCAGCGACCATGGGTCTCTGGGTCGCTGAATTCAAAGACCCAGCGTCCCTGGGTATCTGGGTCGCTTGATTCAAAGACCCAGCGACCCTGGGTGCCTGGGTCGCTCGATTCACTGACCCAACGCCCTGGGTCTCTGGGTCGCTGGATTCAAAGAAACAGCGACCCTGGGTTTCTGGGCAGTTGGATTCAAATACGCAGGGACCCTGTGTCTCTGGGTCTCTCGATCAACCGACCCAGGGACCTTGGGTCTCTGGGTCGCTTGGTTCAAAGACCCAGCCACCTTGGGTCTCTGAGTCGCTTGATTCACAGACCCAGCGACCCTGGGTCTCTGGGTCGCTGGATTCAAAGACCCAGCGACCCTGGGTCCCTGGGTCGCTCGATTAACTGACCCAGCCCCCTGGGTATCTGGGTCGCTGGATTCAAAGACCAAGCGACCCTGGGTATCTGGGTAGCTGGATTCAAAGACCCATCGACCCTGGGTCGCTGGATTCAAAGACCCAGCGTCCCTGGGTCTCTGTGTCGCTTGATTCAAAGACCCAGCGACCCTGGGTCCCTGGGTCGCTCGATTAACTGACCCAGCCCCCTGGGTCTCTGGGTCGCTGGATTTCAAAGAAACACCGACCCTGGGTTTCTGGGTCGTTGGATTCAAAGACGCAGTGACCCTGTGTCTCTGGGCCTCTCGATTCACCGACTCAGGGATCCTGGGTATCTGGGTCGCTGGATTCAAAGACCCAGCCACCTTGGGTCTCTGGGTAGCCTGCGACAGCAGACGTAATTTCCGGCTCGAGTTTCCCCGCCGAAAATTATTATTTCGGCGGGGAAAACTCGAGCCGGAAATTACGTCAGCTCTCGCAGGCTAGTCTCTGGGTCGCTTGATTCAAAGAAGCAGCGACCCTAGCGACCCTGGGTCTCTGGGTCGCTGAATTCAATGAACGAGCGACCCTGGGTCTCTGGCTCGCTGGATTCAAAGAAACAGCGATCCTTGGTCTCCTGTTCGCTAGATTCAAAGATCCAGCGACCCTGGGTATCTGGATCGCTGGATTCAAAGACCCAGCGACCCTGGGTCTCTGGGTCGCTGAATTCAAAGACCCAGCGTCCCTGGGTATCTGGGTCGCTTGATTCAAAGACCCAGCGATCCTGGGTGCCTGGGTCGCTCGATTCACTGACCCAAAGCCCTGGGTCTCTGGGCCGCTGGATTAAAAGATCCCGCGACCCTGAGTATCTGGGTCGCTGGATTCAAAGACCCAGCGACCTTGGGTCTCTGGGTCACTTGATTCACAGACCCAGCGACCCTGGGTCTCTGCGTCGCTGGATTCAAAGACCCAGCGACCTTGGGTCTCTGGGTAGCCTGCGACAGCAGACGTAATTTCCGGCCTCGAGTTTCCCCGCGAAAATTATTATTTCGGCGGGGAAACTCGAGCCGGAAATTACGTCCTGCTCTCGCAGGCTAGTCTCTGGGTCGCTTGATTCAAAGAAGCAGCGACCCTAGCGACCCTGGGTCTCTGGGTTGCTGAATTCAATGAACGAGCGACCCTGGGTCTCTGGCTCGCTGGATTCAAAGAAACAGCGACCCTTGGTCTCCGGTTCGCTAGATTAAAAGATCCAGCGACCCTGGGTATCTGGATTGCTGGATTCAAAGACCCAGCGACCATGGGTCTCTGGGTCGCTGAATTCAAAGACCCAGCGTCCCTGGGTATCTGGGTCGCTTGATTCAAAGACCCAGCGACCCTGGGTGCCTGGGTCGCTCGATTCACTGACCCAACGCCCTGGGTCTCTGGGTCGCTGGATTCAAAGAAACAGCGACCCTGGGTTTCTGGGCAGTTGGATTCAAATACGCAGGGACCCTGTGTCTCTGGGTCTCTCGATCAACCGACCCAGGGACCTTGGGTCTCTGGGTCGCTTGGTTCAAAGACCCAGCCACCTTGGGTCTCTGAGTCGCTTGATTCACAGACCCAGCGACCCTGGGTCTCTGGGTCGCTGGATTCAAAGACCCAGCGACCCTGGGTCCCTGGGTCGCTCGATTAACTGACCCAGCCCCCTGGGTCTCTGGGTCGCTGGATTCAAAGAAACACCGACCCTGGGTTTCTGGGTCGTTGGATTCAAAGACACAGTGACCCTGTGTCTCTGGCCTCTCGATTCACCGACTCAGGGATCCTGGGTATCTGGGTCGCTGGATTCAAAGACCCAGCCACCTTGGGTCTCTGGGCCGCTGGATTCAAAGATCCCGCGACCCTGAGTATCTGGGTCGCTGGATTCAAAGACCCAGCGACCTTGGGTCTCTGGGTAGCCTGCGACAGCAGACGTAATTTCCGGCTCGAGTTTCCCCGCCGAAAATTATTATTTCGGCGGGGAAACTCGAGCCGGAAATTACGTCAGCTCTCGCAGGCTAGTCTCTGGGTCGCTTGATTCAAAGAAGCAGCGACCCTAGCGACCCTGGGTCTCTGGGTCGCTGAATTCAATGAACGAGCGACCCTGGGTCTCTGGCTCGCTGGATTCAAAGAAACAGCGATCCTTGGTCTCCTGTTCGCTAGATTCAAAAGACCGAGCGACCCTGGGTCTCTGGGTCGCTGAATTCAAAGACCCAGCGTCCCTGGGTATCTGGGTCGCTTGATTCAAAGACCCAGCGATCCTGGGTGCCTGGGTCGCTCGATTCACTGACCCAACGCCCTGGGTCTCTGGGTCGCTGGATTCAAAGAAACAGCGACCCTGGGTTTCTGGGCAGTTGGATTCAAATACGCAGGGACCCTGTGTCTCTGGGTCTCTCGATCAACCGACCCAGGGACCTTGGGTCTCTGGGTCGCTTGGTTCAAAGACCCAGCCACCTTGGGTCTCTGAGTCGCTTGATTCACAGACCCAGCGACCCTGGGTCTCTGGGTCGCTGGATTCAAAGAAACAGCGACCCTGGGTCTCTGGGTCGCAGGATTCAAAGACCCAGCGACCCTGGGTATCTGGGTCGCTGGATTTAAAGACCAAGCGACCCTGGGTCTCTGGGTCGCTTGATTCAAAGACGCAGCGACCCTGGGTATCTGGGTCGCTGGATTCAAAGACCAAGCGACCCTGGGTATCTGGGTAGCTGGATTCAAAGACCCATCGACCCTGGGTCGCTGGATTCAAAGACCCAGCGTCCCTGGGTCTCTGTGTCGCTTGATTCAAAGACCCAGCGACCCTGGGTCCCTGGGTCGCTCGATTAACTGACCCAGCCCCCTGGGTCTCTGGGTCGCTGGATTCAAAGAAACACCGACCCTGGGTTTCTGGGTCGTTGGATTCAAAGACGCAGTGACCCTGTGTCTCTGGGCCTCTCGTTTCACCGACTCAGGGATCCTGGGTATCTGGGTCGCTGGATTCAAAGACCCAGCCACCTTGGGTCTCTGGGCCGCTGGATTCAAAGATCCCGCGACCCTGAGTATCTGGGTCGCTGGATTCAAAGACCCAGCGACCTTGGGTCTCTGGGTCACTTGATTCACAGACCCAGCGACCCTGGGTCTCTGCGTCGCTGGATTCAAAGACCCAGCGACCTTGTGTCTCTGGGTAGCCTGTGAGAGCAGACGTAATTTCCGGCTCGAGTTTCCCCGCCGAAAATTATTATTTCGGCGGGGAAACTCGAGCCGGAAATTACGTCTGCTCTCGCAGGCTAGTCTCTGGGTCGCTTGATTCAAAGAAGCAGCGACCCTAGCGACCCTGGGTCTCTGGGTCGCTGAATTCAATGAACGAGCGACCCTGGGTCTCTGGCTCGCTGGATTCAAAGAAACAGCGACCCTTGGTCTCCGGTTCGCTAGATTCAAAGATCCAGCGACCCTGGGTATCTGGATTGCTGGATTCAAAGACCCAGCGACCATGGGTCTCTGGGTTGCTGGATTGAATGACCCTGAGACCCTGGGTCTCTTGGGTCTCTAGGTCGCGGGATTCACATACCCAGCGACCCTGGGTATCTAGGTTGCTGGATTCAAAGACCCAGCGACCCTAGCGTCCCTGGGTCTCTGGGTCGCTTGATCAAAGACCCAGCGACCCGGCGTCCCTGGGTCGCTCGATTCACTGACCGAGTGACCTTGTGTCTCTGGGTCGCTTGATTCACAGACCCAGCGAGCCTGGATAAGGCGTTCGATAGGGATAAGGCTTTGGATAGGGATAAGGATAAGTATAAGTCTTTGGCTTGGGATAAATATAAGGCTTTGGATAGGGATAAGGATAAGGCTTTGGCTAGGGATCATCTGATTTATTTCCTCATTTCAGGATCTAAACTTTCTACTAGTTTAACACCCAAAAACTATACCCCTCTCATCACGCGGAATATGACTGATTTATTTCGTCATTTCAGGATCTAAATTCTCTACTAGTTTCACACCCTAAAACTGTACCCCTCTCTTCACGCGGAATATGACTGATTTATTTTGTCATTTCAGGATCTAAATTCTCTACTAGTTTCACCTCCCAAAACTGTACCCCTCTTATCACGCGGATTATAACTGATTTATTTCGTCATTTCAGGATCTAAATTTTCTACTAGTTTCACCTCCCAAAACTGTACCCCTTTCATCACGCGGAATATGACTGATTTATTTCGTCCTTTCATGGATCTAAATTCTCTACTAGTTTCACCTCACAAAACTGTACCCTTCTCATCACGCGGAACATGACTGATTTATTTCGTCATTTCAGGATCTAAATTCTCTACTAGTTTCACCTCCCAAAACTGTACCCCTCTCATCACGCGGAACATAACTGATTTATTTCGTCATTTCATGATCTAAATTCTCTACTAGTTTCACTTAACAAAACTGTACCCCTTTCATCACGCGGAATATGACTGATTTATTTCGTCATTTCATGATCTAAATTCTCTACTAGGTATCACCTCACAAAACTGTACCCCTCTCATCACGCGTTACACAACTTTCCGCTGAATAACCTCTATGTATAACTCGCAGTATAACTACAGTATAACTCGCAGTATAACTCGCAGTATAACTCGCAGTATAACTCGCCCCGATCCAGCGACACTGTGTGTTTGGGTCGCTGGATTCAAAGACCCAGCGCCCTGGGTCTATGGGTCGCTGGATTCAAAGACCCAGCGCCCTGGGCCAATGGGTCGCTGGATTCAAAGAACCAGCGACCCTGTGTCTCTGGGTCTCTCGATTCACCGACCCAGGTTCCCTGGGTCTCTGGGTCGCTGGATTCAAAGACCCAGCGACCTTGGGTCTCTGGGTCGCTTGATTCACAGACCCAGCGACCCTAGGTCTCTGGGTCGCTGGATTCATAGAAACAGCGACCATTGGTCACTGGGTCGCTAGATTCAAAGACCCAGCGACCCTGGGTCTCTGGGTCGCTGGATTTAAAGATCCAGCGACCCTGGGTATCTGGGTCGCTGGATTCAAAGACTCAGCGACCATGGGTCTCTGGGTCGCTTGATTCAAAGACGCAGCGACCCTGGGTATCTGGGTCGCTGGATTCAAAGACCAAGCGACCCTGGGTCTCTGGGTCGCTGGATTCACAAACCCAGCGAGCCTGGATAAGGCGTTGGATAGGGATAAGGCTTTGGATAGGAATAAGGCTTTGGATAGGGATAAGGAGAAGTATAAGTCTTTGGATAGGGATAAGGATAAGGCTTTCGATAGGGATAAGGATATGGCTTTGGCTAGGGATAGGGATAAGGCTTTGGATACGGAAAAGGATAAGGCTTTGGCTAGGGATCATCTGATTTATTTCGTCATTTCAGGATCTAAACTTTCTACTAGTTTCACACCCCAAAACTGTACCCCTCTCATCACGCGGAATATGACTGATTTATTTCGTCATTGAAATGACGAAATAAATGGAACGAAATAAATCAGATCTAAATTTTCTACTAGTTTCACAATTCAAAACTGTACCCCTGTCATCGCGCGGAATATGACTGATTTATTTCGTCATTTCAGGATGGATTCACAGACCCAGACGACTCTGGGTCTCTGGGTCGCTGGATTCAAAGACCCAAGCGACCGCCTGGTCTCTGGGTCGCTTGATTCACAGACCCAGCGACTCTGGGTCACTGGGTCGCTGGATTCAAAGACGCAGTGACTCTGGGTCTCTAGGTCTATCGCAGTATAACTCGAAGTATAACTCGCAGTATAACTCACAGTATAACTCGCAGTATAACTCGCAGTATAACTCGCAGTATAACTCGCAGTATAACTCGCAGTATAACTCGCAGTATAACGCGCAGTATAACTCGCAGTATAACTCGCAGTATAACTCGCACTATAACTCGCAGTATAACTCGCAGTATAACTCGCAGTATAACTCGCAGTATAACTCGCAGTATAACTAGCAGTATAACTCGCAGTATAACTCGCAGCATAACGCGCAGTATAACTCGCCAAGATCCAGCGACCCTGGGTCTCTGGGTCGCTGGATTCACAGACCCAGCGACCCTGGGTCTCTGGATCGCGGGATTCAAAGACCGAGCGACCCTGGGTCTCTGGGTCGTTGGATTGACCTACCCAGCGACTCTGGGTCACTCGGTCGCTGGATTCAAAGACCCAGTGACCCTGGGTATCTGGGTCTCTCGCAGTATAACTCGAAGTATAACGCGCAGTTTAAATCGCAGTATAAACTTGCAGTATAAACTCGCAGTATAACTACAGTATAACTCGCAGTATAAACTCGCAGTATAACTCACTGTATAACTCGCAGTATAACTCGCAGTATAACTCGCAGTATAACTCGCAGTATACCTCGCAGTATACCCCGCAGTATACCTCGCAGTATAACTCGCAGTATAACTCGCAGTATAACTCGCAGTATATCTCGCAGTATAACTCGCAGTATAACTCGCAGTATATCTCGCAGTATAACTCGCAGTATAACTCGCAGTATAACTCGCCCCGACCCAGCGACCCTGGGTATTTGGGTCGCTGGATTCAAAGACCCAGCATCCTCGGTCTCTGGGTCTCTGGATTCAAAGACCCAGCGTCCCTGGGTCTCTGGGTTGCTGGATTCAAATGCCCAGCGACCCGCGGTCTCTGGGTCTCTGGATTCAAAGACTCAGCGCCCTGGGTCTCTGGCTCGAGTGAGAAATGCCCGAATAGCTGACATATTGTCTGCCTTGACTGAAGAAGAACTTTTACAAATTAGCGTTTAGTGTGATAAAATGTAAAGGCAGCATGCTGTGAAAGAAAGAAAGAAAAATTACGACTGTGATGGAAAACATTTTCTTTTTCCATTGAATATTATTATTGAATATATGGACTTTACTTAGACTGCATGTCATATATATATATAGGCGGTGCGATGCGGTATTCTTTCCGATATTCATAATCTCTGATCTGATCCCTGCGTGGACCAAAATCTGTACTAAACTCTACAAGTTTATTTCATACGTACTCTCTCTCTCTCTAAACACCGATTCCAAACAAAAAAGTATTTTAAATTTTAAAATATATTTCATCTGTTCTCTCAGTGGAGAGGTGTTGTGAGGAAACCTTAAATGGGTCAAGGAACCCACTATTATTCACCCTAGTTTGAAGTTCAGACTTCAAAAAATTCTGCGTTAATTTAGGTTCTAGAGTGGACATTTCTTTGACCAGCGGTATCTCAGTGAGGTCACGCTATTCTTCATTAAAACAAAACCGGCTTGCTGTAACGGCGAAATTAGCAGTTTTGAGACTTTAAATTCGAGTTTATCATTTCTTTACTTGTTTTGTAAAATAAACAAGATACTACGTAGAAAATCACTTTGTGCTTTCATTTCATTAAAAAAAAAGAAACAGAAAATGTTTTCCCCGTGTTTCCATAGAGTTAACGTAACACTCTTAAAGTTGGCCTAACTCTATGAAAACACGGAAAACGTTTTCTATTTGGTACAAGGAACAGACATTCAGACAGATGCATAATTCAAAACATAATCTTTATTGAATGACTTAGCTTCAGATGCTTCAACTAAAATGAAACAATAATCTGACAAGCCAGCAGGCTTCATTGTATTGTTCTGTCCAACTGTCAATATTATTGGGAATAGATAAAATTTCCCATATCAAAATTAATGCTCATGGGTGTCCAAAAGCTGAAAAACTCAAAAACAAAAACCGGCTGCTTTGATTGAAAACTGCAGTAAAGGTTTGCCATAGCTTCAAACCATTCTAACCCATTCTGTTCAAGTTTGTACAAGTTTTGCAGAAATTTTCTTGTATTATCATGAAAATATCTTTTTCCCTGAATTTAAAAATAAAAAAATTGGCAACTTAACTACAACTGGAGGAAAGTGCTTTGGAGATCTCCCAAAGGAACAAGAGCTGAATTGACTGCTTTGTGAATCAGCCTAACATAAGTTTGGAGACGGTACACAGCTGGACGGTTATTGGCTGCTTTGAGTAAGACTTCCTATGGCTTCGAGCCATCTTTCACCATTAAGTTCAGGTTTGTACAAGTTTGAATAAATTTTCTTTTACACAGCCAACAAAATCTCCTGAAGTTTGTCGTCCTCTAAATCACTTTCTGATTGGCAAATCAAGAAATCAAAACAAAAACCATTTGGTTTTGGAAAACAACAACACTATATTTTGTCATGACTATGAGATCTCCAAACCACCTTCCATTAAAAATAATTTAAAAATAAAAAAAAGTGGCATATCACATTCCCTGAATCGACTACAACTGGAAAGTGCTTCGGAGCTCTCCTAAGGGAACAAAGAGCTGAATTGTTACCTAATCTTTAACGAGCGCTTTGTGAATCTGTCTAATAGAAGTTCCGAGACGGTACACGCCTGACGATTCTTGGCTGCTCTGAGCGAAAACTGCGGACAATGTAGTTGCTGATATGACGAAATAAATCATTCATATTTGCGTGATGGAGAGGGTACAGTTTTGGGAGGTGAATCTAGTAGAGAATTTAGATCCCGAAATGACGAATAAAATCAGTCATATTTGCGTGATGAGAGGGTACAGTTTTGGGAGGTGAAACTAGTAGAGAAATTTAGATCCTGAAATGACGAAATAAATCAGTCATATTTGCGTGATGAGAGGGGTACAGTTTTGGGAGGTGAAACTAGTAGAGAATTTAGAACCTGAAATGACGAAATAAATCAGTCATAGTTGCGTGATGCATGAGAGGGGTATAGTTTTGGGAGGTGGAACTAGTAGAAAATTTAGAACCTGAAATGACGAAATAAATCAGTCATATTTGCGTGATGCATGAGAGGGCTACAGTTTAGAGAGGTGAAACTAGTAGAGAATTTAGATCCTGAAATGACGAAATAAATCAGTCATATTTGCGTGATGAGAGGGGTACAGTTTTGGGAGGTGAAACTAGTAGAGAATTTAGATCCTGAAATGACGAAATAGATCAGTCATATTTGCGTGATGAGAG